>OZ018399.1:13022972-13439152 GCA_963969525.1 Ontholestes murinus
CGCCTGCCCTTTTCTCAGTACCTCCTCAAGCTCACTTATATATATATATATATATATATATATATATATATATATATATATATATATATATATATATATGTATATTAATACATATATTAAATAACAAAGGGCTGAGCGGACATCCTTGTCTTACCCCCTTCCACATCCTAATCTTGTCTGACATATTTTCCCCGTCTCACCCATTCCACTGCCACACTACTCACACCTCTCCTCTTCAGACACTCCATCAATTTTTCTCTAGGCACAGAGTCATACGTCGCTTTCAGGTCAACAAATACCGCATATACTCTTTTTTTGGGTCCCGCTGCCTTGCCTCTTTTAATTTCCTCAAAAGCCCTTTCTACTTCTCCCTCTGTAAACAACACCACTTCCTCTATGTGTTGATACTCTCCTACCCCTGCCGGCTTCCCACACATCCTCTCACAGTGTCCAACCCACTCTGCTAATGATACCTCCTGCTTTATTGTTTGGCCTCCTCTCTTTAATATCGACCACAATTCCTTTTTATTTCGCCACCTCCTCATCTCTATTTCTATTGGTTTGATTGATTGGAGCTTCTTCTCCTCACACATCTTACTGTATCTTGTTCTTTTCTGCACCACCAAACTTTCCTCGCCCCGTCCCACTCGCCAATCTTTGACTGCTTTCCTTACTTTCCTCTTCGCCTCAGCACACTCCAGATCAAACTATGGGTACTCTACTTCCTCTTCTCACTCTGTACCCACATCTGGCCCTGGCCCTTTCCATCTCTTTCATGGTCTCAATTGATTTTGATATAAATTTGTGTGAGTTACATATCTTTTAAATAAATATTATTTAGATTATCACTTTATTGCATCATTTTATTTTTAAAGTTAATTAATTTTTGATTTTTTCAATAACGAAAGTAAATTTTGAATTTTATAATTTTTTACTTTTAAATATGAATTTATTTCATTTGCATTTATCAAAAACTTTTCATTTTTTAATAACGAATTTCGTTCGTTATTTTTAAAATTTGGAACGTTTAAACTTTTGAAAATTTAAATCCATTAAATAGTCATAACCGGATAACCCTAAATGATCTTCAATAATCTTTGAATAACTTTGATTGATCATAGGATGACTTCACTCATCATTGGATGATCTTAAACAACCTTCAATTATTGTTGGTGACCTCGAGTGATCATCAGGTGATATCAAATCCCTTTGATTGGATGACCTCAATTGACCTTAAATAATTATGACTATTACACGGCCACGCATAATAATCGGATGACCTCAAAAAAACTTTGGATTACCTAGAATAATCTTAAATGACCTTTGGCTGATCTTAAACAACCTTGAATTATCGATGGTGATCTTACATGACATGATCTACATTGATCCTAAATAAACGAATATTATTATATGGTCATAAATAATAATTGGATGACCTTAAATAATCCTTAATAATCATTGTATAACCTTAAATAACAATAAATGATCACAGGCTTATCTTAAATACAATAAATTGATGTTTGAATCTAATAATGTTGAATTACGATTAATGACTTTGAGTAATGATGACCCAATTGACACTAAATAATCCATTTAGATTATGAAATGACTATAAATAATAATCATATGACTTTAAATTATTTTATTTAATCGTTGATTAACCTTAAATAACATTGAATGATTTTTGGATAATTATCAATGACCGTAAATACAATAGAGTGATTTTTGAATAAAACTGCATGACCATCTACTGACCTTAAATAATGTTGAATTATGATTGATGGCCTTATATTTAAATTTATATTTATTTTACTTTACAATGTCCTGTTATAATTGGATATATGAAAAAACTTCAAAATACACATAAAAATAATACAAAAATTTAGCTCACAGGACTTGCAGGCGGAGTTCACTGCGTGTTCTTCCACTCAGACCCTTTGTTTGCTTCATGTGATGGAATTTCCTATCAACACAGCCTTTTCACCATACGGTAATACTTTAGCCATTACAGGCATATCTAGGTCCATTTTACATGGAACTTGAATACTGATGACCTAATTGACACTAAATAATCCATTTTGACCATTATATGACCATAAATATAAATCATAGGATTATCTTAAATACAATAGATTGATTTTTGAATCTAATGACCTTAAATAATGTTGAATTATCATTGATGACCTTGAGTAATGATGACCCAATTGACACTAAATAATTCATTTTGACCATTAAATGACCATAAATATAAATCATATGACTTTAAATTATCTCATTTAATCGTTAATTAACCTTAAAAAAATAATGGCCATAGGGTGGTCTTAAATAACATTGAATGGATTTTTGGAACTATCAAAGACCGTTTAATGACCTTAAATAATGTTGAATAAGTGTTGGCAACCTTGAGTGATAATAACATGAAATCAAATGCCATTGAATTGTCATTGTATGAAACTAAATGACCCTAAAAATTTATTATGGCCAATATATGCGAGTCATTATATGGTCATAAATAATAATTTTTGGATAAATTTAAATAACCTTATTTACAAAAATCAATTGAGTTTGTTCAATGATCATTAGATGGCCTTAATCAATCTTTAAACAAACTTCCATATCCTTGATTGACCTTAATTATTAGTTAAATAATTATGACCATTATAAGGTCAAAAATAGTAATCGAATAACTTTGAATGATCTCTAATATTCGTTGGCTAAAGCTAAATAACATTAAATGATAATTGGATGACCTCAATGGTAATATTCTTTAAGGCTCGTTTATATCCTCGAACGACCGTTAATTGAAGTAAAATTGAAGTAAAATCAATTCATTTTTGTCATCGTTAGATAGCTTAAAATAATCTTTAATGACCTTTAAAACCATTGATTGACCTTAACGGAAGTTGGGTAACCATGCATTATTGTTAGAGTTAATACAAAATGCCCTTGAATGATCATTGCTCTTCTGGTCGTTGAATGATCTCAGTTGACACTAAATCACCTATTATGATCATGAATAATAGTCAGATGACCTTAAGTGATAATTAATAATCGTTAAATAACCTTAAAACATTTAATGGTCCTAGGGTGATATAATATACCATTGAGTGATTTTTGCATAACCTTCAGTGACCGTCTGATGACCTTAAATAAATTTGAATAATCGTTGTGAATGACCTTGAGTGACAAATAATCTTCAATGTTCGTTTGATACATTTAAATGGCCATTAATTGAAGCAAAATCAATTGAATTTGCTTTTTGATCGTTAGAAATCGTTAAACAATATTTTACTGTCCTTGATTGATCATTGATTGGCCTCAATCAACAGTTAGATAACCATTAGTGATCGTTAACAGCAAAGGCTCTTGATTTATAATTGCTCGATTGGTCGTTGAATGACCTCAGTTGACACTAAATAATCCATTATGATCATGAATACTAGTCAGATGTCTTTAAATAATTTTTAATAATCCTTGAATTAGAGTTAGAGTTACTATAAAATGCCCTTGAATGATCATTGCTCATCTGGTCGTTGAATGACCTCAGTCAGATGACTTTCAACGACATTTAATAGCCGTTAAATAACGTTACAAACATTTAATGGTCCTAGGGTGATCTAAAATACCATTGAGTGATTTATGCATAACCTTGAATGACCATCTAATGACTTTAAATAATTTTGAATAATCGTTGTGGATGACCCTGTGTTATAATTAGATGAGATCAAATGCCCTTGATATGATCTAAATAATTTATTATGGTCATTATATTTGAGTCATTATATGGTCATAACTGGTAACTGTTGGATAAATAACATGAAATGATTATTGGATGACTTTAACGGTCGTTGGGTAATAATCTTCAATGTTCGTTTGATATATTTAAATAGCCATAAATTGAAGTAAAATCAATTGAATTTGCTTCTTGATCGTTAGAAATCGCTAAACAATCTTTAGCTGACCTTGATTGCTCATTGATTGACCTCAATCGAAGGTTAGATAACAATTAGTGATCGTTAACAGCAAATGCCTTTGATTGATAATTGCTCGATTGGTCGTTGAATGACCTTAGTTGACACTAAATAATCTATTATGATCAGGAATACTAGTCAAGATGTCTTTAAATGATCTTTAATAATACTTAAATAACCTTAAAAATATGTAATGGTCCTAGGGCGAACTAAAATACCATTGAATGATTTCTGCATAACCTTGAATGGCCGTCTAATGACCTTAAATAATTTTGAATAATTGTTGTTGATGACCTTGTGAGATAATCAGATGATATCAAATGTCCTTGATATAATCTGATTATTTATTAAGGTCATTATATTTGAGTCATTATACGGCCATACATAATTGTTGGATAAATAACTTTAAATGATTATTGGATGACTTTAACATCTTTAATGTTCGTTTGATACACTTGAATGGCCATTAATTGGAATAAAATTAATTTAATTTTCTTCCTGATCGTTAGATGGCCTTAAACAATCTTTTGGTGTCCTTGATTGATCATTGATTGACCCCAATCGACAGTTGGTGATCATTAACGTCAAATGACCTTGAATGATCATTGCTTGATAATTTTAAATGTCTGCTAAATGACCATTAATAATAATAATAATAAATGATCATTAAGTGACCTTAAGCGATACTAAATAAGCGTTAGATGAAGGTGAATAATGATATTATGACCTTGAATAATGCTGTAAATAATTTCCAACAGTAAAAATATAGAATAACTCAATTTTTTAAATGACTTTTATTCCATAAAAGAGGTCATCTAACAAATTGCATTATTGATTTTAAATAACCTTGAATGGCCTTTGGATAATTTTGATTGATTATTGGACTTTTGAATGACTTTAGAACACCATCCCAAAATTGAATTATTAAGTAACCTTCAAAGACTGTTGAAAGACCTTACATTTGAGAAAACATCAAATGATCGTTCGATGATCTTAAATAACCTTGAATGACCATCATTCGATAACTTAAATTCATGTTTCATGACCTTAAATGGTATTAACAAATAGAGATGAATTACTTATTTAATGTTCAATGTTTGCAGCTAAAAACGGTTTCTTCTCTAATATAAGCCAAGGTTTGGCCGTTTCAGTTTGAAGCAGACCCAGAAAGAAAAAACACTGAATTATTGGGAAAGTTTTATTATTAAGGTTATTCGAATATGCTTTGCAAAGCCTATTTTCTATTTGTATTTGTATTTGATCCTCTTACAATAAACAAAGTTATTCCAAATTAGATAAACAAAAATATGTACTAATATGTACTTGACGTAAGAGATCACTCTGCAGAAAGTTCTTCCACTCCAGTATTTTCAGTTGATCTTCAGTTGATCGTATTTGCAGCCTTACAAAAAATTGTATCAATACCAACCATATTTTTGACCTGTTCCAGCTTAAAATTTTAAAACAGATTCAAAAAGCAAAAAAATACTTATTGAGAAAGTTTCCAAATTATGAAAACTCTAAGGTCATTCGAAAGAGTTTTACAGAGCCCGTATTCGGTTTCCTTTCTAATATAAAACAGGATTTGCAAAAAATTGTATAAATAACAACAATATTTTTGACCAGTTTTGTTTAAAATTTTAAAGCAAATGAAAATGGCAAGAAAATGACTAATTGGGAAATTGTCCATATTATGAAATTTCTAGGGTCATTCGAATGAGCTTTGAAAAGCACGTTTTCGGTTTCTTCTCAAATATACAGGCTTTGCGAAATATTAAATCAATACTAACTAGATTTTTGACCCGATTCAGTATAATTGGCCCTTTAAAAATAAAAGTTTTAAATAATAACCATAACTATAGATAATATTTATCTTCAATTGTAAATATGAAAATTACGATTATTTATTTAATATCAATTCTCAGTTGATTACTGAGTACCAACCCACCATGAACATATATTTAACTTCAACGTAGATATTATTTATTTCTTGCAAGAAAAACGCGTTAAATCTTTGAAGTGCACAACGAGTTCGCGAAACTCATTCGAATGTACGTTACATAATTTAAAGTAGTTTTTATATAATATATGTTTGCACAGTTTCACTTTGATGGCCGTATACATGCTTAGCACGAGCACAAACGACATGAATGAACGTGCAACTAAATTACAACCAGAAATTACTTGTGTGTTTGATGTCTTATGCAAATATTGTGTATGCGAACACTTTTAGCCCGACGTAGGGAATGATGAGTCGGTCCATGAAATCATCCCTGATAGGAGGAATTATGATTAGAATAAACAACTACGTATCGCTGATTCAATAATTCATGCAGTATTAAACGCGTACACAAATACAGAAAATCGAATGCACGGGATTCTAAACTGCGCTATTAAATTAATGACTTAAGCGCCTAAGTGCATTTCCGGCTACAATTCAGCGTTGCTGTAACATATAGATGTTGCAAACAATGATAAATTCGGCAACATGTAAGTTTAGCCATTATTGTGGTTTGTTTTTACGTATACAGCAAAACACATTTCACGAATTTAGCTTAATGTTATTACAGATTTTATAATTTATCCCATTAAATCTAACAAATTTTAATGTGAAATTAATTACGGTGGATTTAAACTTTGCGGTAGTTTTGTTTAATTAATGCACACATTTTTTTTTGTAAATTCCTGGGAGTTTAAAATCCAATTACGTGGTTCCTTAAATTATTCTGGGGCTTATTCCGTAAGCAAACACATAATTTAAACATCGGGGTGGAAAAAAAGGCGTAAACTTATGGTTTTATCGGGAAACGTTTCGGCAATATATCATCGTCAGGTGATTTGAATTTTTGCGGTAACACTGGTTTATTGTGTTGTAGTGGCACTGGGTAGAATATGGTATCAGATTGGCAGTTTGTATGAATATTTATGCAGTTTTTTGCCGCGTATTTTACATTTTATATGCCATCGGCCGGAAAATATACTTATGAAAAAAAAGGACTCTTTCTATACACTTACTACTGCATAATAAAGGGACATGAACTTAGATGATATGTGAGGGTTCTAGGGCAATCGATTCGAAATTTTAACACATATGTGTATAAAAATTACAGGGCGTTTTTTTTCTTATTCAATAGATTGCATAATTGTTGTGTGAGGTGTAGTTAAAAAACTATGGGCTGGCTTTATTTACTGAAATGCATGGATGTTGCATGAACGACTTCACAAATATTAACACAACGGAAAATAATAATTCATAACCGTCATTAACTCGCATATTTTAGTTTTAGTATCATAAATGCACCAAACTTTATGTGTGTACATTATTAATACTGCCCGTCACAATGTAGATTGGTCAATAGAGTCCGAGTTCTAATTGTAAAGCCAAGCTGAAGTTCCTCGATATGTATAATTGAAAGGTAAATATTAAAGTATAACATTTCCCCGTTTCGTTTCGTGGTTTAGTTAATTAAATGCTGGGCAATTCCCATTTTGGGAACACTTGCAGGGAATTTAGTTGTTCGTGTACAAGATGGCAAATAGAAAACGCAGCGGGGGCACGAGGCGAGTTAATAAATTCTCTTTTCTTTTTAACAATTTATTTCCGAGACGCCTAACTGGGCCATGTGACGATAACGAAGAAACGGAAGCCTGTTTATTGAGAGTTATCCCAACCTAATAATTGATAAACAGTTGTGCCTACATCTATAAGCCACAAAAATGCTGAATAATAAATGTTTTACCTAAATATTGTTAGTGAAGTGGAGTAATAATTAATTATATTTTGCCTCTTCACTTAAATCAAGAAATAAGGTTGATGTTTGTTGCCCTACTCTTGATGGAAAATTATATTATTATTTGGTAAAGCATAATACTTCTTTTGATTCATATTTTTATTTTTAGTTTATTTTATAATTTATATCCTAGCTTGGAATTGTAATTAGTACGGTAATTAATGACGAAAATTACATATTTACCTGAAAAGGTTTTCAACACTATCTAAATTAAAATGTGGGTTAAAAGCAAAATAAAAATTAATTCATGGTGTGGAGTCATATTAAGGTTATTTATGGGTGTATGTAGAAAATGTACTTCCTTAATATATTTATTTATTTTTTTATGTTAATTTTATATTAATAATTTTATAGTTTTGCCTGAGGAAGGCCTAGGGCCGAAACCGGTAGCAATATAAAAAAATAAATAAATATATTAAGGAAGTACATTTTCTATATACACCCCTAAAAATTAATTTTGAAGAAAGTGTTAGTGTTTTAATCAAGTTTTTATTGCTGTTTCAGTTTTCAAGAATTATTATAGTAATATTAGTGTCAGTGGTTAAAAAGTTTCGAGAATTGTTGTAGCTTAAGTTTTTAAATAATGGGTTAAAGCATTTGCTTAATTAATTTAAACTAAAGCTTTAAACTTTCAATATGCAGTAAAATTGAAGATACACCCTTGTGTATGTACCAACAATTGGAGGGTGGGTCAGAGGCCACCCACCCACCCTACATATACATTTATTCATCATTACTGTCAGTGTTTTAGTTTTATGATTTATTAGAGTAAATCACTGCGAGTGATAAAGGTGATTCAAGAAGTGTTGTAGGTTTAGTTTTTAAATATATGCGTATGATGGGTGGGTGGCCACTATTCACCCTTCAATCAATAAAATATACGAGAGTGTTTAACTAAATTTATATCGTCTAAATTAAAATAATCCCCTAATTGTTTTAATGTAAAACTTTACACTTCCGTTATGTAATCTTAGAGATTGGAGGGTAGGTTAGAAGCCACCCACCTATCTTACTTAAACATTTACTTTTCATCAATGTTACTGTTTTAGTTTTTATGAATCATTATAGTTATTCCTATGAGTGGTAAAGGCTTTTCAGGAAGTGTTAAAACATATTTTAAATGTATGTGTAGGGTGGGTGGGCGTCCACTATCCATCCTCCAATCATTAAAATATACGCGAGCGCTGACTAAATTTGTATCGCTTACTTTAAAATTTGTTGAGGTAAAACAAAATTTATATCGCATACATTATAACAGTTGCTTGATGTTTTCAATGTAAATCTTTACACTTTGATTATGCAGTGAGAAATGAGGTTAAACCATGTGTATGTATTTATAATTGTAGGGTGGGTTAGGAGATACCCGCCCTTTCTAATACTTGCTTTGGTTATCACCAATATCCACCCTCCAATAATTGAAATATACGCAAATGTCTGACTAAACTTTTATTGCTTACTTTAAAACATTTCGAGGTAAAACTTGTTAAAGTTACAATATGCAATAAAAATTGAGTTAAATCCTCGTGTATGTATTAATAATTGAAGGGAAGGCTAGAGAACAGCAACCCACCCGAGTTATACATTTACTTTTCATCACTGTTTCTATTTTTTTAATTATAAGAGTAATATTACTGCGAGTAGTGAACACGTTTCAAGAAGTGCTGTAGTTTATATTTTTAAATGCATATGTAGGGTGGGTGGGTGCCCACTATCCACACTCCAATCATTATAATATACATAAGAGTCTGACTTAAAAATGGGGCTGCCCAATATTTTCGATTTTATTTTTGATTATTTTCTAAGGAAAAGTGTTGCATGGAATTGCGGGTTGGGGTGGTGAATGATAGAGGGAAATTGATTTAAGCAACTTCAGACACGATCAATGTTCAAAGTATTTTAACATTCCATATATAGAAAAAACCAACGGGTTTCGAACCCAGGCCCGTGGATTTCCGATTCTAAATATTATAAAAATTGTTATGGCAACAATTTGTATTTTGATAGACACTATTAAGGTGACATTAATTACTTAAACGTTGCAATGATTGTTCATTAATAGTTGTACCTTTTACAAAATTAATTCAATTAAAATATACGAGGGAAATTCAGTGATTAGGTCACAAAATGATGCGAGAAAGCTGAAAATAGCAGTTAGTTATTTCCCTATGTATCAAAAGGTGGTAGCACAATCTAGCTTTATGATACTCAAGTGACAGTTGCACTGCGCATGTGTAGGCAGTGTTAAAATGGCGACTGTGCTCCAAAAGTGTACTGTGGAAGAGCAGTGTGCTGTTGTGCGCTTTTTTCTGGGCAAAAGGACTTCCTGCAAATGATATCCATAAAGAAATGTCTACTGTGTACAGTGAACAGAATTTGTCGCATAATGCAGTATACAACTAAGTCGAGAAATTCTTACAAGGACGCTCAAAAATTATTGACGAACATCGAACTGGCAGCCCCGTTAAGATTGCGACAGATGCAATAATTCGACGGGTGGACGAGATGGTTCGAACTCACAGGCGGAAACAATAAGCAACATAGCAACTGCAATATGGTGTTCTCGCGGTTTGGTCTATGAAATTTTGAATGATCGTTTGAATTTCCGGAAAGTTTGCGCACGGTGGGTACTTAGACAACTAACTCAGGAACACAAAAGGAATCGAATGAGCTTATCCTTGAAACATCTCTCAGTACGCCGATGAAGGGGAGGGCATGCTTAACAGGATTATTACTGCTGATGAATCATCACTACCAATTCAATGCAATGGAAACATTCTTCGCCGCCCACAAAGAAATTCAAGGTTGTGCCCTCAGCTGGTAAGATTATGCTTACCGTGTTCTGGGATTATTAAGGAGTGCTCCTAGTCCATTTCCAGACTAGAGGTGAGAACGTTAGAACGTTAATGCTGAAACGTACTGTAGAGTTTTGTTGTTGCTTCGTGATGCAATTCGAAGAAAAATTCCAGACCTACTGACAAGAGGAATATTGCTGCATCACGACAATGCTGTCCGATTGACTCAAGCGAGGATTGAAGAATTAGGGTGGAAACTTCTTGTACATCATAGCGACTATCATCTGTGTGGTCCACTCAAAAGGCATCTTGGCGGCAAACATTTCGAGGGTGATCACGATCTTCAACAAGAGGTACGCATGTGCTTCAGACGGCAGCCCAAAGAATTTCATGCAGCAGGGCTATTAAAGCGATGGGATAAGTGTATATCTGTTGGTGGAGGCTTTTTTGAAAAATAAAACTGGTTTTTATATTATTATTTTTTATAACACCTTTTTTGACCCTTTTTTTGACCTCATTACCGAATTTCCCTCGTACATAACCTTATATACTATATACATTTAAATCTAAACACAACTCTTATTAATGAAATAGAAATAGATTAATACACTGTTTTTCTATTACAATAGAATTAATTAAATTAAATCTGTCAATGGGGAAATAAAAGCATCTGTTAGTTCTTCGAAGCTACAAAGAATTTTAAGCATTTGTACGATGAATAAATATATATGTATTTCTAGAAAATGCGCTTTACTTTTATAACGAACCTTGTATACAAAATCATCCGAGTGCCAGAAGCAACAGTTATATTTCAAAGTCAAAGGTTTGAACTTCACTGAGTATATATCAAGCGAGTTGGATAATAGAAAACAAGTGGTTGTCATCTACACGCATTTCCAAAAAGCATTTGATTCTATGGATCAACGTTTATTAATACATAAGCTGAATAATTTTGGCCTTTGAATTAATACGATACAATTAATTAATTTATATCTAACAGCTAGATGTCAATATGTTGAACATAAAGGCTATTTTTGTGATATTATTTGTCCATCGAGTTTTGTGCCGCAAGGTTCGAATCTTGGACCTCTTGTGTTCCTACTATTCAACAATGACATTGTAGACAATGTATAATCAAACATTCTGATGTATGCTAATGATGTTAAGGTATTTAGGTTTCTTCTTGATTATTGCTGCATACTTCAGAGTGATCCCGAACGCATAAATACTTGGTGCAAAACTAACAATATTTCGCATTACATCAAAAATGCAAATGCATCACTTTTGGTAGAAAATTTAATAATATTCTTCACCAATACAACATTGATCATATACCTCTGGAACGCTGTGATGCAATCACATCTTGGATTCTTATTTGACACCAAGCTTATTTTTATACCCCACATCACATATATTTTTTGAAATTTAGGTCTCAAAATGTTGGGTTTTATTAAAAGAACTTGTCAGGTCTTTAATAATATTTACGTGATGAAGCAACTATACTTTGCGTATGTTAGATCAAAGCTTGAATATGCTGCGGTGGTTCGGTCTCCTTTATATGCTACGCATGTTGAAAATATTGAGAATGTGCAAAAGAGATTTGTTCAATATCTGTACTACAAGAAATAAAATCCAATTCAGTTTAATTATCGTATCAATACCACTCTAATACAAAGAGTCGCACTTTTTAAGAATCTTGGCGTATATTTTGATCACAAATTGGGTTTTGAAAATTTGTTGAATTCCGAAAATTAAGCCAAGATATTTAAAAGCATCATTAACAATAGCCTCAACATATGTATGTGCCAAGAGGGAGTATGTGGCATTGATATGGTTTCCCTGAAATCAGCAACCGTCCCAACTTCTAAAAAGTGTCCAACGCAAATTCTTAAAATTTTTACATTTCAAGTTAGTAGGTGTTGATCACAATGAAAAAATGGTGCAGTATTTCTGATTATACATATTATAAAAATAATTATGCCAAAAATTTATTCTTTTCTTATTCTCTAAACGTTGCACTGATTGTCCTAATTGATAAACCACCGAAACTGATTTACAACTGCTGTTAACATGAAAACAATAATTCAAAAATTTGTATCGAATATTAAAAACTACTTTTATCTTATGTAATATAATAACTGTTTATATTGGTGATGAATCGTTTATTATTTAGTAAAACATAGTTGTACGCAATGTAACAATATAGTTATGAAGATATTTGAGGGGTACTTGACATTGACACTTCTATACAACTACAGGGTCTATTATGCAAGTAATGCGCATGATTTTTTTGTGAAGCGACCATCCATCGCAGTGGGGCTAAACGGGTCCGGAGGTGTGGTGCCCTATCATTACAGTCGGTCGCCAATTCGTCCGAGCAGTCTGAGTGGAAAGAAGTGGATTCATGTGAAGTATGTTTTTCGACTTTGTAACACGGCGCGATGAATCGTTCGCTTAAATATGCAATCAAGTTTTATGCAAGGCTTTTTAGATGCTTTAAGAGGCCTTCAAGGATAACTTCGTTTAAAGGTCACTGTCCGGGAAATGGCATACGACGGTCAAAGTGCGCCCGACGAACTCCGTTTTGGGATGCCCAAGAAGACCTTTTTTGAGATCCGAGGAAATGGACGCATTTTGAGTTTGTGCCGCAGGGAGAAACTTTTATTTATTTATTTGTCTTCGGTTATCTTTCTTGAATAATAAATATAATAAAATGTTAAATTAATCTATCCTTCCCTAATATCCAGCTACCGTCCCATTACGTTACCTCTCGTCCTAGGAAAACTTTATGAATTACTCCTTAAAAACAAAATACTATCCCACATCCAAGACCGTATCCCGAACTACCAATTTGGCTTCCTTCCAAAACGATCCACTTCCCTCCCACTTACCATCCTTATCTCAAACATTGAAACAACACACCTTGAAGGAAAGTCGTCAGCTGTCCAACTACTGGATATCCAAAAAGCCTTCGACTCTGTATCTGTATTAAGGTGTGTTGTACAAATGCTACCTCCTCAAAATTCATACCTACATTATTTTCATTATTAAGCAGTGCCTTTCAAACAGATCCCTCAAAGTCAAAATCAATGACTCATACTCCCCTCCTTTCACTTCTGTACAAGGTCTACCCCAAGGATCCCCGCTATCTCCAATACTTTACAACATTTTCTGCTTCGACATCTACAACCCTCTTCACTTTAATCCATCTATATATCTCCCTCAATTTGCAGGTGATACAGCCCTAATTTCCCATGCCCCCCTTCGTACCCAAAGCTCTTGAATCCCTTCAGCAACTTATTGACACCCTGCAACACTGCTTTGCTAAATGGTGAATTAAAATCAATCCCCACAAAATCCCAGCTTTTAATTCCGCAGTTTTCCTCTTTACCAATTTCCCAGCCCAGATCAACACTCCGGTGGTCCCCCAGTCCCCCAATAGTCCCGATTTTGCTCTGTACGAAATTTTTTGTTTCCCACACTGAAGAAAGAGCTGAAAGGAAAGCATTGGAAGTTCGTGGAAAACATCTGAAAGTATGTTACAACGTTTTTAAGACATTCCCATCGAGGAATTTCAGGGTGCCTTCCACACAGGGCACATAGGTTTCCGCAACGTCTATTGATGTTGGAGATAAGTATTTTGAAGAATTTTAAGCATTTTTATGGGTACGATCAATAAATATATTTTTTTCCAGAAAATGCGCTTTACTTTTATAACGGACCCTGTATACAAAATCATCCGAAGGCCAGAAGCAAGATTTATATTTCAAGGTCAATAGACTGAACAGAATTTCCACACCAAATTGCTTGTACGTTTTTAATATGTATTCTAATACTGTTTTTGTTAGTTTTATCATGTAAATACTAATTTTAAGCAATTTTTTACTTCATATTATATAAAACGCAGAGAAGAAAAGTGAAAAAGTGTTAATATATGCAAAAGAAAAAGACATCCATTGGATTCGGAGAAAAATTGTGAAGACAGGAAAAGTAACTATTTTATAAAACATTTGAAAAAATATCTCAAAAAAAGAAAATATTATTTAAATAAAAGAGGAAAATTGTAAAGACGGCAAAAGTCTTTAGTTTAACATAAAATGAAGAATAAAGTGGCAACGTATTTCCTAACAGCAACATTAATACCAAGCTGAAATATTTTGTTACTTCTTTATTTACTAATATATAATGGATTTTTACTGCAGCAATCTTCGTTAACTTGTCGATAGAACCGAATTAGCTCAAATAATAAAAAAATTAAATATATTGGTGCGAGTAGTATCTCTCAAAAATATTAGAATGAGTCTTTTACTGCAGCTATTACCCCCAACTCCTCCACGGAGCATAATAAGCCCAAATAATTAAAAACATTATATTTTGTTTATTTCAATCCGAAGCCCGTGGAGTGAAGACGCATCTGGAAATTAAAAACTTCCCCGAATGCCATCGAAATTTTAAATTGGAGCACTCTTGACCCGGATTCGGTCACTGTTAAAAAAGAAACCGCCGGAGTGCCCCGAAAGTTTTAACGAAATTTAATTAGAAAACAAACGTAATTTTATTCGGTCTGCGGCGATTCCTAAATACCACGGTGATGCTGCGCGCACGTGAATTTTCACATTCGACTTGTTTACGAGAAAATCTCAACTTTTGTTCGTCCAATTTCCGTCGTAACGACCGCCGGAGCGTGGAATGAATTTCCATCCCTTCCACGAGTATTAAAATAACAATATTATAGATGTACTCCTATAAGTTCTCATGTGTTTTCGGGTTAAAACAAAACGCCCCGCATTACGCATCCCTTAAACCCGCGAGACGAGGCAAAAATGGAACGGAAAGGGATTTCAGGCGTGACTCTTTCGGCATGTCAGACATCCTTATAGTATCCAGTTTTCCATAAGAAACATTTATATAATAAGATTTTTCAATTATCTTTTTAAAAATTTTAAATTGCAACCATTTTTTCCCTTGTTTGAGCTACACTTTTCATAGAAAAAGTTATTCCATATAAAAAATAAAAAAGGTATTATTCTTTACATAATAATAATAATAATCGTTTATTTCTCGATAATAAGGGAGAAATATAAATAAAATTAAAGTTAACTAAATAATGAAAAATTATAATTAATAACATAAACGTTCTGTAAAGAATTATACTTTATTTTTTATACGGAATAACTGTTTCTATGGAAAGTGTAGCTCATCAAGGAAGAAAATGGTTAATTGATTTTAATATTAACATATTTATAACATAATTAAAGTTTTATTATTTATTTATAATACAAACAAAATAAATAATTTTCGAAACGACAATTTTTAAACAGAGAACTTATTTAAATGCATTAGTTCGAAATTGTAATCGTAATATACTGTGTGCGGGCGTAATTGAAAGCTAATCACAAACGATGTAACTAATCGTTCAACACAGAGTTTGTAGCTTCAATTATTGATGCCCAGACCATATATGTTTAATTCCATTGTATAACCCAGTACAATTTCGATAATCAATTATTTAAATAGTATCGCTGGACGGTAAAATTACAAATTAAATATTAGTACGCGCTTGTCCTATTACATTCGAAATTATTAATCTAAAACACTTTATTTTTACCGCTAAAAGAATACACTTTTTTAAAACTTCAGTTTTAAATTTGCGTATAAGTTTTACAAATTTACATGAAAAAACAAAGAAGAAAGAGTTTAATATTTTCTGAGAAGCTTTCTTAGGTAGTTCAATACAAAGAATATCTGAAGATAAAGGCGTGATTTTTTGGACTTCGCCGCAGCAAATATTTTAAAACGTCTAACGTTTATATTTGCGTGTAAATTTATATAAACTACAAAGAAGAAACAGTTTTATACTTTCTGAGAAGCTTTTTTAGATAGTTCAATTCAAAGCAGACCTTGGGATAAAGGAGTTTGAGAGAGACAAACATCTTTATTTATTATTTGTTACATGGTATTATTAATAACAATTGTATTAGATTTTCTTAACGGCTATCCACACATGCAAGAGTTTGATTTTTTGGACTTCGGGGCAGCAAATCTTCCTGATGCTGTTCTTAAGTCACTGACACATATTTAAGTACAATACTAGCAATATTTAAGAATTTCAACACTGTTTCATTTAAAAAAAATAAGTTAATAGTTAAATTACCTTTAAAAATATTATACTAATGTAATTAACCTATAAAAAATCATCATTTCACAAAACTTAACTTTTAATTTTAATAATAAAAATAAAATCAACTTCAAGTCATACTGAAATTAATCTTAAAGCAAACAGCATTCGATATTAATATTTAATAAAAGTTAAGAGACATTAAAGTCTGTCTACTGTACGTGTGGGAATCAATATTCCCAGCAGTGTTTTATTTCT
The DNA here is from genome assembly GCA_963969525.1 of Ontholestes murinus. Lineage (NCBI taxonomy): Eukaryota > Metazoa > Arthropoda > Insecta > Coleoptera > Staphylinidae > Ontholestes > Ontholestes murinus. The sequence continues at coordinate 13,039,903 of OZ018399.1, forward strand.
TTGAGGCAAACTCCACTCCCGGATTGTGTTTTGATACATGAGCGAGATTTGACCTTATCTTGACATGCAGATTTTCCACCCTCTGATGACGGCACGTGCGAAAAACTGCCACGCCTCTGTTATCGATGCATGCATATCATTTCACCGTGTATAATCTATAATAAAATTTAAAAAAAAAAGTTTAAAAAAAAAAACGTGCTAAAGTGCACTTGTGCTTACTCGTGTGTCTCGAGTTTGATGCCACCAAAAGGACATTCCTTTAAAGATTAGCGGCATGAGGGCTATGTATTGGTAAACTGTTCGACCGAATTTCATCGCTCATGTGGAATAAATCGAAAAAAATCGTTATCAAGGAAACAAATACATTGCGGATAAAGGTTTGCACGGGATTTGTTTGTATATGGAAAACAAATTTACAATTACAATGAAGTAATTTCTTTGCTGAACTATACTGTTTAAATTTTAGATTCAATGGTAATTTATTGAAAGGTTTCTTTGGGTTTTTAATGCTTTTTAATTCGCAGAAGTTCTTGTTCCTGTATTTAAACAATGAAATGAAAGGAATGTAAATATGATATTAGTTAATAAATAATTGAAAATGATTCATATTGAAACTACAAAATAAATTACTTTTTACCACAGATATTGCATATTGAATTGAAAATAATAATGTTGCAAATATATAATATTCCTGTATACAGGGTCCATTATAAAAGTAACACGCATTCTCTGAGAAAAATATATTTATTGATCGTATCGGAACAAATGATTATTTTTTTTCAAAAACCTCTAGATGAATGTCTCTTAGTAATGTTATAGCATGCTTTTGGATGTTTTTACGAACTCCCAATGCTTTCTTTTCAGTTGCTGAAACTAAAAAGAGAGACCGTGTCTTTGATATCACCCATCACAAGCGCTACCTGCTCCTTCAATCTCTTAAGGATCTACAGGTAAAAGACTTAGTTGACAGTTTTTCCTCTTGATACAAACTCAATGAACGATTTATCAGACGTCAAACAAATGAGCATCGTTTTGATGCGAGACTCATTCGTGCTTTCTTAGCACGGGGATCTTTTTTGAAGTTGTAATATTTATCCAAAATCCTTCAAAGTCTAAAACACCTTTATACGTTCGTTTGAGGATTTTCCGATTATGCTTAATACGTCACTCAATACTTCCCGGTCTGACACATATATGGAAACATTTTTGATAGATCCATTTGATTTCCGGGTACTACCAATCTTCAAACAGTAAGTGTCAAAATTTCATGGGATTCTAATTGTTAGTTTAGAAATTACAGTCATTTTAGTTACCACGGTTTTCTAATTTTTAAGGCAATGGATAGAAAGGAATTTCCTGTGTTGATTAAACACTGTTTTTTGATGGACTGTTGGAGCTGTACAGTGACTTGATAAGCTTTTTGGGGACTGTGCACGAGGGAAATGGACTATTATTAACTGGTATGCTGAATTTAAACCTGGTTGTACAAGAACTGATGATGCTGAACGCTCTAATCGCTCAAAATCAGCAGTTGTTCAAAAAAAAACAAAAAAAATGTCCACAAAAGAGTTTTAAAAGACCGTAACATGAAGTTCTGTTAGATAGCTGACACCTTACCTTGTAGATATCAGAAGGTAGTGTCATTGTAATTTTAGATGAAAATTTATGCATGACCAAGTTGATTTCGAAGAGGGTGCCGCTTTTGCTCATACTGAACCAAAAACAACAACTCGTCGAAAGCTGTTCAAGCAAAATAAAAATAATGTCTTGTCTCGGTATGTAACAATAGATAAAGGATGGATTCACTACCACACGCCTGAATCAAAGAGATCATCAGTTGAGTGGACATCAGCCGGTGAAAGTCATCCAAAGTGACAAAAAACTCAAAAGTCGGCTGGCAAGATTATGACATCGTATTTTGGGACGCGCGTGAAATTTTGTTCATCAACTATCTTAAGTAAGGCAAAACTATCGATAGTGAATATTACATGGTTTTATTGGATCGATTGGGTGCAGAAATCAAGAAAAAACGGCCCCACATGCAATAGAAAAATGTGCCGTTTCACCAGGACAGTGCACCGTGTCACAAGTTAATGAAAACAATGGTTAAATTGACTGAATTACGCATTGAATTGCTTTCCCACCCACCGTATTCTTTAGATTTGCCCCCTCAGCAACTACTGGCTTTTTGCAGACATGAAAAAGATGCACAAGGGAAAGAAATTTGGCTCAAATGAAGAAGTGATTGCCGAAACTGAGGCTTATTTTGAGAGCAAAGACAAATCGTTTCACATAAAGGGCATCGAAAAGTTAAAGGAGGTTTGAAATGAATGTATCACTCTTGATGGAGAGAAAGTTGATGAATAAATTGGAATTTCCAAAAAATAAATGTTTTTTCCTAGTATTAGGTGATGTGTTATATCGTTGAGGTATACTAACAATCTTTTTTAATATTGAAGCTTCAATCTCAAGCGCACAAGACAGCTGAGTTAATCGAGCAAGTATTGTAAAAGAATTGACTGTATAGAGAAAGAGAGGTTGACAATAGTAGTTTGGTTCAAAAAGTATATAGAAAAAAAAATATTTCAGTTTCTCCACCTTTTAATCCGACCATGAATATCTGCATAGCTAGTACTTCCATTATGGATTTGGTTTAGCAGGAAATGTAAGTGTTGTTAAAGGACTTTTATGCTTAAAATTTCTACATTCATGAGATTTTCTTCATTTACAGATGCTTGATCAAATGATTGTAGTTAGTTTTACTTTAGGATATTTTCTGAAAAACATTTATTCCATCCCTCACATAGTAGCTTTTTAGAATTTCTCTTATAGATTTCTAGAATTTTGCAACACCTCTTGTTTTATTTTAACAAACTTAATATATAATTAATCTTTATAGATTTATACTAGAATATAATACGTTTTGGAATTTTTCTAAAATTTCCTCTATCTGTAACACTTTTCTTTTAGATGATTTATAGCCATATTTCATTTTTACGAAATTCTCTTTATAAATTTTATATTTACAAGTATTTTTCATTCCTCTTATCTCCCACTATTTATCATCATCTTCTTCCTCAAGATGGTGTAATGCTTTTTCAACGGTTCTAAAGTTTTTCAGCAATTTTCTTTTTATTTGACTTTATTTCTTGAAGGCTATCAAAATGTTTTTATCATTAATAGCTTTATTTTTATTAGAATTTTCAACAGTTACGACAATTTTCTGATGTGAAGCCTCTTAAAGAATATAAATATTTTAAATTCATCATTTCTAGCTTTATTTTTATCAGAATTTTGAATAGTTATGAGAATTTTCTTCCAGGGTTTTAATTTTTTCAGTAATTTAATCAGTAATTAATCTTTTAAATTTCTAGAATGTTCCCACAACATGAGTTCGAGAGTTCTACAATTACGGTTTTAGATTTCCAGAATTCTTTACGGTCTCCTTTCTAGAAATTCTTTGAATTAAGCACTTCACTAAGACCCTAAAGATTTCCAGAATTCTTCAGGGTCTCCTTTTTAGAAATTCTTCGAATTAAGCACTTCCTATCTTTAAACTTAAATAAAAAAAGTGGTGGTTTGATATAATCGAAACTTTTTATTCGTTTGAAAGGCCTATTGATGCCATTATGTGTGGAGTATAGCATCGTGCAAAATATTCACCGCGGCTTCACTGTGTGGCGTGCATCCAAAATATCCAATTTTCCATGACTCTGGCACATAAACAAGGCTGAATTTGACCTATGACATGTAACTCATGACAGAGGTCAAATTCGGCCTTATTTATGTGCCAGAGTCATGGAAAATTGTTGGCTTTGAAGGCCACTATGGTTTGTGGCCAGTTAACATCACCTCCACATGAGATGACCATGCCCTAAAATCGCTCGTGCAGAATTTCTAATGTGGCATACGCTGTGTGGCAAATAGCACCGTCCTGTTGAAACTACATATCGTAAGTATCCATATCATACAATTCAGGCCAAAAAAGTTAGTAATCATCGATCTGTAGCACTAGACGTTGATGATATTGGTGCAAGTGATATACAAATCTTACACAAGTCATAAATAATATGGACCGATGACGCCGCTAACCTAAAATCCACACCAAACAGTGACTTCTTCGGGATGAAATGGACGTTCTTGGATCTTAGGTGTTTTGGGATCGTCCAAATTCGACAATTTTGTTAGTTGACGTATCTATTCATCCACGATTGTGGTAATGGTAAAATGAGCGAAGCCTGCGGGACGTTGCCCGAACAGAACATCCATTTTGATAAATCAATTTTATTTTCTTCACCTGAAGAAGCCACAGTGTGGCGAAACATATGTAGTGTTTACAATAAAACCAATTTGAAAATCAAACAGTTTTGTTACCTAAATAATTATCATTTGTAAGTGTTGTTGAAAGCTATATCCGTTCATGATGATTTGGTAAGGCAACCTGAATAAACCTGAATAAACGACAGCAAATTTGACAAATGCAACTTCAACAATATGGCCGCTATCAGTTGCCAAAATTCGGAATTCCCTATTGGAAGACTCTTTATTTCGATTAATTTAATCCTTCTAACTTTATTCTGACTTTCTTTTAGTGTTTGTTTACAGATTTTTTGTTCATTAACGAAGTGAAATTAAATAATATATAAGGTAAATAAAACAGTAGGTTTGTAATTTCACTGAATTAATTCATTAATCATCTGCCTGATGAAGCTGCTGTGTGACGAAACATATGTAAATTAGTGAAATTACAAACCTATCTATGTTATTTACCTTACACAGATTTATTTTTGCAACAATTTATTTTCTAATTTAAAAAGTTTTCCTTCAGATTTCTAAAATTTTCTAGCATTTTCTCTTACAGGTTTATAAAATTTCCTGCAGTACTTCATTTTTTTAAATTTTAATGGAGTTTTATAAATTAATACTAGGATCTAGCATTTTCTCTTTCAATTTTTCAAAAATTTTCCTCTGTTTGTACCGTTTCTCCTCCAGATGATGTGATTTTTTTTGTACTTTCTAGGGTTTTTTTTAGTAATTTTTTATTTTTACGAAAATCTTTTAATAAATTGGATTATTTAGCGGTATTCTTCTATCTCTTGATTTCTTACACTGTATTTCTTATATTAGTGTGAGACTTCTTTAAGGGTTTTAGAGTTTTTAGGTCATTTTCTTAAATTTTTCATTTTAGCTTTATTTTTTATCGTATTTTTTAACGGATTCTCTTCTTTGAGGGTTTTTAAATGTTTTCATCAAGTCTAGCTTTATTTCATCAGAATTTTTAGTTAGTTAGTGTCTTAAATGGCTATCGACCAACGGTCTTTTAGTCCGAATTTGTCAGTCTCGATGTGGCTCGTCAATCTGTCTCTGATGATGATGATGATGGATGTTATGCATTGAATTCGATTGTTATGAATGGAGGGATTTTCTATTTTTGGATCTGGTTCTGATTTCTGCGCAAGGGAAAAGATGTGTTGGTTGAAGGAAGTTTTTGATTTTTTTTTCACTTAGGTATAGAAGGCGTTCATTGAAAGGAATAACAGAGGTAGAGTCATACAGGAGTTGGTTAGAAGGATCATGTAGAGGATTACTGAGTTATCGGATTTTGGTTAGAGTTTTTAGGGAGGATCGCTGCTAATTTAGATATTGTGGATATTAGGATTGCAGGAGTTGGAGAAAAGAACATTGCCATAGTCAAGAAGAGGACGGTAAATCCTTTGATTAATTTTACCGGCTGGGTATTCTGCTTTTTTGTATGTTAAATTTCTAAACATTTTAGCTCTAGCTGTTATTTTTGCTTTGTTTAAAGCTGGTTTTGAAGTTCAATTTTTGATCTATGATAATGCCTCGGTATTTTATAGACGTACAGGGACGTACAGAAGTTGTATGTCCAGCAATCATTTTTTTAGATTTCTAAAATGTTTCATTCTGATTGATGGAATTATTATTATAAATTCTTGAATTTTCCAGTATTTTACCTTCCAAGGTTTTAAAATTATTCCACTATTTTAAAGATCTTATTTTTCAAGATAGAGTGATTTTCTTCAACCATTTCTTTTTCACTTTACCGAATTTTTTTTTTATCATTTCTTGCTTTATTTTATAAGAATTGTTATTTTTCAAGAGTTCTAGAATTTTCTAACAATTACCCTTCTAATTTTCTTGAATTTTCCAGCATTTTCGTTTTATAAATTCTACCATTTCTCAACCTTTTTCAACAGTCTTGCTTACATTTTTGATAAATTTTCTACGTTAAAAAATATTTCCTTAATGTTTTAAAAATTTCAAACATCTTCATTTTATAAATTCTACCATTTCTTAACTTTTTCCAAGAGTCTTTCTTCCATTTTTGATAATGTTTACCCTTGAAGAATATTCTTGTAATTTAGAAGAGAATTTGTTGAAAAATTTCGATGAAATTAGCAAGAAATGATGCAAAATTGAAGAAAATTCATACCATTTGAAATTTAACATTTTTCTTCAAGATCGTATGATATTTTTTTAATGTTTCGAACATTTTCCATCTGTTTTTGCTTTTTTCCATCGAATTTTTCTATTTTAAATTACCAGAATTTTATTCAAGGCTTCCAGAATCTTCTAGCAATTACACGTTATATATGTTGGAAGCTTCTACTTCGTTACACATTTTTGTAAATTGAATAAAACACGATAACTTTGTTTGTATAACTTGAAAACTTTTTATTGTGAAAAACTAAAAAAAAAAACACTATGTGTTTGATAATGACAAGCTAAATTTGTCGAAACTAGTCACAATAAAAAGTTTTCAAGTTATACAAACAAAGTTATCGTGTTTTATTCAAAACACTTTTAAATGTCTAGAATGGTCCCCACCACTTCTTTCATTTTGGTGAAATTCCACAGTAATAATTTCAATATTTTGAACATGTTTTTTCCAAGAGGGTGTGAATTTTTATTGAAGGTTCTAGAGTTTTCTAACCATTTTTTTTATTTTATCGGAATTTTAATACGTTGACCGCTTTGTCAGTCATCAGTGACTGACACTGAAGTTCCATTGGGGCCACGTCAGTCACCGATGACTGACAGTGAGTACCTACATTAAACTTACTATTTAGCGCTGTCAGTCACGAGTTCCGTGTTAATTGTTACTAGGATTTCCTGATATGGCCTTTATGTACGTTACTACAACTTGGCCACCTAATATTCCTTCAAATAGCTGTATAATCTCGGAAAAAATGTACTATATTGAGTTAAAACCCGTATGTTGAATAAATTAAAATTAGCGATGGTTCTTATTAAAACATTTTATACAATAGTTCGGCTGGTTTGGATATACATTGTAAACAGTTGCAACTTGTGTAGTTTTACTTCTGGCATATTTTCTGCCATATAGAAATAACGCAAATTACGCTTGGTTTGTTTTACTGTTTATTTATTCAATCTGACTAGTTTCGACAATTACATCATTATCAAATAATTAAATAAATAAACAGTGAAACAAACCAAGGGTAACTTGTGTTATTTCTATATTACAAAATGTTTCACCACGAGCTAATGAGAAACAAATTCAAGAAATTTTCTGCCATGATTATTTGAATTCTCACTGCAGAATCCTTTGCAATGTTTGTGAGAGTGAGACCCATGACTGACATATTGCCTGACGGGACGAAACGCATATTATTTGCCATTGGAGCTTTGTCAGTCACCTGTGACTGGCACATAAAAACCCCGTATTTTCGTCTCAAAAATGCATCAAAATGAATTAAATAAGCATATTCTTAGAAGACTTATTTTGACATTTTACAAAAAAACTTGTTGGCAGCCAATGTGTTAACCGAGTTTTAGAAATTCAGGGGTTCTAGAATTTTACAGCAATTGCTCTTTGATATTTTTTGGAAATTTGTAGAAAAACTGTATGCCTATTATTATTTACTTTATTTATTTATTTATCTTTGCTTTTCTTTCTTGAATAACACATATAAACAAATTAATAAAAATAAAAACATAATTTAAATTTTGGGCGGAATTCACAATTAAAAGTGTTCTTCCACTCAAACCCTTGTTTACCATGATTTTCAGAAAGCTGGTATCATCTTCGGCATACGTAATCTTCTATATTTACTTTTGTTCAGTTTTTTTGTCCTTTTTTTGGAGCGAATTTTTTTGGCTATTAATGTCAGCATGAGAGATATATTATTTGTTCCATTTTTTGATAATTCCCACTTTTTCTTCAAGTGTGAGTGTAAGGTTCTAGAGATTTTTTTATTTTATCGGAATTTTAATATGTTGACCGCTTTGTCAGTCATCAGTGACTGACACTGAAGTTCCAATGGGGCCACGTCAGTCACCGATGACTGACAGTGAGTACCTACATTAAACTTACTATTTAGCGCTGTCAGTCACGAGTTCCGTGTTAATTGTTACTAGGATTTCCTGATATGGCCTTTATGTACGTTACTACAACTTGGCCACCTAATATTCCTTCAAATAGCTGTATAATCTCGGAAAAAAATGTACTATATTGAGTTAAAACCCGTATGTTGAATACATTAAAATTAGCGATGGTTCTTATTAAAACATTTTATACAATAGTGCGGCTGGTTTGGATATACATTGTAAACAGTTGCAACTTGTGTAGTTTTACTTCTGGCATATTTTCTGCCATATAGAAATAACGCAAATTACGCTTGGTTTGTTTTACTGTTTATTTATTCAATCTGACTAGTTTCGACAATTACATCATTATCAAATAATTGAATAAATAAACAGTGAAACAAACCAAGGGTAACTTGTGTTATTTCTATATTACAAAATGTTTCACCATGAGCTAATGAGAAACAAATTCAAGAAATTTTCTGCCATGATTATTTGAATTCTCACTGCAGAATCCTTTGCAATGTTTGTGAGAGTGAGACCCATGACTGACATATTGCCTGACGGGGCGAAACGCATATTTTTTTGCCATTGGAGGTGACTGACACATAAAAAACCCGTAAATTCGTCTAAAAAAATGCTTCAAAATGAATTAAATTGGCAAGCTCTTACTCATTTTATAAAATTAAACTTAAAAACAGAGGAGACTTATTTTGACATTTAACAAAAAAACTTTTTGGCAACCAATGTGTTAACCGAGTTTCAGAAATAATTTTCTCCAAGGGTTCTAGAATTTAAGGGCAATTGATCTTTGAATTTTTTTAGAAATTTTTAGAAAAACTCTATGCCTATTATAATTTACTTTACTTATTTATTTATCTTTGCATTTCTTTCTTGAATAACACATAAACAAGTTAATAGAAATAAAAACATAACTTAAATTTTGGGCGGAATTCAGAATTAAAAGTGTTCTTTCACTCAAACCCTTCTTTACCATGATTTTAAGAAAGCTGGTATCATCTTCGACATACCTAATCTCCTATATTTACTTTTGTTCAGTTTTTTGTTCCCTTTTTTGAGAGAATTTTTTGTCAGCATGAGAGATATCTTATTTGTTCCATTTTTTGATAATTCCCACTTTTTTTTTCAAGTGTTAGTGTAAGGTTGTAGAGATTTCAAGTAATTTTTGAAACGTTTTCACCATTCCTTGCTGTATTTCTTGATAATCATCTTCTAAAATTATATTGGAAGCAATCAGAGTTTATATCAGTACAAACAACTCTTTTACACCAATTAATACCAAACTATGCTCAAGGTTGTGTGATCTCCCCCAAATTATTTAATATGTACTCGTATTTAGAAAACATTTTCAAAAAAGCATTAAAAGACCAAAACAGAATTGCAATAGGAGGAGAAACTATCAATAATATCCGCTCTGGCTCTGCAGATGATACTGCCATCCTAGCAGAATCCGGTAAGGAACTTTAAGAATTAGTGCACACAATAAACAATGCCTGTAGAGAGTGGGAATAAACCATTAATATTAAAAGAAACAAATACATGGATATTAACAAAGCGAACTCAGGCTCGACAGTATTGAGATTAAATGGGAATCCTATTGAAAGAGTTCAGAAATTTAAAGATCTAGAATGCTGGATGAAGGGATCGTTTAATCCTTCGGATGAGATATGGTGTTGAATTGAATCTCGACTGTCAGTTTACTTGGAGAGTTAAAAACTTCCAAGTAAAACTCCTTTGACTAGTCAAAATCTTAGCGATCAATACGCTTGGGCGGCCATGTTGTTACAGTGATTAGCGCACTGACTGTAGTCCGAAGGGTTCTGGGTTCGAATCCGAGCTCGGGCATGGATGTTGTGATCGTCCAATCATCACCAAATATATGATTTGATAAATATTAAGAATCGGTCGTGTCTGAATTGCCAAGTAGCTTAAGATAGTTTTGCTTCATCGTTCAGCACCACACAAAAATCGCTTAGGTATCCGACTAGAAATGACCTTTGGTCGTAGACTAGTCACAATAAATAATCGCGGAGGAGTGGTTTTAGTCGGTAGGAGTATGACACTACCCTATTAAAAAGGTGCCCATCGTGGATTTCCTCCCTTCTCATTAAAAGCAAGAATAAATAAAAAGAGGTTGTCTGTCTTTTAATTGCGCTACACTAATGAGATACAAAATCGATCGAAACCGGTCCACTGCTTTTGTTCACAGGGAGTAATAATTAATAAATTAAATATTATCTAATATATTATAAGCTATTTTATATCAATGTAATTTTATTAGGTAGAGTTAGATAATTTTTGATCTGGATTGAATAGATTTAAATAGTGTTCAACTGTATTACAAATGAAGATTTTTTCAATTGTTTGGATTAGAATAAAACCGTCTGATTTATTCGGCGATTTATCTCATTCGAATTGAATGCACGTCGATGTGGATGTATAATATATGATGGTAATCAAATGATTTGTTTTAAAAGCACTGGTATAATAGATGGTCAAATGTCGTGGTAGGGGTTCGAATTGGAATCACACGGCGAGACTGAAATGTCCCAAAGGGCCGCCTTAAGCATACAGAGACACGGCGACAGAGAGACAGAGCCGGTAGAAATTCAGCAGGACATGGCGTGAGCTATTGGTTGCCACCGGTGCTGGAGTCGTCGGAATAGGAGCCCTTGTGCCGACCGTAGAAGGAACTACAAGGATTCTCGGGCTAAAATAATGTCTCCTGTCGTGAGAATTTACCGCTACAAGTCCTCCAATGCTGGATAACTAAGGGCACACCATCAAATTTACAAATCCTTTTATTTTGTTCCATTAGCCAAGGATAAGGAATACGCTCCTCGCAAATACGGAAACAAAAATCAATTCGGAGGTCCATAATTCCTGCGAATCGCGAATTGGGAATGTGCGTAGGCACCTTCGAATTTTCTCATGGACGATTTAACCCTCTGAATGGCCGCTAATTATTGCCTGAATAGATAAACTCGTTAAATATGTATTTATGAAGGGTCGGCGGCACTCACAATTAAAATAATTAGAGCTGGCTTTAATTACAGAAGCCGACTAAAAACTTTAAAATCACCGAAGTATGCAATTATGGTGTTTATAAAGTTACACCGTCTAAGCGCGTGCACCTAGAGTTATAATTATTACGATTCGTTTTATAAGGGACTAAATTGCACGTCCAATAACGTAACAGATTGTTTTAATTTAAGGAGGGAAATAAATTAAGATTAAGTTGGGGTTTACACCGACCCGACCATCCGAAACATTTCAATCTGAAATTCTGACTTTCCTCCTTAGTTAATATACGCGATAATTCCAGCGAACTACACCCACTGGAAATTAATACGCGAATTACGACTCAAAAGACACCACCAAAATAAACAATTATGGGTAAGAGATGTGTAATACGATTAATCTTCCGATGTCATAAATTAGGAACCGCGGATCGATAAGTTAATTGGAATTACCCATACACGCTATATAATTGAAATGCCAAATAAGGATTTTCGGTATACACGGGGAAATTAATAATATTTCAATATTTTGCCGTTCATTAATTTCTTCATCATCAATCAACAACCTTTTATTTCTTTTAGTTCATCATCAAGTGTATAATGACGATAAAAACGTCGAAAATCGAGTCGCTTTGTGTTGTTTAGATTTATATTACCGTATCCACACTTTATATAACATTTTTATAATTATTATTTGAGGTTAAAATATAGTGAATACTTCAATTCAATGTAAGTATGCATTAACACGAAGTAACGGTCGCAACCATTCTTTTATTTTCCTGTTTGGTCATTTGAAATTTCCACCAACTTCATACCTGTAGTTTCAACTGTACTCATGCCATTATTTTCTAAAAATTTCCTCTCTTGCTTACCAATTTGAATTTACCATCTACAATTTAAATTTACCGCCGCATATTTTAAATTCAAGGTCATTACACTGTTGCCGTAAAGACATATAGTTTACGGAAATTACACAGTTTATCAGCATCGCCGAGCTTGAAGTTCAATTCGAAAATGGGAAATTAAAAAAATAAATAAATGTATGGGCTTTAATTGGTCGCAATTTCAAGTTCTGTACAGTAAATTTTGATAGAGTTGTTTTTTCAGTTTTTAAATTCAGTGCTAATCCATTGATAATGGTCACTTTGTGTCCGAAATGTACATTTGGTTAATCAAATAAAATTGTGAAGAAAGGTTATTAGTGCTTTATTTGTCCAATTTTTCAGTTTTTGGTTTCAATTTTTAAAAAATTTTAAAATATGAATATTTAATTAATGCTCCCTGTTAACAACAGTCTCAGACCAGTTTCGATATGTTTGGGATCTCATCAGCGCAGCGCAGTTGAAGGAGTTTTACTTTGGAGTTTTTAACTATAATTTTTGATTTCTTGAAGTTTTAAAATTTAAAATGGGGGCTGCGGTGAGTCATGAGCTGTCTACCCACGGGCCTGGGTTCGAATCCCAGCCGGGCGGTGGATTTTTCTAAGGAAGAATTCACCTTTCGGATCCATGGATGTTTGCGTCTGTCCCTCATTTCATATAATATATATGCAATATTAAAATACTTTGAAAAATTGGTCGTGTTTGAATAGATAAGTTGCTTAAGACAAATAAATTACCCTCTATCATTCACCACCACAACCTGCAATTCCATCCAACACCCTTACTTTCTTCTATATATATATTTTTTAAATTCAATAACCTTTGAATTTTAAAATGTTTGGTTTTAAACTTTTTAAATTTATTTAATTTGTTTATATTGATGATTAAAAAACTAAATTTTGAAATATTAACTATAATTATTTGTTTAATTAAAACTTTAAATCATAAAAATAATTATATATATATAATAGTCATAACAGATTTTACCTTTGAATTTTTGAACATCAAAAATCGTTAATTTTTTCTCTATAATTTTTAAATTTTTATATTTTATACTTTTGAAATTTCAAACTTTTCATTTTTAACTCTAGAAATGTTGAATTGTGTAATTTTGATTCTTCAAATATTTTTGGAATACTAAAAGATTGTAATTTAATATAATAATTATAAAAGGTTTTAACCTTCGATTTTTTTAACATCAAACATCATTTACTTATTTTTTTCTCTTTTAATTTTTAACTTTAGAAATGTCTAATTCTAATTTTACCTTTGAATTTTTGAACATCAAAAATCGTTAATTTTTTCTCTATAATGTTTTAACTTTTAAATTTTTATATTTTATACTTTTGAAATTTCAAACTTTTCATTTTTAACTCTAGAAATGTTGAATTGTTAAATTTTGATCCTTCAAATATTTTTGGAATACTAAAAGATTGAAATTTAATATAATAATTATAAATTGTTTTAACCTTCGAATTTTTTAACATCAAACATCATTTACTTATTTTTTTCTGTTAATTTTTAACTTTAAAAATGTCTAATTTTTAAACTCTGATTCTTCAAATATTTTTGGAATAATAAAATAATTTAAAATTTTTTTTGAAATTTTTAACTGTTTGAATTTACCGATTGTAAAATTAGAAGTTTCATGTTGTTAAAATCTTTGAGATTTAATGTTTTTGAACTATCAATTTTTGAAACTTTAGGAGGGAGAATAAAGAAAACTTTTAATTTTTTAATTTTTTACTTTTAATTTACCTGAATAAATTCTAATGTAATTTTTAAAATTGTTTTTTAATGTTATGCATTATACATTTTAAAACCTTTTTTAAACATCCTAATTACGGATTACAAAACTTTTAATTATTAAACATTTTAAACGTTTTAAACATTTTAATTTTTGGAAGTTTTTAAATTAATAATTTTATAACCTTATAATAAAAATAATTCTTTTTCTAATTTTGACCTTTGGAATTTAAATTATTCGATTTGTTTATGTTAGAGATTAACACGTTGACCGCTTTGTCAGTCACCGGTGACTGTCAGTCACGAGTTCCGTGTAAACTGTTTGAAATTTTAAGAGCGAGAATAAAGAAAACTTTTATTTTTTTAATTTTTTACTTTTAATTTCTTTAAATGAATAAATCCTAATGTAATTTTTAAAATTCTCTTTTTGAATGTAATGCATTATAAATTTTAAAGCCTGTTTTTTTAACCTTTTTGAAAAATTCTAATTACGGATTACAAAACTTTTAATTATTAAAAATTTTAAACGTTTTAAACATTTTAATCTTTAATTTTTAAAGTTTTTAAATTAATAATTTTATAACCTTTTTAATTTTGACGTTTGGAATTTAAATTTCTCGATTTGTTTATGGTAGTGTGTTGGCCGCTTTGTGAGTCACCGGTGACTGACATTGAAGTATTCCAAAGGGCCATGTCAGTCACTAATGACTGACAGTGAGCACCTACTTTAAACTTACTATTTAGCGCTGTCAGTCACCAGTGTAAATTGTTACTAGGATTGCCTGATACGGCCCTTCTGTACGTTACTACAACTTGGCCACCTAATATTCCTGCAAACAGCTGTCGGTGAAATATCGTAAAAAATGTACTATATTGAAATAAAACCCGTATATTTAATAAATAAAAATTAGCCGTTGAATTTGTTAGAGATATTGTTTGTGACACTGAGACACGTGACTGACACATGGCAGGGCGAAACGTATATTTTTTTGCCATTGGAGCTTTGTCAGTCGCCTGTGCTTGACACATAAAAACCCCGTAATTTCGTCTAAAAAATGCATCAAAATGAATTAATTGAGCAAATTCTTACTCTTTTTATAAAATAAAACTTAAAAACAAAGAAAACTTTTTTGATCTTTTACAAAAAAACCTGATTGGCAGCCAATATATTAAATAAGTTTTTTTGAAGTTTTATGTTTCTAATTTTTTAATAATTCATTGTATGAACATATAATTTTATAATTTTTTTAGTTAATACTTTAATACATTCAAACTGAAAATAACACACAGTTTATTCCTTACTTAATAAATAAAATAAATAAATGTTAAACAAGTGAAGTAAGGAATAAACTGTGTTATTTTCATTTACAAAACACTTCACGTAAACTCAAACCAACAATTCAAACTATTATTTTTTTAAAGTTTTATATTTTTATATATGTTTTTATCAATATTTTGAATTAAAACTTTAAAATCTAGAAATTTTTAACTTTAAAAATCTTAAACATAAGCGCTGTAGTTTTAAATTGTCACACTATATTAAATTTTTGAAATTTTTAAATTTACTAATTGTAAAAATATATTTTTTTAATCTTAAAAATTTTATTATTTCCAAATCAAATCAAATTTTCAAAATTTACAGAGGATTATAAATTTACCATTTTAAGATTTGTTTTTAAAATTTAGAAGTTAACTTCTTGAAAATTCAAAATTATAGAATTTTGAATTATTAATTTTTCAAATTTTTAACATTTTTGATTTCTTAAAGTTTTGGAATTTTTAAAATTTTCAGAGGGAAATAAAAGAACTTATAGATTATAAATTTTCCATTTTAACATTTGTTTTTAAATTTTAGAAGTTAACTTTTTGAAAATTCAAAATTATAGATTTATTTAATATTCGAATTTTTGATTTCTTAAAGTTTTGAAATTTAAGATTTCATATATTTTGAATTCAAAATTTTTAGATATTAAACCTTTTGAATTTAAATAGTTTGATTTGTTTATATTAATGATTAAATAAGTATGTATTGTTCAAATGTTTAGTTTTCAATTTGCCAATGATTACATTTTATGAATACTTTGACGCTTTTAACATCCTAAATCTTTTACATTAATTTTTTGTAATTTTTAAAATTCTATTTGGAACTTTTATTTTTTGAATATTCAAGCATTTCAGTTATGAAGTTCTGATAAATTTTCAAATGTTTTATATTTTTGGAACTCTTCAAATTTGAATACACTCTTTGTGCAATTTCTAGATTCAGTTTTTCAATGTTTTGATCTTTAATATATTTTCAAATTTTGAATTTTCAATTTGGATCTTTCAAATTTCTTCAACCTACTAAATTGTAAAATATTGTATTTTTAAAATTCGAAATTTTTAACGTTTCTAAGTTTTCAATCTTTAGAATTCTAACTTATTAATAAAATCGGAATTCTTGTATTTTGAACTTTTGTGTCATCTTTAAGTATTAACAGATTATTTAATTTTAAGACTTTTTGATTTTATATCATCGATTTTAGTTTTTATTAAATTTAAAATTTTATAATCTTAAAATTAGAAATTTTTGTTCCTGTGTGTTATATTTATTTATTGTAAATTGACTTGTAAAAATCATGTTATAATTTGATCTGATCCACCAATAAAAAATAAATAAATATATTATTTTTCAACATTTCTATTTGATTACATTTTTGAACATACAGTTTTGATTTTTCATTACAAATCTAAAAGATTTATTTTTTTTTAATTTTAAAACTTTTTAATTTAAACATTTATATTTGCTTATTATATAATTGAATTATCATATGTTTTTAATTCTTGGAATATCTATATTTTGAATTTTTTATTTATCACTTGTGAAATTGCAGATTTTGTTTTTTTTTTTAATTTGTGGCCTTGAATAAGTTTGAACTATCAATTTTTTTTTAATTTTTGCTGGGATCTCTACTGTTTCGGAAGAGATTAATGAGTGTAGAGGGTGTCTCAAAATTAACGCGAGATTAGAAATTGCCGCCATTTGTGCAGAAAATTGTTGGTAACTCTGAAAAAAAAAACAATTTGGCAGCTTTGAATTTAGGGTTAGTAAAAATAGAGCTTTAGACGATACAACAACGTGTTTTCATTATTGAACAATATCTCAAAAATAATGAAAGCTCGATGTTCGAAAATTTCATGCAAAATATGGTTAGAAAAGAGTTTTAACTACGTCAACTGTGAAGAAATTTCAGTCAGGCTGAATCAGTTGGAGATTCTAAAGACACTGGTCGTCCAAAAACAAACCATTCAAATGTCAATATTGAAGCAATGTGTGAGAATTCGAAGAACCCACTTGTGATTTTGTAGAAAAAAAAAATGTATCCACGTGTCACTGTTTGGTGCGGATTTTGGGCTAAAGCATCACTAGACAATACTTTTTTTTAAATGACTGTTACTACCACCCGATATCGCAACATGACAACACGGTTCGTTCCATCAAAATTGGATGATATTGATATTGATGTGGCCAATATGTAGTTTCGACAAGACGGTGCCGCCTGCCCGTAAAACAATTCAATTACTGTATGCCACATTTCCTTGTCGTGTACTCCCTCATTCCAGTGAACAGAATTCGCCTCTTAGATCGGGAATATTTGAAGTCAAAGGTATATCAATAAGCCTACAACCACCCGTTCATTATAGGAGGAAATTAAACGCTGCATCTATGAAATATATCCACATTTATGCAGAATGGCCAAATAAAATTTCGACAAAAGAGCGCCTATGTGCTAGTAAAGCTGTGGAGGCCATTTGCACAATGTGTTATTCCTTAAATAACCCTATCCTATTTACTTTATGATTCAATAAAAAATGACAATCTAGAGGCAAAAACTGTGCTTTATATTTAACTCGAATCTTGCGTTCATTTTGGGATATCCGCTCTTAACATATCAAAATCTGTTTCCAAACTGGATCCACAAAATTCTGAATTCTAATAATGTCAGAGCATTGAAGATTAATTGCCTCAATATTTCTGTTTGCAGGATCTATGTTACTAAAATCGCTGTCAATGCGAATATTAAGCTTGGTGTTGGATGTTATATCAGTTAAACTGAGAAGATTTCTTTTATTAGATTTTTTTAAAGATATGCCAGGACTTCTTCAGCAGTAACCTTTCTACATTGTTTGAAAGAGTACTTTAGATATTAAGGGTTGTTTATAGAAAGGCAGTTGGTTGGTTTCACAAAGCAGAGTACTTCAGAGTTTTGAAACATAGTATTTTACATTATTTTGAGATTTAGAGAGTCTTTGAACGTGTTTGAATGTCAACTTTTTAGGAAAATATAACTGGTATCAGGGTCATCCACAAAACTGACTGAAGCAAGCACGGAGTAAGACAACCTGAAGAAGCTCCACCTCGAAAAACCAAAATCCGTAAGTGTAATTTTGGTTTTTCGAGGTGGAGCTTCTTCAGGTTGTCTTACTCCGTGCTTGCTTGTTTATATTCTGGGGTGTAATGGTGTAACCACATCTCACCACAAGTCATAATGTAAAAAATCGGCACCTCCTGCTTGGTATCACGCCAAAAGCCTTCCACAGACAGCAAGATGGTTCGTTTTGTGATCATTCGTTAGTAGACGAGGAACACACCTTGCCGACCATTTTCGGTAACCCAACTCATTGGATATGACTGATTGAGCACTCTCGTACGATATTCCTACATCTGCAGCAATTTCGTATACAGCTTCAATCAGCTCATTGATAGCACGAATGTACGCCTTAGAAATGCTTGTTCGCGGTCCATGACACGTTTTCAACCGTTGTGCGGCCACTTACATTTTTTATGGCATTCGTTTAGTTTTCTAAAGCGTGTTGTCAGCGAACTGTGCAGTCAGTCAAAGAAAAATTTCTGAAAGTTTTGCGCTTTCCGTATTTACCTCATGCTCAAACATGGTGCTCAAATATCGAACCAAATAGGCGTCCTCCCCTCCCCTTGACAATAACGATTAGCACATTCCGCGTATAACTCTTAACTTAGCGAATGATAAATTAAAAAATCCGATACGACAAAACCATAAAGGTGCCATATATTTTATCGTATCGATAGTTAACCCGGAGAGTTAAATACATCCTAAGTGAATATCGATTCCCTATCTCCAACTGCGCTATGCTGATGATGTCCAAAAAGATCGCAACCGGTCCATGGCTGTGTTGACGAGGAACAATATTAAATCCGGTTTACATTTGATCCACCCTTGTAGTATTAAAGTCAAACTGTTAACTGTTTTTGTTTTTAATATTCAATATTTTTGTACATACTCAGCGTTTGTTTGTCCTCCCCTCCCATTATAAATTAATAAATCCGGTTTATATTTGATCCACCCTCGTAATATTAAAGTTACCTCTAAAAACTACATGATTACTGTAATTGCCAAATGGAAACTTCTAATGTTTCATGTGTATATTAACAGGTTTTTGGAACGTGTTTCGAACTTGTCAACTCATTATCAAGGATAGTACTTTAGTATTAATAATATTTTAGTATTACCTTTAGAATTGAAGC
Source organism: Ontholestes murinus (assembly GCA_963969525.1). Taxonomy (NCBI): domain Eukaryota; kingdom Metazoa; phylum Arthropoda; class Insecta; order Coleoptera; family Staphylinidae; genus Ontholestes; species Ontholestes murinus. The sequence goes on from OZ018399.1 coordinate 13,059,465, forward strand.
CTTTGGAAGGAGAGATATTTGAGAATTTAAAAATGTCTCCTTTCAAATATTTACTAGAGTTTTTGGTATTGTAAATTAAACTAGGAAGAGGAAATAACGAAGAGGCTAAATCCACAATAATCCTAAATTTGCAAGAAATTGTTATTACTTGAAACATAACTATTTATCAATCCATATTTAATATTATACGGGGGCAAATAAAATATAACCAAATGATTAATTTAAAAGTTGTTATGAAATAACGACAAAGTAAATCAAGTAGATTTAAATAGTTGGTTATAAATAAGTAATAGTAATATTATTATTTGCCTATCGCCCACATGGTCCTTTCGCCGTATGTGTAAATGAGCTTGTTACTTTAAAGGATCGCCCCGTCACTCCAAACCGTCATTAATTGTATCCCAATGGGGAATGGTACCGATGATTCATCCAACTGCTGACCCGAAGTAACGTTGGTAAGGTTGCAAATGTTATAAGTATTTTGTTATTTATTAAAGGAATGAAAATTTTAATAAAAGCCTCAAGATAGATTTTCAATAAGTGATTTAGAAAAATTGTCTATAAGCGCGGCTATTATTCGAAGAAAACAAATAAAACTTTCACCTAACGATTGCCGAACAAACGGAACCGCTATATCATTAAAGCTCCCATCGCCGTATTGCTTTTATTGATACATAAATATAAATATTTGCGCACCACTTTCCCTCCGTTCCATTCGAGAATAAAAGGGCGGAAATATTTCCGAGGGCTGAATTTATTTAGAGTCACCTCAGAATCGGATAAAGTATCTGCAGGAATATTCGGGGGACATTAGTGTTTTGGCCTGCGGCCGCAAACGCTTGAAGAGAGGGCGCGATCAGTTACACGCCGAAGGGTGGAAATATGTGCGAAAACGGTGCGTCAAGTAAACAGTTCATTTACCGATTGCGCATTATATATTAAAGAACACTCATAAATCTTTATAAATTTTTTCCGCGACCCGGAGCCCCGGATGAATTATTAAAGAATAGGGGTGGGGGGGCTGGAGGGGCGATTAAAACCTTCTTGCCGTCCATAATCGATGCGGAAACTTCCGTGCGTTTTTTAATTAAGCAACATTTTAAAGTAATTTAAGTACAATTATCATTTAGGCGTGTTCGCGTGTTAAGGGCCAATAGCATTATTTCTTTTAGCTCGCTCCGACCTATAAAATACCTGGTATAATAAATAGCTTTTGTCACCCACTCTTAGCCTTTGCCACGGGGCACGGCTAGCCGAGGTAACGACATCTTCAAATGCTGACACGAACACGCTTTGTATATACACTTTTATCTTTTGATATTAATCCTCGCCACACTAACTTTACTACCTATGGTAAATTGAAATGCTTAAATAAAAGGAGAATGGAAATGTATAAAATACATATACATGGTGTATCAGTATATCGATTGCATACGTTTACGAGATCTAGATGATGGAAAATCATAACAATGCATGATCGAAAACGTATTTATTTGTATAAGGCTTATTCATTGCAAATTCAGTTACATATTAGCGAGCTTAAAGCTTTTATATCGGCAGGGGAATTGAAGCTTCACAGCAACTTCAGCTTCAATTGTTTGTATAATAGATAAAAACTAAATAATAAAACTTGTTAGGCCATTAATATGCAGCACGCATACACGTATGCATTATGAGTTAACTGCCGTGCACGCGCATGCGCGTCAGCCGTGTATCAGATTATATACTTTAAACCAATTATGTTGCCGGAATTAATTAGATCGGATTCACTTTGTCAATAATTAACATGCCGCCGTAATAAAATACGATTGTGGTTAATTTTGTAATCGTGACCGGAATGCACGCGTCAACAATTATGGATGATTAATGCATCGTTACACTCTCGAATTTCCTTCAAAACGCCCGGACTGGAAAACTGGACCGGCATTTCAAATCGGCAATTACCGTGCACTTTCATTCAGACGTCCGACGGGGCAAAAATACATTTATTGACCATTACACTGTGCGCCATTCAAATTTCAAAGAATCGTTGTTTCATGTTCAGATCATTTGCCGGCGTTACATGTGAATTATGGCCCTCGTGAAAGACATCCTCTTACAGCTACTTTGTATGCGGAGGGCTTCAATGTTTCTCTCCGTTCATAATAAATTTGCGAACTGGCTCATACCGCCACCATCGCAATTTAAATTATTTTTAAGGCAGGGATAAAGGGAAGAACAAACATGATTACGCCTCATTTGAATAATTCCATAATTACAACTTTATGCCCGCACATAAAAAATTCAATATCGGCGGAAATTGTTTCGAATAAATGTTATTTATTAAACAAACGTTTTAATAGTTACGTAATGGCAATGATGATTGATGTAACTCATCAATATATAAATTAAAGACATAATGAAAGAAAATAACATTATTTTGACAAACGCAATAAACTTGTTTTAAAAAAATTGTTAATTCATAACAAAATAACATCATGAAACAAATTTTAAAAATATATATAGGACAAACTGGCAGATCATTTGAAACTAGAATAAAAGAAAAACACCACAATGACATAATAAATTATAATAAACAAACGACCAGTTTTGCTAGATATTGTATCACATCTAATCATATTTTCTAGTTATTTGAAAATATTGTATTGAGTTAATGAGGGATTCGTACTGAATTACTGAGACAAATTGGAAATAAGAAAAGTAGTAAACACAGGCAAACAAGTTGTCAACGATATGGAATTTCTCGATTTTAAATCCTCTTATTACCTGAAAGTATTTATAGTCTCAGAAAATGCCTTTTTTTTATCCTTGAGTCGAAACTAGTCGAATAAATTATTAATTTATGAAACAAGGAAAGTGAATTTAATTCCATCTAAAACCTACATTAATATAATGTTTCACCAAGAGATTAATAAGTCACAAGTATATGACAACTTTTGTTATTAAAAAACTCTCAACTGTTTGAGTTTTTAATACTTTTTTTGTAGATCCTCAGTGTTTGTTTAATTTGTTCTTGACTATTATTGTCATCTTCAATTGTTTCTAATGTAAAATTACTTTTAAAGTTTTTATTTTCCATCAATTGAATAACATTATAAACATTTTTGTAATTAATTTTAGGCATTAAAAAAATATTTATAAGTTTTAATTTTTAATTTAAAAAAATATGAAACCCTTTTTAGAAAACTGTTTTTGAGCACACATTTATTATTTTATTTTTTACACAGTTTTAAGCAAAATTAAACTTTTGTTTAAAAACTATTTTGAATTTGTAGCAAATTTGGATTTAAAAAAAAAATCAAAATGTTTTTATTTCTCAAGCATTTCTTGATATATTTTTTTTAATTTTTGAATTGTAAAATAGTGAATTTCTGAATCAATTTGATCGAGTTTCTGTTTTAAAACTATTTTTTAATATTCAACTTCTTTTTTTTGATAAAATTCCAAACTTTCAATTCGATTTAATTTTTCATTTAAACAAACCTCAAACCCTTTTTAGAAAATTGTTTTCAAGCACACATTTTTATTCTATATTTTCAACAGTTTTAAGCAAAATTAAACTTTTGTTTAAAATCTATTTTTAAATTCCTGGAAAATCAAGAAAATTCATGAACTATCAAAAAATTAATAAAAGTTACTGAAAATTTCTAAAAATCTACAAAGGAAGTTGAGGAAATTTCTTGAAAGATGGAATGAAAGTAACTAAAAAGATCTAAAAATCTACAAAGATTATTAAGAAAAAATCAAGAAATCTCTAGAATAATTCTTCAAAAATGTGATGAAAGTGACAGAAAAATTCTAGAAATCCATAAATAATCTAAAAAAAGTTTTATAACTCTAAGAAAATTATTGAAGGATGGAATGTAAGATACTGAAAAGTTCGAGAAATCATACAAACAATATTGATAAAAATTTAAGGACACCCTAGAAAATCCTTCCAGAAATCTATAAAAAAAATTGGAGAAAATTGTAGAGGCTCACAAGAAAATTCTTAAAAAATGCAATAAAAGTTACTGGAAAGTTCTAGAAATCTATAAAAAACAAACTTAAAAAAATTCTAGTACTCTCTAGGAAAATTCCTGATAAACTAAATGAAACTTTCTAAATAATTCTAAAAATTCAAACCACCCAAGTCACCCCAATATCCCGTATAAATAGCCTAAATATCAAATTTGCCAATAACCGCTTCAATGTAACCCTACTGAATAAATTTTGCATTCCCCGAAACCCGAATATCCCCCCCAAACATAAACACCCATCACTCACACTACATCAATTCATTAGTTCGAATCATCCAGACGGTTAAGCTAGCTAGCAAAGATATTTATTTTTCACACAAAACTTAGAGTCAAGACAGGGCAGAAAGACCGATGGTCGATAGCCCAAAAGGACAGACTAACCATATTGTTGCATTACTTGTATTTCCATAAACTGTGTTTGTAAAAAAAGTGTTCTAATAAAGATGTTATTCTCTCTCTCTAAAAATTCAGAAAATTCAAGGACCCTTTAGAAAAGTTCTTCAAAAATGTGAACTATCAAAAAATTTAATAAAAGTTACTGAAAATTTCTAAAAATCTACAAAGGAAGTTGAGAAAAATTCTTGAAAGATGGAATGAAAGTAACTAAAAAGTTCTAAAAATCTACAATCTCTCTAGAATAATTCTTCAAAAATGTGATAAAAGTGGCCCAAATATTCTACAAATCTACAAAAAATCTAAAAGAGGTTTTATTATAACTCTAAGAAAATTATTGAAGGATGGAATGTAAGACACTGGAAAGTTCTAGAAATCATACAAACAATATTGATAAAAATTCAAGGACACCCTAGAAAATCCTTCAAGAAATCAAAATAAAAAATTGAAGAAAATTGTAGAGGCTCATAAGAAAATTCTTAAAAAATGCAATAAAAGTTACTGAAAAGTTCTAGAAATCTATAAAAAACAAACTTAAAAAAATTCTAGTACTCTCTAGGAAAATTCCTGATTAACTGAATGAAACTTTCTAAATAATTCTAAAAATCTACAAAATTCAAGAAACCTTTAGAAAAGTTCTTCAAAAATGTGAACTATCAAAAAATTTAATAAAAGTTACTGAACATTTCTAAAAATCTACAAAGGAAGTTGAGAAAAATTCTTGAAAGATGGAATGAAAGTAACTAAAAAGTTCTAAAAATCTACAATCTCTCTAGAATAATTCTTCAAAAATGTGATGAAAGTGGCCCAAATATTCTACAAATCTACAAAAAATCTAAAAAAGGTTTTATAACTCTAAGAAAATTATTGAAGGATGGAATGCAAGATACTGGAAAGTTCTAGAAATCATAAAAACAATATTGATAAAAATTCAAGGACACTTTAGAAAATCCTTCAAGAAAATCCTTCCAGAAATCTATAAAAAAAATTGAAGAAAATTGTAGAGGCTCATAAAAAAATTCTTAAAAAAATGCAATAAAAGTTACTGGAAAGTTCTAGAAATCTATAAAAAACAAACTGAAAAAAAATCCAGAACTCTCTAGGAAAATTCCTGATAAACTGAATGAAACTTTCTAAAAATCTACAAAATTCATGAACGCTTCAGAAAAGTTCTTGAAATCCACAAAAAAATATTGAGGAAAATTCTAGAGGCCGCTAAGAAAATTCTTGAAAAATTGAATGAAGAAAAGATTTACAAACCTACAAAAAAACTGAAGAAAATTCTTGAAAATAGAATTAAAAAACGGTTCTACAAACCAACAAAAATAACTTAAAAAAATGCTAAGTCCCTAAGAAAATTCCTGAATTAAGCTTTCTGGAAAATTCTAGAAATGTAGAAAAAACAGGAATATTCTTGAACTGATATAATTTAATAAAAGTTACTAAAAATCATGGGTTTAGATGGAAGATCCTTCGATGAAGAGAACTCCGCCCGTCCTCCTTTCGAATAAAATTTTCAGTATATTTTATATTATGGTTTTGTAATATTTAGTTAGAAAGGAGTACAAAGATGTTAATAAATAAATAAATATCTGAAAACTACAATAAAATAAGGAAATGTTTTAAAACTAATTGATTGACACTTTCCAAAAAAATTCTAGGTATCTACAAAATTCAAGAACCTTTTAGAAAAATTTATCAAATGTGTTATGAAAGTTGATGAAAAGTTCTTGAAGTATTGAAAAAAATTCTAGAGGCCGCTAAGGAAATTCTTGAAAAATTGAATAAAGAAAAGATTTACAAACCTACAAAAAAACTGAAGAAAATTCTGTAAGAAAATTCCTAAAGAATTCTAGAAATCTACAAGCATTTTTTTGGATTTAAAACAAAAATTCGGCGCATAGAGAGTTAAGCACACATTCGTTTACAACAGTTTTAAGTAAATTTTAAACTGTTTTTTTTTTTAGATGTTTTCCACTATTTTAAGGCATTTTTAAAACTAGTTTGAACTTTTAATAAATCTGGATTTGAAAAAATCAAATTGTTCTTAATTTTCAAGTATTTCTTTGTCGTTTTTTTAAGGTTTCAGTTGTACAACACTAAATTTAAATTATTTAAAAACTCCTTTTCTTAAGAAAATTTCTTTTAAATCTTTTAAGAAAATTATTACCTTTCACTTTATTATTTTTTGTTATTGTTAGCAAATTCTAAACCTTTTTTTGCTTTCAACTGTTTTATTTTTTAAAATTATTTTGAATTTTTGACATACTTTGATTTTTTTAAGTAATATGTTCTCAGTTCTTATTTGTTTTTTTAGTTTTTAACTACAAAATAGTAAATTTTTAACTTTTTTTAAATAATTTTAAAAATCTACAAAATTCAAGAACCCTTTAGAAAAGTTCTTCAAAAATGTGATGAAAGTTGCCGAGAAGTTCTTGAAATCTACAAAAAAATATTTAGGAAAATTCTAGAGGCCCGTAAGAAAATTCTTGAAAAATGGAATTTAAAAAAAGGTTCTACAAACCAACAAAAATAACTGAAAAAAATTCTAAATCGCTAAGAAAGATCATGAAAAACTGAATTAAACTTTCTGGAAAATTGTAGAAATCTACAAAAAAAAAACAGGAAAATTTTTGAACTGATAAAATTTAATAAAAGTTACTAAAAATGTCTAAAAACTACAAAATATAAGGAAATGTTTTAAAACTAATTGATTGACACTTTCTAAAAAAATTCTAGGTATCTACAAAATTCAAGAACCCTTTAGAAAAATTCTTCAAAAATGTTATGAAAGTTCCCGAGAAGTTCTTAAAGAATTGAAAAAATTCTAGATATCTACAAAATTCAAGAACCATTTAGAAAAATTTTATGAAAGTACCTGAGAAGTTCTTGAAGTATTGGAAAAAAATCTAGAGGCCGGTAAGAAAATTCTTGGAAAATGGAATAAAGAAAAGATTTACAAATCTACAAAATAACTGAAGAAAATTCTCTAAGAATTTTTAGAAGTTTTTAACGCATTTTTTAAACTTTTAATAACTCTGGATCTAAAAAAATCAAAATGTTATTAATTTTCAAGTATTTCTTTGTCGTTTTTTTAAGGTTTTAATTGTACAAAACTAAATTTAAATTATTTAAAACTGTCTCTTTCTCAATTATTTTTTAATGTTCAGCTCCTTTTCTTAAGAAAATTTCTTTTAAATCCTTTTAGAAAATTATTACTCTTTACTTCATTGTTTTGTTTTGATATTTTTAGCGAATTCTAAACAATTTTTTTTGCTTTTAACTGTTTATTTTTTTTAATTACTTTGAGTTTTTGACAAATTTTGACTTTTTTTAAGCAATATGTTCTGACTTCTTATTTGTTTCCTTAGTTTTTAACTACAAAATAGTAAATTTTTAACTATTTCAAGTATTTTTTTAGTTTTTTTTTGGATAAAATTCAATCTAATTAAAAAAATAAACTCTTTATAGAAAATTATTTTTAGCGATGTTAAATCTCATTATATTTTGATCATTTTCAGCAAATTTGAAACTAATTTTTTTGTTAAATGTGTTTTTAAATAAATATTTTAAGCACTGATTAAAAAATAACTATAAAATATTTTTTGGTTAAAAGAGTGTTTCGAATTATTTTTTTATAAGCTTTAATAAATGTTTAATTGATATTTCAGTTAAAAAAATTGAATATGTTTTATCAAAAATCTGTTTTTTTTTAATTATTGCTCCTCACTTTATTTTTTTGTGTTAGTTTTAGCGAATTCTAAACTATTTTTTTTTCTTTCAAATGTTTTATTTCTTCATAATCATTTTTAAGTTCTCATAACTGGAGAGTTGGAGCTGATATTTGCTGAAAGTTCATATTTACTTTTGATATAATTCTAAATTATACCCAATTACACTTTCAAATATTTTATTGTTTTCATTCCTTACAATTGTTATGCCACATTGTGTGAAGAAGTTTTTAATTGGAAAATAGTAAAATTTTAACTGGTTTAAACCAATTTGAATGAATAAAAGAAAAACGTTTAACTTTTTTATACTCCTTTTTATTTTTACACAATAATTCGTGACTAGTTTTAATTTCGAGATTCAATTTTAATGAGTTTTTGTTTTGCAACAATTTTTTTAATATTCAACTCCCTGTTTCGATAAAATTACAAACATTCTAGAAAATAATTTCTCAGCACCTCAACATGTTCTGACTCTCTTTGAGTTACAAAATTTAAATACGTAATTTAAATATTAAGTTTATTTTCCTTTCATCTTCTTTTACACTGATTTGTAAATTTTATTTGTACGTAAGCCAACAAATTTTAGTTTTATTCATAGTTTTAAATCATTGATAATTATCACGATGTATCTGTATTTAAATAAATGTAAAGAAAGGTTTCTAATGTTTTTTTTATATATAAATTAAACGTTTTAACTGTTGTAGACTGATTAAACTCACTCCTCGTGACACTTTTTCACGGAACGACGTTAAACAGTTATAGTGGCGGCGTAAGAACATAAGATTCGTCTAACAGATTTAAATATTCATGAAAGTTCTTGCATTTATTAATAGTTCTGGACTATTGTCCCGCTTTTGTATGAAACATATTTCTTTGGTTAAGCGTTTTATGTGCGGCGATAAAAGGCCATCTTGTTATTTAATGCCCACGAAATGGAATTAATTTCTTCAGGAATATTCTCATACCTAAATTAATAATATTATTGCATTTTTGCAAACTATTATAATCATAATTATTACTAAAAATGGATAAAGAACTAAAAAATGGATACATTATTAAACAATTAAATGAGGGGTTGGAATTGGGTTACTCAAAACTGGGAAGTAAGTGAATTGTAATGAGTGTTTTAATTATTTAATTAAAATTCTTCACGTAACTTATCTATACAAAAAAAAAACATAACAGTCTTTTCCAAATATTAATATCTATTTTCATCAACGAACATGAACTTTATTAACTAGATTAAATGATGTATAAAAGTAGTACTCTTTGTTTGAAAATATTTAAAAACTAATATATTTTACCATATATACTGGTTTATCAAATTTATTTAGAGATAATAATATTTATTATAAATTTTTCCCTTTTTTACGCTTAATTATTATGCTAGCATTAAAAATCGAATTTATTTTTATATGATTTAATAAATGTTTAAAGTACATATTGATGTATAAACGGTTTTAAACATTCGTATTTTAATACAAGCATAAAACGATTTAATTAAATTAAGCCCGGCGCATCCACCATTATGCAAGCTCTTAATATTAAACTGTTATTAAATAATTAAATAATAGTGTATATCAGAAGTAGATTAATATATTATTTTAATTATATTAAAGCTTAGCTTTATATTATTAAGAATTTCTTGATAATATTTGGAGTTAATAATAATATTTATTCAAAATGTTTCCCTTTTTTACGCCTAATTATTATGTTAGCATTAAGGATCGAATTTATTTCTATATGATTTAATAAAGGTTTAAAGTACATATTGACGTATAAGTATGATTATATAATAGAAAAACCTTGAGGGCGTGCAGTCATTCGATTTTCCCAAATAAAGTTTCTAGAATTGATGTGAAAAATATGAAAATAACTCTATAGGAAATTGGTTTGTTTCCAAGTGTGTTTTCATGATTCATATTTTTGCGAATAGAGATGCCCACTATAAACTGGGAGAAACCATAGATTTTGCATGGAGAAGTTTTTATTGCACGGCATTTGGGATATAAATACAAAGGCTTATCCGAAGTGAGGGACCGTGAATTTTGTATTCACCCTAGGGAAGATGCTGTAATATATAAAGTTAAAGATATCTGTTGCTCGTGCGGTTGCCTTATTTCAACTTGCATACATGTTTCTGACATTCGGAATTAAAACTGGATAATCCTCGGTTTTCTTTCTTTTTTTTTGGCTCAGAACGCCGCCACCCTAAATGGGATGTGTACTGGAGGGCGGAGGCGTGGAGGGGTTGCGATCCGAATCGGGCAGACCCAGGTGTAGCATGTCCGCGCGATTGAGCAATATATCAGAATTCATCCCTTAGATATAAGGTGCACGTATGAAATTTATTACAATTTTTCTATTTGAAATATCTAGGATCATAACGTATGATTTGACAATGCCGCTTTTGAAATGTGGTTAAACTATGCATTTTGTTGCGGCCATCGCGTGTATTCTGAATTTACAATTGTATTTTCAAGATATACTCTGTACCTGTTTCTATAAATGTTTAGGGTGACATGGGGCAAACCAACTCTCCGTGTATATTGCATATATGTATATGGGGTGCGGCTTAAAATGGGTTGTCGCCTTGATTTATTTAGCAGTTATGTAAGATACATGGCGGCAGAGCAACAGGGTGTAATATCACTTTTATCAAACAATATTCCTTACACTCGCACCCGGTTTAGTGCTGGGTTACAAATTACTACGGAGGTCTTTCTTTTCGCGGAGCTTCGGTCATAATTATGATAGTAATATCGGAGCAGAAAAAGGCCCCATGTGCCGAGCAAATATTCTAATGTTATCATTCCACATTTTCGATATTGGAAATAACTTCGTAGCATCCACCCCCTCGTTTCAATATCAAACCATTATAATACGTAAGGAGAATGATGCAGGCACCAATACAATCTATATTCTAAAGGAGGCGCTCTTGATTTGATTTCAACTAATATTATTAAACATTACTTTTTATAATTCATATCTGTTATATACTTCCATCTACTCGTCTACTGTAACTGTACGTATAAATGATTTATTATTTAATATTAGGTGATTATCATGGTTATAGAATTAGTATGATAATTCCTCTCAAGATCAAATAAAGCCAGAAATGTTCATCGGTGTGTATTATCCCACGCCAAAGATGTACTGAAGGTTGATTTAGACTCGACGTGTGAGACTCCTGTGCGTATCCTGGCTATGTTATACAAATATTGCGTTTGTATGTGATAATGTAATTATGCGTCAACTGTTTACTATTTGTATACTAGTTCTGTTCTAAAATGTTTGTACATACATATTACCGCATTAAAAATTATTTCTTGAATATTAGTGCCCCTTATTTAAATTTATATTCGTGTTGTAGAAATAAAAACACTTATAATTCTTATTTAAACAATAACAAACAATATGGTATAAACTATGATCATAATAATAAAATACAGGTGTATTTATTTAAATTTTATATACGAATTTTAAAAATATCAATAACATGCAAAAATGAAATTCGATAGTTAGTTGTTATATATAACCATAAACTTATTTCATTATTAAATAATTTTATAAGACGCTTTTAAACATTCGTATTTTAAAACAAACATAAAACAATTTAATTTAATTTTGCCCGGCGCATCCACCATTATGTAAGCTATTTATATTAAACCGTTATTAATTAATAGCATTTATCAGAAGTAGATTAATATAGTATTTTAATTATACTAAAGCTTAGCTTTTTATTTTATTATCCACATTATCAAGAATTTCTCGATAATACAAATTTTAATATATAAATAGTTTGAATGCATGAGGGTACAATTAGCGATTTAAAATTAGTAGTACATTGTTTTATTGATATTAATTTTGTACAATTCTGTTATTTTAGAGCAAAGCTTTTATTTATATTAATTCATATAAAGCAATTAAAATATTTTGTTGTTTGAAAAATAGCATAACCTGCATGAAAAATAATTAAAACCTCATAAATGTTTATGAATATATGATCACAATTTAGTTGAAATTTTCCCTGTTTGAAATACGTGATTGTCTTGAGGAAGAGTAAGTTAATAATATGCTTTCGTTATAAACATCGCGAGGAACAAGAAGCTTATTAAAATTTAATAAGTAACAAAAAGTAATGAGACTCGCATTTTTTTTTTAATTTGCATATTTATTACAAACTTTGTCTCCTCCGTAATTCGCTAAAATATTTAAGCATACGAAGTATTCAGTATTAAATTTACAATTCCACCGAATTCCCGCTGAAGTGGATTCCCGACATTTTCTATTAATTTCGCTACAATGATTTTATATGTATAGCTCAACCGCTGGTTCTTTTTTTTTTGCAGTAATTCAGACGTTGGCGGTAAGTAATGAATGGTGGCATATATTCAGGCAATAAAATGCGTGTTAGGCTACATTAAGGAGGCGATAAAATACGTAATTGTTATTTTAAGGGAGCGATAGTGTACACTCAGACTGGCTTAAAAACAAAATCTTTACGTAATTAAGGGAAATTACTTTTTCGAGAGGCCCTCGTCTGGTCCGATCAATTATACACACCTGATCCGTATTAATTGAATAAAAGAAGTAAAGGTCACTCATTGCAAAAAAATAACAAAACGTTTTATTCAAACATTTACTTTTTTTTATAAATTTACTCCACCCGTCCTCCTTTCGATTAAAATTTTAAGTTTATTTTCATATTTTATAATACAAATCTTGTCTTAGAGAGAATAATACCTTTATTCGAACATTTAATACAATTTTGAAAAATATATATACAAATGATTTACAATAATGGTTAGTCTGTTCGTTTGGGCTATCGAACATCGGTCTTTCTGCCCTATCTTGTCTTATTTTGTTAAAAAAAGAGTACAAGGAGATTAATAAATAATTAGAAAAAACACGAAAATATTTCGTAAAATCTACAACTTGTATATTTTCATGTTTTTTCTAATTATTAGTTAATTTTCTACAACGTAAAGGACTTATATATTTTATTAGGAGATTAATAAATAATAATTTTTGCATCGTTATAAGAATCTATAATAGATTTTTAATTAATAAAAGAAAAAAAGACATCTGAGATAACTAATATAACTAGAGTCTAATTAAATCAAAACAATTATAATTAAACGACACCCTCTAAAACAACACACACAACGTATTCTTCTAGTTCAGTATTTTATTCGTCTGGAACACTCTTTATTAAATGCGAACATAATAAATTCTTGAAAATAGTGCTTTCGCGTGACACACGTGTTTGATGTGGTTTTCCACACTTGAGCAAGGTTTCATCTATACACACACACCCACGCAGACACGGAGAGAGAGAGAGAGGGGGCAGAGAAGGACGGCGCGAGAATAGACAGCCATAATGAAAGCGTAGTTACTTGCACTATTGTGGTTCATAAAGCACGGCTTGTATGTGGGATGTTACGTAATGATGATAATGATAGGATAATTAATTAATTACTCGAAAGTAAATTACTCGACATTTCCGTATAGTTGCTCAACATATTTAATATGTTCTTAAAAGCACGATAAGCCATGTCCACGAACTATTCGCCATTAATGAGTTCTGAAGTTCGGAACCGACCCAAGGAATGTGTTATAGAGGGAGTGGTTGTATTTAATACTCACAGCTTAGAGCGTACGCTGGGGCGGGCTTATGTACTTACGCATATTCTTGACCGGATTTTTTTTGTATAACGTATCGCCTCTTTATTAATTTTGTATAGGCCACAAGTGGCGTAATGAATTGTATTTATGTAATTAATTTAAGTGCTATGCATGAATTCATTGATTTTTAACATAGCTTAAAAAATTATTACACAACAGAATGACATTTGGCTTCTAAACCGTTTGATTTAAACATTTAAATCTTTAATAACAAACTACAAATAATCATTTTATTATAATGCAAATAATATGATGTTTTTGTTTATTTATTACGAAATAAATAAATTGTAATTGTATTTATTTATTTACTTATTGGGGAAAGTATTTACGTGTACCAGTAAAGTTATTGTAAACGAGATGTAGAGTAGATCTAAAACATGATAACGAAATTGGACGATTAAGAGGAAAAGACGTTTATTATTTCTATTAGAGCATAAAAACTTAAGAAATTAAAACATAAAGAGCATATGAGCGTCTTTAAACTACGTGTGCGCATGCGCCGTCACCCCCTACTCCAGTTTATGTAGTTACATTAAACGCATACATTAACTATTTTTAAAAATGTAATGCTACTCTTCTAGATGTAGTATATCTCTCATTAAATATTCTTCACATTGATATCAGGGCACTGAAGATAAAACCGAGATGCCTTTAAGATCACATTAAGCCACTGATTTGTCACTGCTTTATCTAAATTATTCTAATAATAAAATGTATTTTGATATACTATAGGAACAAAAAAACAATAATACGAATTTGTATGTGATCTTCTTCGTCCTCAGCGCCTTTCACCTCCTTCTCGTTTCCCATCCCCGTCCCAACTACCCCACCAGCTCCACCTCTCCCATCTAATATTTTAATTTTACGACGACTACCATGAATGTCACGAATAAGCGAGATTCTACAGTATAGGGCTGACTATGGAACCCTGCAGAACTACTACCTTTACTTTACAACGCCGTTGTTCCCTTAGAATTGGACCTAACGCTTGTGCAGGTACTCCGCAATGATAAATAATCTGAAGACGTTATTTTTTTCCAGTGCCTTCATTATGATGGGGATGGGGATGGGGATTGAGTTGAAGGCGTTCTTCACGTTCAAGGTAATTGCCAAGCAGTGCCATCTCCCTCTTAGCAGGCCCGTGTCGACCTGCGAATCTCCTTCCACGGTCGACTTCCCTTTTGGAAGCCAAATTGACGCCTGAATAGCCAGATTGTCTCTTCAGCCACTTGAACAGCCTGATGACACTTTCAAAGATTTGCCATTTATATCCAGCAGACGCAGTGGTCTGTAGCTTCCAGCAGCATGCTCATGATTTTCTTTAATCCTGAATATAAAAATTCTAGCCTCAATTAAAAACTGCAATCTCTAATAACAATTCATTTACAAAAAAAATACCTTAAGTGAATTTTATCAGTTATAAGCTTATTGTAGGTGTTGAAGGAAGGATGGAAAAATATTGAGGACAAATAGAAAAAACGGAACATAAATTTGCGATAACTTTGAAAATGGATTTGCATGTTGCTTCGAAAAATAATGGAGTTGATGTGTGATTGATGAAAAGGAAAAACAAAGTTATAATTTTTTTAAATGGCTTAGTTAAAGGTAGGCTATTTTTTACACACCAGACTATAAGTTTCAAATTTTAAAAATACTTAACACTAAACTAACATTAATATTAACAAGGATTCAAAGATTTATGAAGAGATTTTATAGGGGGATATTAAGAGAAAAATAAATAAATCGTATTTATAATAAGAATACTTTTCATGTAACAACTACAAACTCTAATAATAATTCATCTCTAAAAATAACCTCTTGATGATAAAGACTAAATTTCTTCACCTATAAACCCTTAAAGGCTTTGAGAAAATAATGGATGTACGAATGAAGATAATAAGAATAAAATAGTGCCGATAATTTTAAGAAAAGTAATGTGAAGATCAAATTGATGGAAGGTAAATTATTTTTATGCTTTCCATGAAATAAGGATTTTACTTTTATTGTTGATGACTGCAGCATGTTTTGACAAACAGTGGCTTCGTCAGACAGATGAGTACTGAGCATTACTAGTATTCATCTACCAATGAAGCCACTATGTGGTGAAATGTGTTGCAGTGATCAACAAAAAAAGTATAACCCTCCTCACTGTGTTTTATTTTAATTAAGAAATTGATAGAAGGGTAGAAAACTATGAATGACGACAATAAAAAGATGAACACGATTTAAAGAAAGTTAGGTGTGATTGCAAATTACTGCAATGTAAGGAATAAGAATAAATGAAGAAACTACAAAGTATCAATTATTTGTGGCTTAAACATAGTGAAGTTTTTAGTGAAAAATCAATAATATGAGGATAAAAAATAACAATTTATTTATCTATTTGCATCTTTGGTCTTCTTTCTTAAAAAACGTATAATACTTACAAAACAGTTTACAAAAAAATACGTAAAATTTTGTTCGTAATAAATTATGTTCCTCCATTCAAACCCCATTGGCACCATTATGTTGGAACGTTGGCGATCTTCGTCCTCATCTCGAAGCTTTTATTTTGTCCTTAATTTAAATTATTATCAACTTTTTAGGAGGAACTTCTAGCAGTTTCAGGAGATTAGATGTTAAAAAAATTATAGAGATTTTTAATGTAATAATAGGAAGGACGCGAGAAGAGGCGAAAAGTCTTGTACAATAAGCTATAAAGAAAATATAATGAAGAATTATCAAGAAATGAAAGAAAGGATAATAATAATAATGGCAGCAAAAGATGAAAGTTGCTGCGATCGTTTGCGAAAAAGATTATTACGAATTTGTTGTGGGTATAATGGTAAATAGCCTGTTTCACAGGAACAGATAAACAGTTATCCCATTTCCTACAATTTATTAACAATTTGCACCTAAAAATTAAATTCACAATTGAATCAGAACAAAATAATAATATTAACATTTTAGATCTCTCTATTTCAACAACTAATAACACTTTTTCATACGAGATTTTTAGAAAACCTCACAAACATAAAATGGCAGCATTTAACTCAATGATCTACCGAACACTAAATATACCCCTATCAGATGTTTAATTCAAAAATCAATACAATACAGAATTTTAAATAAACAGTATTATTTTCAGCTAATTCAGTGCTAAAACCAAAAATTTTCAAATCATTAACTTATTTTGGCAATAGTAGTGTTCAAATCAAAAACACACTTAAAAAAACATAATATAAATATTGCATTTAAACCATATTGTAAAACTAGTAATGTCATATTTAATGCAAAAACAAAATAAATTATAAAAATCCGGAATTTGTAAACTAACATGTTCAAATTGTCAAGGTATTTACCAAGGTCAATCTGGTCGAAATTTAAAAATAAGATTTAAAGAATATTTGCGCTCTATTTGATTAAAACAAGTTTGCTAAAAATATTACTATTATTTTTTGACGCTGTTTGTAAACAATTTTATGTATAAATACCTGTGCAAATCGTAATTTTAATTTACTTGTGTTTCGATAATGACAAGTGGAGTTGTCGAAACTAGTCAACTATAGTGTTATACACACAAAGTTATAATTATTAATAGTTATTAATTATAATTCAATTACTTTAATTCTGAATATAAAACTTCTATTTACAATTTTACTAGATTCGATTAAATATGCAATCTCTAATAACAATTCATTTACAAAAAATCCTTAACTGAATTTCATCAATTATAAGCTTATTGTAGGTTTTAAAGCGAGGCTGGAAAATTATTTGAGGGCAAATAGAAAAAATGGAGCAATAATTTCCGATAACGATGAAAATGGATTTGCAGGTTGGTTAGAAAAATACTGGAGTTGATGTGTGAATTGTTTTAAATGTCTTAAGTAAAGCTAGGCATTTTTTTACACATAAGACTAGAAGATTCGAATTACAAAAATGTTGAACACTAAATTAACTTTAGTAATATTAAGATTCAAAGATTTATGAAGAGATTTTATGATTTGATGAAGAGAAAAATAAAGAAATTTACAATATTTACAATATAAATACATTTCATGGAACAACTGCAATCTCTAAGAATAATTTAACTCCAAAAAAACCTCTTCACGATGAAGACTAAATTTCTTCAGCTATAAACCTTTTTAAGATTTTGAGAAAAGAAACGACAAACAAATGATTTTAAGAAAATGAAAAAAGCTGTGAAGATGAAGTTGATGAAAAGTTGATAGAAAGAAATTGATTTTTTAAAATTCTAAGCTCAAGGAAGGTTATTTTTCAATACCTAGGACTTCAAGATTTGAATTTTAGAATTATTCAAATAAATATTAATGTTATAAAGTATTTAAGCTTTAGATTCTTTGTAAGTTTTGAAAGAGGTGTATCAGTTTTTTTTTTTTTTTTTGAAAAGGAAGTATGATGGATGGAATTGTGGTTTAGGGTGATGCATGATAAGGGAAATTGGCTTAACAAATATTACAAAAATCGGTAGTGAATGTATAGCCTAGTAACATCTACGACCGATTTTTGTAATATTTGTCAAATCGTATTATTTGTAATGTACGAACGCTCACAACCTCCATGCCCGAGCTCGGATTCGAATCGAAGGCGCTAACCACTATGTCAACGGGACTGACAGAGTGGCAGAATGATTGACGATAATAAGAAAAAAGAGAAGAAACAATTTAAGGAAAATGAAAAGAAAAATAGAAAGTTGATGAAAGGGACCAAAAAGCTGCAAATTTTTAAAATTTATAAGGTGCAGAAAGATTATTTCTAACATCTAAGACTAGATAATTTGAATTCTTAAGATCTTTAACAAAATTAAATAGTAATATTACAAAAGATTCAATATTCATTGAGAGAACTTATATAACATTATCAGGAGAATAATGAAGAAATGTTTAATTGATGAGGCGGATACATGATGAAACTCCATAAAGCATTGAAATAAAACAAACAATTAGTATTCACTCTATCATCCGTTAATAATGGTTGTAATAAACCGAAACACGTGTCAGGAAACTGAATATGTTAATATCGAAAATAACAAGTGTTTAAATTCAAATGTATCGAAATAAAACGACACAGTTTGGAGGGTTTTACTTTTATGGTTGATCACTGCAACATGTTTTACCATACTGTAGCTTCAACAGATAGAGGAATATTAAGTATTACTAGTATTCATCTGCCTGATGAAGTCACTATAAGTGATCAACGGAAAAATATGTTTTTAACTTAATAATAAGGACACGAATAATTGGTGAAGCTTAAGCTGACAAAAAGAGAAAAAGACGTAACCGTTTACAAGTAAATCTTTAATAAATTTAATGTGAGGGTGGGTGATGAAACAAAAGGGAAGATTGCGAATAAAGGCAATGAAGAGAAAGATATGTAATATTATAAAAACTAGAGATAAAGATAATCAAGAACTTGAATTTATTTAGAAGACTAATTAGTGCAAACTTGCCTCATAATAGACATTACTAGACTAGACAATAGAAACTTGGTAGAAAATAGTCTATAACAGTTTTCCTCATTATCTTTATTAAAACGGCATTCAAATCGTTTTCTTGTAGAATAACAAAAAGTTGACCAAGAGAGTGATTAAAAAGATGAAACACAAGAACTCCAAAAATAGAAATAAGTGATAATATTAAAGTTGATGATAAAGAGGACTAAAAGGATAAAACAATATTAATTAAAATGATGTGACTGAATATACAGATAATCGGAAAGAAAAGTATCAAAATAACGAAAAGGGAAAATTGAATAAAATGGAAAAAAAAGAAACAGCTATGTGGCGAAACAATTGCCATAAAATAATTGAAACCACCTTCTATATTAGTGTTTTTTTTTAAAGGTTTTAGTTGGAACTAATAAATATTAATTAAAACGATGTGGCTGAAGGTAAAGATAATCGGAAAAAAAGGTATCAAATTAACGAAAATGGTAAATTAAATAAAAAGGAAAAAAAGTAAAAGCTGAGAAAAACGGAAGAAATGCTATTAAAAAAATGGGCTTGATAACCTTCAATATGGGGAAGACATGTAGTGGTGTATAGTTAATTATTGTTCGAAGTGCCGAAGTTACTTATGACTATCAATGACATTTTTATTTAGAAGGTGAGGAACTAATTTTTGATTCAACCTCAAAGGTCTGTAAATTAACTTACTCTTATATTTGATATCGTTGTTTCATTATCTTCTCTTTTTTGTTATTGTTATTGTTGTTATTGATCTTATCAATATAATTATTAAATGTGAAATATAAGGAAAAAAAGAAAGCATTATGGCGACACCTAAAAAGGTTCTATATATTTAAGGATACGTGAGGTTATTAGACTTAAGTAAAACCAAGTGATTAATAAGAAACAAGTATATGATGTATTAAGTAAATTCACCCTGTCTTCAATTGCACTACGCAGGTGAGATCCAAAATAGATTAAAACCACCTGGCTGTTGAATATAGAGAAGCAATAATTCAACATAAAACTAAAACTCGTTGGGAGTACAAATCAAAGTAATAATAATACCTTGAAATGAACAGCATTTATAATATTAAGGAAAAATAGAGTGGAAAAGTAATTAATTTTGTTCTTGCTGCCGAAAAACTTATTATTTATTTATTTAAGAAATTTTAGATACTAAACAACAAAATAATATTCACGTTTTAGAAGCCTAAATACTTCCGTTTCTAAAAAAGTCCTTTAATTATACATTGAAAATCTTTTTCACTAATATTCTACTTTTATACTTCTTACTGTATGATCTAACGATCTGAAAAGTAGGTAATCCGATGGCACCAGATCTGATGAATAGGTGAGGTATAAGTTCCAGTTCAAGATCCCTTAATTTTTCGTGCGTCATAAAGATAAATTTAGATTTTAGATTTTATAAGAGGTTAGAAGAAGAATAATAATAATAAGAAACGCAAAACAAATGTAAATGAGGACAATGAAAAGAAGAGAAATAGGAGTTGAAGATTGAGAATAACTACAATAAAATGACAAAGATTGAATAATGTGAAGATTAAAGAGATCAAAGAAAATAACAGAGGCAAAATATCCAATCTAATGTCTTTTATTTTTTCATTTAGCGTAAATCATAAAGGATCCTTTTTTGTAACCGGCCAAAACAGTTATTTTTTATTATGAGCTCGAGTTACATCCAATAAGTAATTCATAGTGATTGATTGCAGGAAAATCTTATCATACCAAAACACGGGCCTTCGTAATTGCTAGTGATGGTCAATGTATTGATAGGTGCATCTCCGGTTTTTTTGTACGGTATATTTACATTACCAAATTCTTTTCTGTAGTTACAATTCTTTGCAAAAAATGATACGTTTAAACTAATATATCAAGAACCCAAATTCCTTTTCTGGGAAAGTTTCCTATGCTACGAAGATGATCCTGAATTATAGACCGTAAGCAGTGATAATTCCTCAATTTCACCAAAAACAATACATAAAAATAAAAGTCTTAAAGATGCCGCAAGAAAAATATAATCGCAAAAATCAGATGATATACTAAAGGTGATAGAGGTTTCGGATCCTCGTCAAGATCTTCAGGATATCATCATCTGATTTTTTGGAGCGTTCTTTTTGTATGGCATTTTTCTTCTATTGTTAACTCGATATCTGTTCTTTTCTTTGGCGAACAGAAAATTTTTAACCGAAAAATTAAAGTTAAAACGAAGCTTGAATGTAACAATAAAACTTGTATGATTATGGGGCCGTGTCTCGATAAAAATGAGTTAATCAAATAAATGAGACACATTTCGTTCTTCCTAAAATTATCAAGCTTCAGGCAAAAATTACCAAATGGTTTTAGCGATTAAAAAGTGTTTGTATACTGCAAATAACTGAAGAAATTATTTTTCGGTTTTCCTAATATATATTGAATTGACGAGGCTGATACTTGGTGAAATTCCATTATATATATAAGGTAAATAAAACACTTGTTTTGTAATTTCACTACTTTTAATGTCGGAACTGCGACATATGTTTCGCCACACAGTGGCTTCATCAGGCAGATGATTAATGATTAATCATTAATCAATGAAACATATGTCGCAGTTCCGACATTAAAAGTAGTGAAATTACAAAACAAGTGTTTTATTTACCTTATATTCCTAATATATTATTCAAGCTTCAAGCAGAACAGTGGAAAAAATACTAAAAACTAATGTGATAAGTAAATTGCCAAAATTAGGAATATTGATATAGTATGTAGTAGTTAAAGATATTATAATTAAAAGGGAAGAATCTGAGGAAAATAATCCTGTTTTTTTTGTCGATAATGGTTTATAAGAAAATGATAAGTTAAGAAAAAGTAATAGGATTATCATAGAAAAATCTATTTTTGTTAAAGATATTTATCTTTAACACATTAACGACGGCGGGAACCACCGGTGATACACGAGTTTTTACGCTTTTGGTACGCCACTGATTACTTCCATGATGACAATAAATAATTTTATCGCACATCTAGGACTTCAGTCACTTCCATAGCAACCATAACAACGATAGGCGTGCGAGCCAAATTTTGTCATTTTAAATTAATAATTGTAGGGCACAAAAACGCCGGCGTCAACGTGTTAAACAAATCACTGGGACAGTGGGTGGTTTTAAAAATTATTTATTGTTCTACGACAATTGCTTCGTTATACAGTGGCATGATCATGTATAATTCATCTACCTGATGATGCTATTATGTGGCGAAACAATTGCCATAGAATAATTGAAACCAGCTTCTATATTAGTGTTTTGTTTAAAAGGTTCTAGTTGAAACTAATAATAATTCATTGTTTTGCTGATCGAGTTATATAAAATATCTCAACGTTGATACAGGATAACTATTCTATTAAAAGAAATACAGTTTAGTCGGATGATTGAAATGTGATTGTAATTAAATTTCGATATTAATCTCAATTATATAGAAGATTAGGCAGGCGTCATCTTGTAATAGTTTATCTACACAAACTGCGATGGCGTTAGTCAATAGATTCAAACAAATGCCAGAAATTTGCCGAAGACTGTAGAATCCAGCGATGCGATTGCGAACAACAGTTACACCGATTATGTACTTAGGTGAACAAATGATATTTAAAGACGTCCGAGATTCCGGCATTTGTGTACGGGTTTCGCATCGGGCGTAAGCATGACGCCGGCGTCAGCGCCGGCATCGGCGGGGCAAAACGGCGTCGTTGGTGCTCCCATAATTACAACTCGTCGGAGATGAAATCTGGAAGCACTCTACGGCATTACACTCCCGGGGAGGGCTAATAAAAAGTGATTAATATATCTAATTAACTCGTTGAACTGGTGTGACGCAACTCCAAACTACAACAATTCATTTCGAGTCCAAGAATGAAAACTTTTGTGGCAGAAATAACGAGGCTTGAAATGAGTGTAATTTAAATAAACTAACCATCAGTGAAGTTATGTTTAGCTAAGAGTTTGTGGTCGGCCGCCCGCCGGGACCGTGGGGACGCGCTAAGTTGATTTTAAGGATTTACTTCTTATGTTATTACGATTAAGCGATATTTACTTTGTCGGTTTTTGTTAGGTTTTAACACCATGATCCAAATTGAGTTGAAAACGCCGGCGAAAATAAAATAAGCCCCCCCCATTACCACCTCCGCAAAAGCCCCGCGCGCCCTCTGCACATAAACAAACACCATTCGTATAAGTGTAATGCCTTTGAGACGGCCGCAAAAAAAATACTTTGTTTATCTTATTAAAATATCAACATTTGAACATTTGAGATGAAAATTCTTTCATGAACTTAAGTCGAAATTACTGTTCTGTACTTTGTCAGGAATGTGATTGATTACTTTTTTTTATACGTAAATAAATTTATACATATATTTATGTGTAGATATAGTTTTCTAATACGTAAGATTGCTATAAAAAATTTCAAACATCCACATATTCGACATTGATCACATTGGTGAGCACTCGTGTTTAGATTTTCCTTATTATTAGTTTACAGCAAGTAGTATATGGGAATAATAGAATTAACCTGATATATTCCCGAAGCGCCTGTTGTGTACATGCCTAGCTTATAGCAGTAACAGGTACATATTTAATACCCTTGCCACCATCGTTCCAAACACGATAAAATGTTTAACTGTTATATTCGTCTCCTATGCATTTATTTTGACGTACGAGTATTTGCAATTCCACTCAGATTTATTTTAGTAATATTAATCTACCATATAACTTAAACAAAGAGTTATTAGATTCGTGTTCACATAAATTATCTACCTTTATGATAAAGCTAGATAAATTTCTTTACATAATTATTCAGCCCTAAGGTGTATGGCTGTTTTTACTTTTAAAAAAAATCAGTATATAATGAAATACTTCGTTTTAAAATTATAATTTTCGTATTAATAACCAAAATTTTAGAGTATTTTCTATTTTTAGAATAATAATCAGCCGATATTTAATAATATGTTCCATGAAGGAGAATATCGATTTATTGTGAAAATGGTATGCGTTATTATGTAAGCGATTTATTTGCCGCAAAATATCAAACTACAATTTCCCGGCGCATAACGGTTAGCAGGTTAATAGGTACGTTCAAGGAAACAGAGTCTATAATCATTAATTACTGTCTAATCAAAACTAGAGCAATATGCCAGACACGAAGACAAACAGAAGGCGCAGGAGTTTCTACTGCCAGAATGATAGGAAAATTTTAATCGCCTTAAGGCAAACTTTTGTGTACAGTACATATTTTTCATCCTAGTACACTAAGCAATAATTTTAAATATTGATTTTATATTTAGGCAACCTAACATACTTTCAATTATATTAAAATGAATTACGAATCATAAGTTACATCTGTGAACATTTTAATTAGTGAAATAACATAACATCTTTGGTAGTTGATAATAAGGGCTTTGATTCATTATATTTTATGCAACCCAACATCCATCCATCAAATCCAATATTATAAAATGGTGACGTGGCCATCATAGTACTTTCCCTATATTTTTCTCGAAAACTATAAGGTTTACGTAAAAAGGTTATACTTCATAATTTGTTCAATTTTTAATTCTCTACAATTATTTGTTATATAACTTTCATGTAACTCCAATAGTTTATTAGTAATTAGCAAAAAATATCAAAATTTTCAATTTTTATTTTTTTTTCTTGAAATTTAAGAATTTTATGAAAAAAATGTTTAAATAAGACTTGTTCAGTTTATTATCCTCTTTAACTTTTGTTTGAACCGTTTTTTAAAATTTTCCAAATTTAGAAAAATATCATCAAAAAACAAAAAAACGTCTCGAGTAAACAAAGACATCCAGTTCCAGTTTTTAACGATAAAAGCTTAAGTTTAAAGTTTCATCTCAATAGGATCTTTCGTTTTTGAGATACAGCGCCCACCGACAGACACACAGACACACAGACAGACACACACACAGACACACAATTTTTTTTTCCAGAAACTAGTGCAATAGACTCGGGGGACCCCAAAACGGATATTTCCGCAAAAAAAATTAAAAACAAAAATCACGAAAACAATACTCCCCCTATATATACTATATAGGGAAAGTAAAAACTGTGATGTAACCATCATAATACTTCCCTGTATTTTTAGCAATAATAAAATTTATTGAATCTTTGGTAAAAAATCTTTTCCAATCAAGTTCTTAAAAAATTCATATCTCATCTATAAATTGTTAACACCTAGTATTTTTCTTCATTCAACACTTGATAATGACGTGCAAAGGTCGAAACTATAGTGTAAAATAATGATAATGTATTGTAAACTTTTTTTTGTGTATTAGACAATAAATAGTGATATAAAAACATCCAAAGTATATTTTATTTACTCTTTGTTCCAAAATTATCGATAAAATAAAATAAAATATAAATATTGCTTTAAATTGCTAGAAAATAGTTGAATAACATTTACCAACTTTAATACTATGTGCGCTTAAACTAGCGTACTCTTGACCTAGCTTACTGCGTACTTTATTAAGGTAGGTCAGGAGTACGATAGGTCATTGCAGTGACAGTTGTGGTAGGTCAAGAGTACGCTAGAATAAATATTTATACATACAATTACATTAAATTTGATTTATTAGAGTTTAAAGCGACGATTAATACAATATTTAAAGTTATGCTATAGCTGCCAAAACAATTGAAATTACTTGAAATAAAAATTGAAAATACAAGTGATACAAGCTTGACGAACGCAGAGATGACATTGGAACCCTTGAAAAAATTATTCAGTGATTTTTGGCGAAGGAGAAAAAAGCTAACAAAAGAAGAATTAAGAAATTTCCGAAAAAATCTAAACTTTCGAATAGTTGAAAAATCTGAATTACTAAAGGAAAATTTGGTAACTCAAGTGAGAATAAAAAGCGTTATATTGTGAACAATTTTGAGAAATGTTTGGAAAAATCCAAAACTCTCGAATTTCAAAATTGTTAAAGCAAAGTTTCTAATACATTTTGTTACTGTAAAGAAAAATCGCAGCCTGAAAGAGAAATTTATTGCAGAATACAAATATTCCAAAAAAGTAAACTAAAAGAAGAATTATTTGAAAAATATTAGAAGAAAATATTGAAGAAAACTTTTACAAATTAAAAGAGAATTTATAAAAGCAAGAAAATGTGGATATCTTTCGAGAAAAAGCTGGAAAATTTAAAAACTTGAAATTGGTAAAAAATGTTCTTGGATCTTAACGGCGTTCACTTCGTGGTACATTTCAATATTAAGAATAAAGAAAAATAAATAAAAGTGTTTTCTTTATTCTTAATGGTAAAATTTTATTTTAAATATTTAGAAACTTAAAATATTTCTTAATACGGCAGAGAATTTCATTAGAGGATTTGTAGATTAGAAAAAAGCTGAAACGGCTAGGAAATTTTCGTAAATTAAAAAAGAGATTCCTGAAAAAGAAAATAGTTTGAAAGTTTCTTTAATATGAAGCAAGAAATATTGGAAAATTTTGATAGAAAATGCTAAAATTCTTGAATTGAGGAATTAAATAATTTTAAAGCAACTTGTTTCAGAAACCTTAAAGGAAACGTTTTCCTGAATAAGTCTTTAAAAATGGTGGGTTCTCCATTCCGAAATAAAACTATAAAAAATTACTGCAAATTATTAAAGACGATCAAAATAAACACTCGTAAACTGTAAGGAATTTTTTGTGTGAGAAAATAAGACGTAAATTTTGCAAATATGAAACAATATTTTTTTAAATTTCTAAAACACTTTTTAAAATCTAAAATCTAAATTAATCAAAAATGTTAAAGACTTTAAAGAAAAATCTCGTAAACTGACAGAGGAGTTAATTGAAAATTTTTTAAAGTAAAAGAAGAAATGCTGTGAAATTTAAAAAAAAAATGGAGAAGAATTATTAGAAAAAAGTATATTCAAAATTAATCTAAACTTAGCTAAAAAAAAAATCTACAAAACCTTGTTAAAAAATAGATCATCATTATTAGGGCCAAAAATTGTGAAAAATTAGTTTTAATTTCACCGACGGCGAAAACATATAAAAACAACAGCCATCTACTTGAAACTGTACAAATTTATTTAAAATTACTTTAAAACCAGCTTAGTGAATAATTATCCATGAAAACCGCACGTCATTATGAAATATTTCATCATCATCATACCCAAAAATGGTAAAAATTCATTTTAATTTCAACGACTGAAAAATGTAGAAAAACAATCACTATCTACACGAAACTGTGCAAGTTTATTCAAAATTGATCTAAAATTAGCTTATCCACAAAAATGAAATAATTTGTCATCATCAGAACAAAACATTGTAAAAATTAGTTTTAACTTCATTGAATGTAAAATAACATAAAAACATTTGCTATCTACTTGAAACTCTCTAAAATTATTCAAAATGCATCTAAAATTAACTAATTAAAAAAATTATTCACCCAAAACGACCACGTTATGATATATGTTGTCATTATCAGAGCCCAAAATTGTAAAAATTTGTTTGACTGCAAAAAAATTTAAAACAATTACCATCTGTTCAAAACTTTGCAATTTTTACTCAAAACTAATCTGAGAAAAGCTTAGAGAAAAATTATTCACAAAAACAAGAAATACTTCGTCATCATCAGAGTCAAAAATTGTAGAAATTCGTATTAATTTCAACGACTGAAAGAAAGTAGAAAAACAATCGCCATCTATTCAAATCTTTGCAAGTTTATTTAAAATTAATCAAAAGTCAGCTTAGTAAAATTTTTTCACAGAAACACAACCTTGTTATGAAATAATTCGTCATCATCAGAGCAAAATATTGTAAAAACTAGTTTTAACTTCATGAAATGTAAATAAATATAAAAACAATTGCCATTTACTTCAAACTGTCTAAATTTATTTAAAATGGATAAGAAATTAACAAAATTAAAATAATAATCAGTAAAGACGACCTAGTTACGAAATAATTCGTCATCATCATTGCTATAAGTTATTAAAATTAGTTTTAATTTCATCGACTGTGATAACATATAAAAACAACTGCCATCTACTCGAAACTTTCGAAATTTATTCAAACTTAATCTGAAATTAGCTGAGTGAAAAATTGTCCACAAAAACAACACCTCGTTATGAAATAATACATCATCATCAGAGAGAAAAAATTGTAAAATTTAATTTTAACTTTATCAGATATAAAAATATATAAAAACAATTGACATCTACTTGAAACCATCTAAAGCTATTCAAAATAAATCTAAAATTAACTAAATTTAAAAAAAATATTCACCAAACACGAAATAATAATAATAATAATAATTATGAAATTATTCGTCAGCATCAGAGTCAAAAATTGTAAAAATTAGTTTCAATTTCATCGAGCGAAAAAAGTATAAAAACAATAGCCATCTACTTGAAACTATTTAAATTTCTTTAAAATTTATCTGATATTAGCTGAGTGAAAATATATTTATATAAAGACAACACCTCGTTAGGAAATAATTCGTCATCATGAGAGCATAAAAGTGTAAAAATTTGTATGAATTTCAACGACTGAAAAAAAGTAGAAAAACAATCGCCGTCTACTTGAAACCTTGCAAAACAAAAAACGGCCCCGAGTAAACACCCACTTCCGGTTTTTGAATGTTCACCAAAATCTTTTCAGTTCCAGTTTTTCACGATTAAACCTTAAGTTTAAAGTTTTAATCTCAATCGGGTCATTCGTTTTTGAGATACAGCGCCCACAGGCATTTTCATGCACGAAAACAATACTTCCCCTATATATACTATATAGGGAAAGTAATAAATTCATGATTGTTATCACAGATTTAAGCAATAATTTTATATATTGATTTTATATTTATGCAACCTAACATACTTTTAATTATATAAAAATGAATCACGAATCATAAGTTACAGCTGTGGACATTTTAATTACTGAAATTAGGTTGTTTAAGTTCATAACATGTTTGGTAGTTGATAATAAGGGTTTTGATTCATTATATTTTATGCAACCCAACATCCATCCATCAAATCCAATATTATATAAATTCTTGATTGTTATCACAGATTTCGTAACTTTTATTTTGTCTAGAATATTGTAAAAAGCTGATTTTTGTAGAAAAACTGTCTCCAAACATCGGTGTGTCCTTCATTATCCATTTTTTCGGTTAGCATTGTAAAAATAACAGTTTTCTTTCTAGAAAAAAACATAAACATCTTTATTGGAAAAAAATGTTACATCTAATAATACGACAATAACTATGCTGCTTATCTTCTTTTTTTCCATTGGCTATCGACTGGTGGCCTTTCAGCCCATTTTCTTCCTATTTGCGCTGATTAGGTTACATTTTTAACGGCCTTGGGGCAACAGTCCGACAATTATTTATCCAAAACACGAAATGTCTTTCAGTTTAAAATCCACGTACTCTAAACAAGAACATTATAGCTGTGAAACATTTAATTAGATTGTTTAAGTACATAATATTTATTCTTACGTGATAATAAGAGGGTGTACATATTTATGCAACCCAACATACGTCCACAATATAATAAGACATTCTTAGTGAGTTCAAATAGACGATGATTTATTTAATGATCGTAAACTCTAATTATCTATATTACAAACTAAATTAACATTATAACATTTTTAAAATTATTTCCCCTTCATTGTTTTAATTGTTAACATTATTAATCGTACTTAAATAATTTTCTCTTGGTATTTTTGCACCTACCCGGCCTTTACCGAGATAGTTTCGGAGGAACGATTAAAGTTGCGTGGATAGTTTATTGGAGATCGAATTCCGGCCGGTGATCAACCGACTAACCTAAGCAAAATAATTTGCATCGTACCTCAAACACACAACACAAATTACTGTTTATCTTTTTAAACAAATTTCACCCCTTTCGTTCGTGCATACTTGTATCCCTTTAGCTTTAAATAAGTTCATCACAAATTTATATTCTAATCAATAACCTTTACAGATTCCTTATCAACATAAAAATCCCTTAAAACAAAGCCATTACCGACTTAAACGATTACCGCTGTTTTTACGCCGCTGACAGGACAGGGGAAACATTTTTATATTAAAAGTATTAAAAGAGCCCCCGCTGTTTAAATACTGTAAAGTTGTGTATCGATTAGCGTATCGGGGCGGGAAAAAAAAAGCTTACGGTTTTTCTTTTTTGTTGTCGTTGCTGTGCCCGCGCATGTATTAGATATAATTTAAGTGGTCAGATGGGTAAAAACTTGCGGAATGAATTTTTGCCGAGCTCCTGCCATACAAATTGCACAAAACATTGTGGAATACGTGCACCGCAAAATCCGCGATAACGTACGCGGGGGTGGAGATGTAAATGGGGTGTTGCAAAAACCGATACAACATATAGCTTAATTACATATTGTTAAATCGATCATGTAAGATATTTGAAGTATATGCAAAGATTCCCGTTATAAAGGGTGTATCAGTACAGCGAGATAATAATGGATGGTCGAAAATACTCGATAGATGGCGCTGATCGCGCATGCGTACTTTAATTTTGAGTTTTTTCGTTTGTTTTTGATGTATTCAAAGTAATAAACGGTTTCTTCTCTTATTCGCGTTCTTTCTTTAATAAGTTTTATGTCATCAAACAATGACCATCATGATTTTGCACTGTTTACATATACTTTATCTATCTACAGCACTGATACACCCTATATTAAATATTAGTTAATAATATTTTATAATAAAATTGAAATATGTTTTTTCTATATATAAATTTCTAACTTTCAGTATAAACGAGCACAAAAGGTATCGTCGCCGCGGAACATCTCGTTTTGATAAACAGTAATAATAATCTGCACGAGGGGCGGTTTATTGCGCGGAATGTATTATATGACTGGATCCAGAGAAGACGCTGGCTGTATATAATATCCGACCGTAGATTAACTACACAGAGGATGTATGATGATACATTATGCAGCGCATTGCATGTCTTAATAAGAATACATCCTTGCCAATTAAGTTTAAAGTCGCGGCAATTAGGAAAATCGACAGTTTTATAATTAAAACATAATTTAAAGAGGAACTAAACCATATGTGAGCTGGCATAGAGGCAATCTGAATACAATTATAGAGCAATCAGTGACCCTTCCCACCCGTCCCTAGTCCCAGTCCCAGTCCCTTCTGTAATTGTGTCGCCGTCCAGCTACGAATTTGCCGTGGGAAATGCATCTACACACACACACACACACATACGCGCCATACAATGCCCCTCAGAATGTGTCAAGCATGCCCGATTTTAGTTAAAATTACAAAACGCGTACTCATATAAATCGTAAGTACGCTTTTGTGTATTTCTTACTCACTGGGGTTATGTAATATTTAAGAGAAACG
This sequence comes from Ontholestes murinus, assembly GCA_963969525.1. Classification (NCBI taxonomy): domain Eukaryota; kingdom Metazoa; phylum Arthropoda; class Insecta; order Coleoptera; family Staphylinidae; genus Ontholestes; species Ontholestes murinus. The sequence goes on from OZ018399.1 coordinate 13,091,124, forward strand.
GACTGCAGTAGACTTTTTCTAGCGAACTCTATATATCTCCATACGGTACCTGAAAAAGAAAACGATAAATTAATTTCTTGCCTAAGGAAAACTTTACTTATATAAAAAAAAAACAAGGTTTTAAAATGTAACGTAGAGGTCGGACATGCTCAGTTATATCCAACCTTTGTAAACTGGATACCCACGGCGTGCTGTCAACCCGACCAACTTAAGCAAACACTCTGGTTTATCGTCCTTACAAATATTTGGCCATGAGCTTTACTTTAGCCTCGACGTTTGTTTTCTACTATATTGATTTTATTACTATAATATTAGCATTCAGTGTAATTACGGAGCAAAAATCCATCTCGCCATTAGTTGAACATATCCTCGCGGTTGACTCCATTATTGACATTGTATTCCTAGGAATTAATGCAAATTCAATCTAGATTCATAGAATTATCACATTTGTGGATTTTAAATGTAAAAAATTTCTACCATTCTCAAAATTAAATTCCTAAAGACGACTTTTTACCGTATATAAAAACTAGTCACTGGCTTATAAATCAAGATTTGACAACATAGAAAACTAAAAAGGTTTTTCTCCACTTCACAAAAAAGTATTTACTTCATTTTCTTTTAAACATGTTCATATTAATGTTTTCATATTTTTATTATATTTTGAAAATTAGGTTAGATAAGCAAAACCTAGCCTATAAATTACCCTACATTAAAAAGTTATATTTTAGTTTAACTAATCTCAATAAATTTAACTTCTGCTGAATCCATATACTCAATAAACTAAACATTAATGGACATAAATTATTATAAATTGATTACAAACAATAGAAAACAAATAAATAAAGCAATAATATTTCTGACTTGCTTCGGTGAATTATATTTTAATCTAACGTATACTCGACCTATCTCAATTTACTATGCTTTAACCTAGCATTGAACTAGCGTACTCGTAATGAAAGCCAATGATTAATTTACTCCGGTAGGTTATTAGTACTATAAACCATTGCGGTAGGTCAAAAAAGCGCTAAATCATATGGAGAGGGTAGATAATTAAAATATTTAGAAAGTAATAATAATAATAATTTCACTTAATAAAACACTGACGTAATGTAAGATTTCAAAAAATCGTTTTATTGTTCTACAACAATTGTTTCGCCACACAGTGGCTTCATCCGGTAGATGACTTTTGAAACCTTACATTACGTCAGTGTTTTATTAAGTGATAATATGGAGTTTCAACAGGCCTCATCAATCCAATATATAAAAATAATTTGTTTATTAAAAGGTAACAACATTTACAAATTCTTTAATTTAATTGGTTTCATTGATTTTCTTTTACAAATTGACAATTATTTAATGGATAAGCAAAACCCAACCTAATTAATTAGCGTACTTTTAACCTACAACAAAAAGGTATATGTTAATTTAGCGTACGTTTAACCTACTTCAATAAATTTGAATCTGCCGAATGCAAATACTCAATAAACTGAAGATTAGTGGTCGGATGTAAAATATAGAACGAAAAAAATACCAAGAGAAGGCTGAAGCAATATATTATTTATTAAGGTGAGTCGAAATTTCCAACAACTTCAGTTATTTTCTAGAGTAGTTGCGTTCCATTATTTTAGCGTGTTCGTCAATTTTTTTTGTTAATGTTCAACTGTTCATCAATTGGAGCAATTTAAATTTATTTTTTGTAGCGTGTAAAACATTTTTATATTGAATCAATAAAAGCACTTGTCAGTAAATATAAAATAAAGTAATTTCTAAAACATTTAATTCTCTACCCTCTTCATATAATTTAGTAAGAAAATTATACATTGGACTAGATTACGAGTACGTTAGTCAAATGCTAGGCTATAGCATAGTGTATTGTGATAGGTCGAGTATACGCTAATTAAAATATAATTCACTAAAGCATGTCAGAAATATACGCTTTATTTATTTAATAAAGATAATGGTTGCGACCGTTACTACGTGATAATCAATATATTAACTGATGAGGCTATTATATGTTGAAAATTCATATTCACTTATTTTACTTCAACAACAAAACAAGTGTACGTAATCCATAATTACACTGAATTGAAATATTGAAAAATTCACTATGCTTTATTTGTCGTTAAAACATAATGAACTTTTCAATTCAGTGCTTTATTTATTTGTTTTCTATTGTTTTTAATAAAATTATGATAATTTCCATTTATTTTTTGAGTAGCAGCATTAAATAGGTTTATCTAGATAGTCAAGGTTTTTCAACATGTATTTGAATTTCTAGCAATTTTATTTATATTCTGTAGAAATATTTAATCATCTCGCTTGATTAAATTTAACTCTGTGGTGAAACATTTTAAAATTAACTAGATTAAAATAATTAGGAGGTTTATTAAACACTTGATTTTGTTTCACTATTTTTATTTAAATATTTATTGAAAATCGTGAAAGTGTTATTTTAACCTTCTAATTAACATAAAAATGTTTCACCACGGATTAAGTGAGAATTTAATTAATCTTGTAGATTGAAATACTTGTCAATTGTCATTTTTGAAAATAATGTTTTGTTTTTTGTAAATTTTCAATTATTGTTAGATATTTTTTTTACAAATATATAAAATTTTAAATTATGTTAGTAAATTTCAGCTGTATAAAAATATCCATTATCTTTCTTTATGCTCATAGTGTCCTCTTCCGAGTGTCAATTGTTAATTTATAAAATTATAATTGTTTTCTGGAGAAACAATAAATTAAAGTATTGTGTTAATGCTATTGACGATTTTAACTATTCGTAATAATTTTTAATTATTTTCTTACGCCTATTTATTATTATTATTATTAAACTGTTTTTTTTATTGTCAAATTTATAAACAACATTTTAACAAATTCAACTGTTTATTGTTTTTTACGTGACATTATTTTTTTAGCAAACGAAATATTTTTATAATAACTCAATAAAATCAACTAAATTCTTCGGATTTTAACTGCACACTATATTAATATTTAATTGTTTAAGTGATTTGAATGATTATAAATCTAAAATACGCTTGCTTTAGCGAACTTTTGACCTATCACAATAGCTTATAGTAGCCATAACCAACCCCAAAAAAAATATAAACTGGTTTAGATTACGGGTACGTTAGTTATTGCTTAGTAAATAGGTCAACTATACGCTAAGTTAAAAAATAATTAACTTCAACAGGTCAGCCGATAACATTCAGTTGTTTATATAATATATTTAAGTGTATTCTTACTTAAATGAATGTATCAGCGAATTGCTCTCTAAATTGCTTAATTTTTACTTCTTTAGATTCATAGAATGTCTTGAGATAGGCCGAATATACGCTAGATTAAAATATAATTAAAATTAAACTGAAGCAGGTTGATAATGCTCATGTTTTATATTGAACTGTATTCATATTTATATAAATTTATTAGTAATTTTAACTAGCATATGATAATTTTACTTATTTTTAAAATATTCAACTCTTTTCAACTTCATTTTTCATGGATTTACCAAAATATTTTTTTTATTGATTAATTTTAAGTCTTTTAATTTGTCAATCTCAACAAAGAAATTTTCAGTGTTAATGAACACAGTTTTATTGACTTAATTCATGAATTATTTGTTTTTATGATAAACAGTTTTTATTTTTCTTTCTAAATATCAACTGTTTTTGCCTTCAATTTAAAGTGCAAATCGTTGATGATTTTGCTGCCAAAAACAATAAAATTTTGTAAAAAATAAAGCATAATCCAAACTTAAGTTTAAATATAAATGAACTTTCATAGCTTATCTTATCTAATTTAGCTTTTGAAGTCTGCCCACCCATCGTACATAAACATTTTATTAATTTCCTGACTCAAAAATTTTACCTTTTAAATTTCCTTTTTAATCAAAAAGTTTTGTAATTAGCTTTACTCCAAACCTCGAGACGATCAGTAATTTAAATTTAGATGTATATGTAGAGTGGGTGGGTGGCCTCTATCCTCTATCTATTAGTAAAACATTATCAAAAATTATTTGAAATATTTGTTTGATTACATCAATTAAAAAATACAATTATTTTGTTTACATTTTACAACTTTTAACTAAAACCCCTTGCTTATGATTTACTAATTAGAGGGTGGAATAGAGGCCACCCACCCACCCTACATATACATGATAATTTTAAATACCAATCGTTGATGCTTTTGCTGCTTACAAAACAATAAAACTTTGTATGCAAAATAAAATAAATGATAAAAAATGATGCATAATCAAAATTTAAGTTTAAATATAAATGACCTTATATAGCTAATCTTATATAATTTAGATTTAAAGTCTGCCCACCCATCGTGCATATTTTTAAAAAAAATTATGACTCAAAAATTTTACCTTTTGAATTTCTTTTTTAAACAATAAAACTTTGTATGCCAAATAAAATAAATGATAATCCAAATTTGAGTTTAAATATAAATGATCTTCTTTAGCTAATTTTATTTAAGCTTGATATAAAGCCATTTCACATGTCTTGTGTATAAATTTTATTAATTTACACAATCAAAAATTTTACTGTGTCAATTTCCTTTTATTCAAATTGCGTAATTAAAGTTATTGCAAACCAGGAGGCGATCAGTAATTGAATTAATATGCGTATGCAGGGTGGGTGGGCGGCCTCTATCCTACCCTCCAATCAGTAAAACATCAGCAAATATTATTTGAAAAATTTGTATATATAAATCTCTAAAAATTGCTATTATTAGTGTTTATATATAGTTTATAACTTTTAATTAAAACCCTCGCTTATGTTTTACTCATTGGAAGGTGGGATAGAGGCCACCCACCCCCCCTACATATACATGATAACTTTAAATACCAATCGTTGATTATTTTGCTTCAAAAAACAATAAAATCTTCTATGTAATAAAAAATAATGCATAATCCAAATTCACGTTTAAATATAAATGGCCTTCTATAGCTAATCTTATCTAATTTAGGTTTAGAGTCTGCCCATCCATCGTGCATATATTTTTTTTTTAATTTCCTCACTCAAAAATGTTACCTTTTGAATTTCTTTTTTAATTAAAAAGTTTTGTAATTAATTTTACTCCAAACCGCGAGACGATCAGTGATTAAAATTTATATGTATATGTAGGGTGGGTGGGTGGCCTCTATCTCATCCTCTAATCAGTAAAACATCATCAACTATTATTTGAAAAATTTGTATGAATAAATCTCTAAAAATTGCAATTATTTTGTGTTTATTTATGTTTTATAACTTTTAATTAAAACCCTCGCTTATGTTTTACTCATTGAAAGGTGGGATAGAGGACACCCACCCACCCCACATATACATGATTACCTTAAATACTAATTGTTGATGATTTTGCTGTTTACAAAATAATAAAACTTTGTATGCAATAAAAAATAAATGATAATCCAAATTTGATTTAAATATAAATGATCTTCTATAGCTAATTTTAAGCTTGATTTAAAGCCTTTCCACATGTCTTGTATATAAATTTTATTAATTTACACATTCAAAAATTTTACTGTGTCAATTTTCTTTTATTCAAATTTTGTAATTAAAGTTATTGCAAACCAGGAGGCGATCAGTAATTAAATGCGTATGTAGGGTGGATGGGTGGCCTCTATTCCACCCTTTAATCAGTAAAACATCATCAAAAATTATTTGAAAAATTTGTATGAATAAATCACTAAAAAATGCAATAATTTTGTGTTTATTTATATTTTACAACTTTTAATTAAAACCCTCGCTTATGTTTTACTCATTGGAAGGTGGGATAGAGGCCACCCACCCACCCTTATAACTTTAAATACCAATCGTTGATGATTTTGCTGCAAAAAAACAATAAAATCTTGTATGTAATAAAAAAATACATAATCCAAATTTAAGTTTAAATATAATAAATGATCTTCTATAGCTAATATTATCTAATTTAGATTTAAAGTCTGCCCACCCATCGTGCATATATATTTTTTAATTTTCTGACTCAAAAATTTTACCTTTTGAATTTCTTTTTTAATCAAAAAGTTTTGTAATTAATTTCCTTCAAACCGCGCGACGATCAGTAATTAAAATTTATATGTATATGTAGGGTGGGCGGGTGGCCTCTATTCCACCCTCCAATCAGTAAAACATCATCAAATATTATTTGAAAAATGTGTATGAATAAATCTCTAAAAATTGCAGTTATTTTGTGTTTCATTTATATTTTAGAACTTCAAATTAAAACCCTCGCTTATGTTCTACTAATTGGAGGGTGGGATAGAGACCACCCACCCACCATAGACATACATGATAACTTTAAATACCAATCGTTGATGATTTTGCTGCAAAAAAACAATAAAATCTTGTATATAATAAAAAATAATTCGTTATCCAAATTTAAGTTTAAATATAAATGACCTTATGTAACGGGTGTCCAACAATTATTACAGTCCCGGGCGGCCATGAAAAAGTCGTTTCTTACTTCATAAAAATTAACCTATTTAATTAAACATATTTGAAATGACAGTTCAATTTATTTGGCGCATGTAAGAATCGACCTACGTTTTTGATTCCAACTGCCAAAATTGTTGGACACCCGTTAGCTAATGTTATCTAATTTAGATTTAAAGTCTGCTCACCCATCGTGCATAATTTTTCCTTTTGAATTTCTTTTTTAATCAAAAGTTTTGTAATTCATTTTACACCAAACCGCGAGACGTTCAGTAATTGAAATTTATATGTATATGTAGGGTGGGCGGGTGGCCTCTATCCCACCCTCCAATGAGTAAAACATAATAGAGGGTTTTAATTAAAAATTGTAAAATGTAAACAAGCATAAAATAATTGCATTATTTAACTGATATATTATAACAAATATTTCCAATAAATTTTGATGATGTTTTACTGACTGGATTGTGAAATAGAGGCCACCCACCTACCCTAGATATGCAACTAGAATTCCATATAATTTACATATTAAAACTCCAAAAAGCAAGCTTTTAATGAGTGTTGATATCAATTTTGTTTTGCGAGTCTTTCACTTGAAAAGACGCGCGTAATTTTTAGCATAACTTCACAGGCGAGCTGTAATCTAACGGAACCCGTGTCTGAAAATTGCTATTACGTAACCACTTCTGTGACGCGCTTATGAATCGATAAAAGAACAAAAAAAACGTTACGTTGATTGTGATTTCAGTCATGTGACGTTATGAATTATTTACATAATTCAATGCCTAGCGGTGCTTTAATACGAGAAGTAGTGGCTTTAACTAGTAGCTGTGAGTTCTTACATATATTTTAAACTATTTTCTCAAGGATGAATCTGGTTGATTAATTCTTGATTATTAAGGAAAAGTTTAAAAATTATGTTATAATTATGTCCAATTGCTTAGTGAGTGAACTATGAGGTTTTCGACGTAGGGATGTTTACCATCGGATTGGGGGTGGATAATAATTAGTTTTAAGAACTACTACTATTAATATCTTTATGAAATCTGCAAGCCCTACTAATTCTGCAATTTCTTTTATAAAATATTTAAAAAATACAAATGAATTCCATTTTGTAACAGTATGCAGTTAATAAGGTGCTCATCTCTAAGCTTGCCAAAACATGGTTGAAATTCATAAATACAGTTAGAATAAGCACATAAGAAGTTATAGGTTAAATATGTTTTATTGAAGACTTTATATAAAGGAAATTATTAAGGATTTAAATAAAAAATGGCAAAAATGAGATGAAGAGCACCGAATAAATTTTTAATATAATTTATATTTATATATTTAATTCTGTAGGATAAAAATATACTTTTAATATAACATTTTTTCCCTTTTATAGCAGACAGATATTAATTACATCAAAAATATTTTTATGATTATAATATCAATAATTTAAACATTTTGAATTGAAGTTAATAATTTTTTTTATAAAAATAATTTCTATAGGAAATTTACAACTTAATATTTCAATTATTGTTCACGTCTACGCTTTTCCCCTTTTATAAAAAAAGCGGAAAAAACTAATAACAATGTATTTAAATATAAATATGTCTGCTGGTCTCTAAATTGCCTTTAGTGGAAAAGTTTTAATGCAAAAATGTGATTCCTTGAGAACATTAAAAGGCGTAATATTAAATTTTACCTTTAGAATAAAAACGAAAAACGCGGCGACGAGGTCATCCCGTAAATGTGATAAGCTCGCTAATGTATTTACTCCATATTTACTAGTATGTAAGCAAATAAAAAAAGTGTACGTATTGTTCGGGGGATGCCCTTTGTTTCCATCCTAAGTATTTTTATTAATGTAATACATCATAATCCGCCGGATATAGGTAAGCGTGGGCGTAGTCGACCCTTTGAATCTCATTGCTTTGTTTACAGTATAGTAGAGTATTGTGTACTGTGGACTATATATACTTCCTTGGGGTGTCCTTTCTATAACGAAAAGGGGACGATCATGCATCAAAGGTCCTTCAAACATTGTTTACAGACATTTAGTAACGCATATTGGACCGGGCGTATTTAAAGAGATTCGGAGTACAAAGACATAATTTTAATTAAGGAGGGTGGCGATCTTGAGGAGTGAATTCAGTTCGATCGCACCTTGCCCATAACGAAAGTAGAGCATTTATATTGTGTTATTTATTAGAAACTCTTGCGAGTTTTTGCAAACTGTAGATCATTAATAAACGTGGATTTGGCGTCCTTCCATTGTATTCGTCCATGCGGGTGTCGTGATTATCTAAACTTACTGCTAGATCTTGTCGGGCCCATTTAGCGCTACACGTTAAGGGCGGAACGAGCAACCTACTAGCTCTGGGCCTGGGTCCTCATTCCATCCACAATTTCATTCAAACACCCCCCTGCCTATTAGTTTCATTTTATATTAAAATATTATTTTCAACTCCGACGTCTTTTTTTTCCACATCGTGATTTATCTATACGACAACTTTAACTGTCTCATGAAAAATAATATCCGTTACAAGTGACGATCGAATTTCTATAAGGAAACTATAAGCGCAACGTAATACACTTGATTACTGACGCCACAGGGGGATCTTGTATAACTTGGTGTTTATAGGGTGCATATTTTATAAATTAATAACTAAGTCAATTTAAATTTTAACTATGATGCCTTAGATGTTTATACATTGTAGAAATACAGTTTTAAGTTTTATTACTTTAATTAAATACATTTTGTTGGTTTTTGTAGTTTTTATAAAATAATAATGTAAAATTGCGGAGCAGAAACGCTCAAAATAATTAATTCTAATTATTACTTTTATTTCTATAAATACATTTTGATTCAATATAATGAAGAACAAGATATGATTACTCCTTTTTCATATTCAAGCCACAAAGTAAACGACTCCACAATTAAACATTTTGATTGAGTTAAGCTAGTAAAAAATATAATTTTTGATATGTACTTCTCAAAGAGATTTAGTTTAATGTTTAATTATAGTCTAAATTATATAACTGTAGTTTCTTTAAAGCTAAAAAACAATTCCTTATAGTTGATGATGACTTTCTACTTAATTAGGGAAATTTATTGAAACGCTTTAGATAATAAATTTGATGAATAAAGCACTAATAACCTTTCTTCACAATTTTATTTAATTTATCAAATATACATTTCGGATACAAAGTGACCATTATCAATGGATTAGATTAGACAATAGTAACTTAATGGAAAATTCTATTGAACTTTTTACGAATTTATTTTAAATCTAAAATTAAATCCTAATAATGAATAATAATATAGGTCGTAATAAACAATACGTTCGACCTTATTGTAATAAAATTTGCAGTCCGAATTATATCCTAATGGCTTAACGTTCGGTATTAGACAGATCAACAATGGGGGGGTTTTAATTCTCCGATGTCGTAAAGCAGCCACGTCTGGGTCCAAGGGTAGGGGGGCTATCATTTTCCACCCTTCGAACCCTCAACTTACATTCTTAATGTGATCCTTTGTAGTAGTGCGTTAGGATTCACTATCATAGTTCCTTTGTTTTGTTTGAGATTCGAGTTCCTTTCAGCAAACATACCGTCAGAAAATCCAGAATTTTAGGGGAGAGCCGTTCCGTACGGTTGTGATGATATTTGCAGTGGAACAAATCGGATTTGTTATTGTTATGGGAGAAATAAGGCGTAACTATTAGATAATCATGTGTTATAATGTAAGGTAATTAGATGATTTACAGTAATTTAACACATTAAGCTTTCTCGGGTGCTTACTGAAGCAGGCGTCACTTTGATATCACTTAAATCCCGAGATAGTATTAGGAAATTTAATTATTAAATTACGTATTAATTAATTATAAGAAATATTTATACGTTTAACTTTATATATTAATTTCATATATAATTATCCATTGCAAATTAAATTAATTCGAACGTAAACAAACGCTCCAAGATATAGGAAATTAAGTTTGCTTCATTTCCGACCCAGATAGCGAAGTAAATTTACGGAAAACTAGGATGAACTTAAAAGCTGCAAACGTTTAATAAGCCTTTATCCGCTATCGTTGACAATCAGACTCATTTCTGATTCAACCTCGTAAACCTATTCCAGGCACACCTTAATATAATCTCATCTTTTTTATTTTTTTTATTTTTTTTTACATTTTACGACTTAATATCTGGGTTCATATAACCCTGAAGCACATTTCATTCCGACGTGGAACAAAGAGGATGTATTAAATATCTCTCTTGCCCGCGGTTTAACACACGCATACTTAACTGGGGAAGATAACATGTTTAATAAAAATATATACTGTCTGGTTTAAGCCGGAGATAAAGTCGATGAGGCAAGCGTTTTGCTTTCGAACGTTCGTAAGTTTATGCTATGAAATGATTAATGGATTATTTATCGTAATATCTATCTACTAAGAAGAATTGGTGTACTCGAAGATTTAGATTATTAATGAAACACAGTTATATTCTTTAGTATTTAAAATATACTAAGAAATAAACTCACTAAAAAGAATATTTCAATGATTAACTTTTGTAGGTTTCTATTTAATGGGATAAGAATGAAAATCTTACCATATTATCAATAATTAATTTTCTTAAGATTTTTATTTAACTTTTAGCAAAAAATCTGTACTCCTAATATACATTAAATAAAAAGTAAATTCACGAAGAAGATGTTTCAATAATTAAATTTCTTAGATTTCTATTTAGCGGGCATTTTGTACTTTTAGCAAAAATACTCTTTCATAAATATGTTAAATACTTTATTTATTTACCTTTAATGCTATAATTTATTAATACAATATTTAAAATTTCATTTAGTTTATCGATTTATTTTCAAAAGCAACCAAATAGTACAATAATTGCCGCTGAAAGCATCAGTGTTCATCTGCAAAAAAAAATCCCATCTAAAAAAACAATATATCATAACATTATATCGTTGCATGCAATAAAGTGACAGTAATAAATGTCTCCCTAATGTGCGTGCGTAAAAATGATATTAGACCCCACTAATATCTTTAACGTAAAATACCTAAACATTTTGTGTAAACCTATTAGCCATTGATAACGATCACTTAGTTTTTCATATTTCATAATTAAATAATGCTCCGTCATTTCCGTATCGCATGTACTTTTTGCATTAACAACCGGCGATTAGCCTCGTGCAGTTGATTGAATGGTGATATCAACATTGAATTGTATTGTGAAGGACGTCCTAATTGATAGCGCCCATAAATGAGATAAATAGAAAAATGCCTCTAATAGAATTCCCTCGGTGTGATTGAATGTGTACACGAATTTAGATGAATCGTCCTTCGGGGATGATAGATGGACGCAATACTACAACTTGTCACAATATTTAATATTATTTAAAAACGGTTGAAATAGTGCATTCGTATAGCAAATATTAGAACTGTCACATTTTGAATGATGACAAATACTCGCGGTATGATTTATTGATCTATTTATTGTAAATTTTCTATAATGTATATATATTTTTATGCGATGAACTAACACTATAATGGTCTGACTAAACGTGGGATAGAGGCCACCCACCCAGCCTACATATACATATTAACTTTCGCCGTTTGCAATAACTTTAATGATAAAATTTAAATAAAAGAAAATTGACAAAGTAACATTTTTGTTACTAGTAGACAAGGAAATGAATCAAGTAAAACAGAAGACGAAAGCAGTAAAAACTGTACACTGGAAAATAGGGTTATTTCAGCTGACGGAAGTACTATTTGCAGATAACATGGTGAAAATAGCAGAAACAAAGGAAGACCTACAACACAATATGGAAATATTAAATAATGAATTTCTAAAATCAACATGAAAATACATCTTGAGAAAACGAAGACCATATCAATTGTGCCCTGGCTAATCGCATGACAGATATTAAATTATACAATTATATTTTTCTTTAAAGATTCTTGAAATTTCAGTAATTTCGCCTCCATACTTTTATTGCAACTTCTTTCCAAAGTATTTTCATCGAGAATTCTAGAAATTTTTACAGGTTTACCAAAGATTTTATTGAAGAGTTTTAAAAAGTCATTATTTATATTTATTTATAAAAATTTCTTCGTGGTTTCTATACAAGATTTTTCTATTAGAAAATTTTCTTCTAAATTTCTATAATTTTCTCAGATGATCCATACGTTTAGTTTTTCTTTTACATTGAGGTTTCTAGAATTTTTCACAAGATTTCATTTTAGGTTTATAAAACTTTTTTTTAAGATTCTAAAAGTGTACAGTAACTTCTTTTTCTTATCAAATAAATAAATAGATATTTCCAGAATTTTTAGCAAAGATTTCATTCGAGAGTTTTACAATTTATTACGAAATTTCCTTCTAATTTTCTAGAACTTACTTAAAAGTTTCAGGAATTTCATTTTTGCATCTTCCTTTCCAAAGAATTTTGATCAAGGGTTCTAGAATTTTTCACAAGTTTTCCTTATAGATTTCTAGAACTTATTTGGAGGATTCTGGAAGTTAACAGTAATTTCTTCTTCATATTTCCAGAATTCTTAGCAAAGGTCTAATTAGGGAGTTCTAGATTTTTTATAAAGTTCGTTTCAATATTTTTAGAATTTTTTTTGAGGCTGTTTTCAGTAATTTCTCTTCCAGTTTTTAATATTGTCTTATAAATTGCAAAGATCTTCTTCTTCAGGGCTCAAAAATTTCAAAAAAATCGTTTCCAGAATTCGACTCAGTTCATAAATTTCCAATAACTCATATTCAAATTTGGAGGCTAGAGATTTTTCTAGAAAATCTGTTCCTAGAAATTTCCAACAATTTCTTTTGTAGTTCTAAAAATTTCTCCCAGGAGTATACTAATTTTTTTCTTCAATGTTATTATTTGTTGTATATTTAGGTTGTAGCATTTCATTAATGATTTTAGAGTTTCAAAAATTTTAGCATCTTCCGTTAATTATTTACATTTATTAAGTTTTTTTGTTGTTTTTTTCTCAAAAATGTCTGTAAATTCTAGTATTTTTTGAGCAATTTGTTTTGGATATAGGATAATTATTAATTAATTATTCAATGTCTGTCGAAGTATTAGCTAGAGAAGTAGTTGTTTCAAAAGTGATTTGTTCTTGTAGTCTTAATAAGACTCATTTGTTGTAGATTTTACGAATATATTTTCGTGGTTTTCTATTTTTTAGAATGTTTTTGCAATATTTCTTTAAATTTACAAAATTTCTTGTATCGCTATATCGAAATTTTAGGAATTTTTTATCTAGATTTTTAGTCGATTAACTTATATTTGATGTTAGGAATCATTTCGTAAAAGAATTTTTTAAACCGTCCTTGCTATCAAAAGTTATATTAAAAATACTGAAAAACAATTAAAAATCGAATGTCTAATTATTAGCATATTTACTTTTCTTCGTTGCTGGTAATTTATTGGTGGAAGAATTTTCGTAATTTCATAACTATTCCAAGAATTATAGCTAAAATATAAAAAAAGACAATTGAATAACTAATTTTTTATTTTAATGTTATCAATTTGAATTGGATGTCAGCAATCGTTTCGTAAAATAATTTTTACAATCCGTCCATCCTGTAAATAGTAATTATAAAAATACTGAAAAACAATTGAAAACACATTTTTTGCGTATGAACTTGTATTTGATGTTAGAAATCATTTCGTAAAAGAATTTTTTAAATCCGTCCGTGCTGTAAAAAGTTATTCTAAAAATACTGAAAAACAATTGAAAATCGAATGTATATTTTTAACATTTTTACTTCTCTTCGTTGTTGGTAATTTATTAGTGAAATCATTTTCGTAATTTCATTATTATTTAAAAAATTATAGCTAAAATAGTAAAAAAAATAATAACGAATTTTTGATTTTTATTGTATCAATTTGAATTTGTAAAATATAGGAAATTTCCAGTAAATTGCGAAGATTTAAATGAAGACTTTTTTTGTTTTTAAAAATCTAGACTCAGGAAATTTCTAGTCATTTCTTCTCCATATTTCAAGATATTTTCAACTTGTCTTCTAAAACGCAAAGATTTTCTTTGAGGCTCTAGAATTTTTAGAATTTACTTCTAGAAATCTAGATTATTTTCTCGAGGGTTCAGGAAATTTCTAGCAATTTATTCTTCATAGTTTAAGATTTTTTTTTTGAAGCCGTCTTTTAAATTGATTTTCCTTCATGCATTCTAGATTTTTTTCTAAAAGTTTAGAGTTTAGAAAATTGCCGCCAATAACTTCTTCCCTAAATTAATTTTTTTTCAACTGTTCTTATAATTTGCAAATATTTTCTTTCAGCCTCTAAATGTTTTTTTAATTCCTCTTTTTTAGAGAATTCAGGTGAATTTCAGTAATTGCTTCTCTAGAATTCAACATTTTGTTTCAACTATAAAATTAGTTAGAAAGTTCTAAATTGCGGAAATATTCTTGGAAGGTCTAGAATTTTTTAGAAAATTTTCATTTAGAAATCTAGACTTTTTTTCCGGGGGTTCACGAAATTTCCAGAAATTTCTCCTCCAGATTTCAAGGTTATCTTCTTATGTTATAAATTGCAAAGATTTTCTTGGAGGCTCTAGAACTTTTTAGAAAATTTGTTTGTAAAAATCTAGATTTTTCTTGAGGCTTATTAGACTTACTTTTTCAAGAATTCAAAAAATTTCCACCAATTTCTTTTCTAGCTTTCAAGAGTTTTTATTCAAACCGCTTTCTAAAATGTAAAGATTTTATTGGAAGCTCTGAAATTTTAATAATTCGTATGGATTACCACGCAGTAACGGTCGCAACCATTTTCTTTAACAAAATTTTTACTTCTGTCAATTTTCTTTTATTCAAATTTTGTAATTAAAGTTATTGCAAACCGCGAGGCGATAAGTAATTAAAGTTAATATGTATATGTAGGGTGGGTGGCCTCTAACCCACCCTCCAATCAGTAAAACATAAGCGAGGGTTTTAATTAAAAGTTGTAAAACATAAATAAACTTAACATTTTTACAAAATTTAATAGATTTATTCAAACAAATTTTGAAATTTAAGAAATTTTGAAAAATAAGACATAACTTTTCAAACAAAAGTTAAAGAGAATGAAAAAATAAAAAAGTTTAATTGAAACATTGTTTTGTAAAGTTTTTTTACATTTTTTTTTGCTTATTGCTAATAAACTATAGGAACTAAATGAAATTTATATAAGAAGTAATTGTGAAGAATTCAAAATTGAGCAAATTATTAAGAAAGTATTATGATGGCCACATCACCATTAGTAATTATGTTTGTTACGGTTATTAGCATAATTTCTTTACATATTTTTATATAGTTGTATTTGTCATATATCTATTGTATCCTATTATGTAACAAAGGTGTTTACCGTATAGCTTTTAAAATAAAATAAATGTCTTCTGGATATCGAGAAATGCAATTGTAGACGTTTAACTTTTCAAGTAAGTGGTTTAGCAATTCGATGTTAGGATAGAAAGTTGTAAGGATGTTGATCTATATGGTAATAATCAGGAATGCGTTGGCTGGCAGTTGTTGCTTCAAAAGAGACTCAAATAGTTTTTCAATGATCGGAGTAATAATTGGCTGGATATAATGGGTCAATACTAGATTTTGAAATACGTTATGATGCCTTGTTTCGACTCATGTTGAAAATATTGCAGTTAAAAAATTTTGAAATATAATTATCGATTTTATACGGAAGGCATTTGTCTGGGTATCTTTTTCTATCCTGAAAGAATTTTTTCCTAATTGGAAGATGTTAAAATGGTCTTGTTCTATTCGGTCATTTTAGCTCTTGTTAGCATTTTAGAGCGTCTGTTAGACCAGTTTGTATAAGTTGATGTCAAATGTATCTTTTTGTATGTTTTTTTCATATAAGTTGCAAATATATCAGTTACATCTTATTAATAAATACAACTTTTTGCCTTTTTCCAAAAGTGTTTTCCTGCTGTGCCATCAATATTTTGTCATGCATTTAGCTATGTGCCCTTTTTATTACGAAATCAAATAATGAATGTCTTTAATTATCTTCTTAAATTATCTGTGTGGGTGTAAAGGTAGAGCTGTCTTTTATATTGGAGAAGACGGAAGTTAATGTTCGGTAAGGGATACTTACCAATACCAGAGAAATAGACCAAACGTGGATCAACCTTTTATAGAGGATTATTTTTTTTCACTTTTATTTATTTTCTTTTACACATCTTTACCACTGTTGCCTATATTGTGCCATTTTTCTTATTTATTTCTATTCTATTCCTCTTCTTTCCGCTGCTTGAGGTACTTGCTTTTACCTCGTGTATTCTTTTCATTAATCTATTATCTTCTTATCTGTATATATGACCAAACCATCGTAATTGTCTCTCTTCTATTACTGATTCTATTGGTTTAATATTGTCTTTCTCTTCTTGTAATTACCTCTATCTTTCTCAACTTTATCATTTCCATTGCATTGGTTTTGCTGTTATTACTCTCTGTGGTTACTCATGATTCACTACTATATAGCAGTGAATGTCTTACATTTCTTATACACTTCTGTTTTTATTGTTTTTTTAATCTCTTTTTTCTCTAAAAAGTTTTCTCTATGTGTTGTAGATCATTCTTGCTTTGCCTAGTATTTCCTCTTTTTCTGAATCTATCTTCCCTGTTTCCTCTATTGTTGATCCCAGGTATTTGAACTGCTTAACCTGCTCTACTTGTTTTCTGTTTAACTCTATTTTGCGATTGCTTCCTTTTGATGATATTATCATTGTTTTAGTTTTGTTTAAATTCATTTTTTTAGCTCCTCTTGTATATTTCCAGGCTTTTCTTCGGAATCTGCTATTAGTGTTATGTCGTCGGCAAACAACATTATTATTTGCATTTTTAATATTTCTATATTTTTAAACGCTATCTTTGTATTCTCGGCTCTTTGATCATCTTTTATTTTGTTGTCTCATTTTGTATATTAAGTCTTCTTTGCTTCTATTTTTCTGAATCCGTGTTGTACTATCCTAGCCAAATATTTCCCTGGTATGTTTGTGAGTGTAATACCCCTGTTGCTTTCACATATTTTTGTGTCTCCCTTTTTCTGTATGGGTATTTTAATTCCCTAGTTACATTCTTCGGGTATCTTGTCATTTACTATTTCCAAAAATTCTTCCTTCCCCTTTCACCCATATATTTCATCATGTCGGCTATGAAGTCATCCATACCTAGTTTTATTTTCTTGATTGCTGCCTCCAGTTCTTCGATTGTTATTTCGTTGTTTCCTCCATTTGTTCCACTTCATCATCTCCAGTATCGTCTGTTTCGGTTATTTCGTTAAAGTATTCTTTCCATCTTTCTAATATCTTCGTTTTTCTGTTATTATATATCCGTTTTTTGTCTTTTATACTTTATAATTGTGCTGTAAAATATATTTTGGTTTTCTGTGAACGTTTCTTTCAGTTTCTTACCGAACTGCTCCCAGGATAACTTTTTTGCTATCTTGATTTTGTGTTCTACTATTTTATTTGCTACCCTATATCTTCTGCAATCTTTGTTTTTACAAATTGTTTTGCATCTTCTGACACGACCTGCTTTTCTTCCTTTGTTTGTTTGATATAGTGATTGTCCCACAGCTTTCTTGGACTGCTTCACATATGATTTCTTTGAACTTTTTCTATTTGCTTTCTGCTCCCTCTATTTTGTTTGTCATTTCTCTATTTTTGATTGGTATTCATCCCTAGTTTCTTTATTTTCAAATTTTGGTTTTTGTGTTTTTGTTTATTACTGTTTTCTGCTCCTGTGTTAATTTTAATTTTACCAAGTTGTGGATTAAGGAGTAGTCTAGTATTTCTCTTTTATTGGTCTGACTTCTCTAGTGTATTTGTGTATGTCTTTGTGTTGTGAATTTTATGTATTTGAAATTTTGCCATAAAGGTTTTTGGTAGGCTTCATGTGACCTAGTAATGATCCTAATACAGTAAGGATAAAAATACGGAGTTTATTCCTTGCCTTATTTGTTCATTAAGCGTTAAATGTATATTTCGTTCACAAAGTTCATTTTGGAACGGAATAAACTGAGTTGAAAAGAATATAGCGTTCAATTGTTTTAAATAAAATTTATAGTATTTTTTTGGAACATTAAAGACTAATATTTTGAGCTATTTTTCCACATAAATACGATACACGGTACGTACTTTCAATATAATTAAAAAATATGAGATTCAATTAAGGTATTAGTTGAAGTATGGTAGTGTTTAAAAGTTTTTAACCTAAACGACACGAATCTTAAGAATACACGTGACTAGAAAAAAAAATAGTTGAACGAAACTGTGTCAAGGTATATGCATATTGTGCCGAAGGTAGATTATTTTAAATGCGGTGTGATTATGTATAGCGATGCAAGGATAGAGGGAAACGGCAAAACTGACAATAATAACGCGTTGACCGGTTATCAGGTTCATAGCGTTATCGATCCGCAAGTAGCAGGTGCAAATGTGCGAGTACATAATTTCCTGTAATACTGCTAATCTTTCAGTATTCTCCAGAAAGCACCACTGTCGCGAACTGTTTACGTTCTGTACCCAAATATGTTTTACGTAGAGAATTTACCTCTCTCTTGCAATGTAAATTCAGAAGATAACTCTGCGCTTGTGGCAAAATAGATTATAAAGTCGTTTGAGCAGTGATTTATGTAATATGTGTATAATGTCACACGGTTCACGTATGCTTGTGAGTTTAGCCAAACAATACCGTCTCCTGTGAAGGGATAGGCATAATGCGATCGTTTTCCACTAGATTAATAACCGTGCTACAGCGATGAGACGCTATGAAGTCACTCACTGCTCTATATAGCAGTCACGCCAGAATAACGAACCAACTCCAATCTGATCAAGTTATATATCTCACGCTCGCCTATCCGGACCAATCTACGACAAAACTTAAACCGAAATATGTGCGTAACAATGATTATGTCGGCATTGATTGTGCCGGAGCCATAACAAGCAACTGCCGCCGACGTTTCGCCCAAAAACCTCCCTTTTACGACCGATTTTAAAGGCTGTCCCTGTTCCACCTGCCAGCTCTGACACAAATGTTACGGCGAACTATTAATCAAGAAGACTTCTTACCTAGACGCAAGCCTCCATCAATGTAAAAAAGGGTTTGCATTTAATAATTCTATTACAGTCCCACCAGGAACGCATAAAGCCCCATTATTCATGACCCGAGATAAATTGTAGGTTCCGCCGCGAAAAAGTGTGAAATACCCACCCTAATTTACCGAGGGAAGCTTATAATTATCAGATTTAACAATCCCCGATAAAAGTATCCATTTGTCCGTTTTTTTATACCAAGCGGATAACGCAATAGTCCATAAAAATATATAATTTCCGGATTTCTTACATATAAGTCGAATTCGTCCACAAATTAACAATTTACGGCGTTAATTTATAGTTTAGGTGATGTTTAGTTGATGTAATTTGAAGCGACTGTAAGGTGGACGGAGCAGGGTATGTACCCATGGACTAGTATTTTGGGCAGTTATGACGTGCCTCTGGCCTGCAATTTGTGTGACTCCGAGGCTGAATTACATAAGTTTGCTCACTTAGGTCGTTGTCTGGGTTGATTGTCAAGTCGCATTATTTAGAGCTGTGCTTTTGACATGTTAATATATACTAAACTACACGGCGACGGGGATTATATATTATATAAGCGGGCATTGTTTTATATACACGGGCGCATACCTCGTTAGGAGTAGAGCAAATAAAAAAAAAATTGAACGTTGAAGTTAATACTCTGAATTTTCCAAACACAATTAAAGCTGACAGAGAAAAAAGGAAACGGTCGCGCGACTAAAACAAGGTTGGAAATAAGTCGCTTTGAAAGGAGGAAATGAATATCCCATTAGTAGGTAATGAGTTCATAAGTCAGTTCACCCAAATGAACCGGCATTATTCGGCCGCTGAGGACACCTTCGCCCCCCCCGCCGCCTTTCCCGTTTATAAGATATTCAGAGGACGCTGAAATAATTACGCCAATTACCTGAAAAATTCACCGTCTATTTTCTGGAAATTTAAATATGTAAGAATTGAAATTATGATCAAATACGACTGACTTTTCCAAGGCGGGGGACGCCTAGAAATGCAATTCAGTGAAATGTCTTTCATTAAATTAGCCCACTGCCGCCGACTACCCTAGCACGAATATAAAATGCAATGCTGAACTTTTTATTCGGATAATTGTGGCGGTGAATACGCTTTGAAGATAACCTAGGGATAGGAACGTATTTAATTATGAAAGTTTACAATCAAAATTACTATAAATAACTTTCTCAGGATGTCAATAGGGATTATTTATATTTTACTTAAAATATTATATTTTATTTTATAATATTTGGAATTTTTTATAAATCCAGATTTTGTAAGAAAAAAATTTTAATACTTGAAGAGGGATTCATTTATGTTAATAATCCTTGATGAAAAATGTATTTTTAGAAATTTCGTATATTTAGCGACCGCCGAGTTTTTAATAACTAATAATGAGTACACGCGAACGGACATATATGTCTTTCATGGATGCGCACAATCATTTATTAATACTTTGTTAAAATTGGAATGCGTTTGTACGAGCCCTGAAAATGGGAACACCACAAATTTTACCTTTTTTGATAAAAGAGATATATAATTTATGCTGAAAGTATTTTACAGCTAAATATATAATATAAACCCACCTCAAACAATCAAATAAACCATCCACTCGTTAACCAGCGCTAATCTATGCTAAATACTACATCCGCCACACCTAGGATTACAGTCTAATGCCATAATTTATGTACATCTACGTAATAACCGTTGCATTATTAAACACTCTAAATAGCGCCAATAACACCGGGCTAATACATCATGTTTGATTTTTCTTAACGCCGACTACCGGGGAAACGCGGAGATCAATCAATTTTCTTAAACCAGAACGAGTTTTCTTGCATTATGCAGGTAGAGAGAGCGGAGATGATTCAATTCCCCAAACTCTAACCAGCCCGAACCCTCGGCTCTCGAACTCTTCAATCATATCCTAGCCACGGCCACCAGGCATATCATTTAATTGATTTTTTAATCGTATTTATGGCGCCGACAACGATACTTCCAATTTATGCAGGCTCCCAGGACTTCGGATAAATCAACATCAATCACACGATGTGGAACGGATATAAAAATAAACCGTTATTTATGCTTTAAATTACGTGAAATTATTTAAATATTTATCTTCTTTAAAACGCACAGAGGGGCTTTGATGAATTTATACGCGGTTTGCGCATTTAAATCAAAGAGTGTTATTAATTAATTCCGCGGTATTATACACATATCGAAGACGCTCACTTGGGAAACTAATAAATTACTTTGTAATTTTGAAGTTGTAAAAATTATGAGACGATTAAATACTAAATTAACAATATGGTGTTGTGGCCATCATAGTACTTTCCCTATACTTTTCTCGAAAACTATAAGGTTTACGCAAAAAGGCTAATGATAATTAATTTGTTTACAAATGTATCAATGCATTTTAATCCAAAGTGTCAGTTTATGTATTACTTTGTATGTAGAGTGGATGGGTGTCCACTATCGCACCCTTCATTTCTTTTATTATAAGCACCAATTTTAAAACAGGAAATTGTATTAAGGGAAAGATTTAGGGAATACTTAAATGATAAGGATTACTAAAATTGTGTATTATTTCAGCAACTCTCTGGTCGATGTGTTTGTAATTTTAGGGTGGGATAGTGGCCACCCACCCACCCTACATATACATTAAAACCTAAACTGAAACACTGGGTTTGAATATTTTGATAACATTCCGAATTAAAATGTTATGAATTTTTTTAAACATTAACAGTGATTTGAAGTATTTAAGTGGGTGGGTGATCACTAACCCATTCTTTAATCACAAACACATCAACGAGAGGTTTGCTACAATAATTCATAATTTTAAGAAGTCTTATCATTTAATTATTGCCTAAATATTTTTTTAATACAATTTCCTATTAATAAATTGATGCCGATAATAAAAGATTTGGAGGGTGGAATAGTGGCCACCGACCCACTCTGCATATAAATCAAAATTTAAACTTAAAATTTGGATTTAAATGCTTTGTTACAATCGTAAATAAATTGTAATCATTAAAAAAAACAATAGTACTCGAAGAAAGAAAAAAGGATTACTTTGTTTTACCACTTTTTATTTAACAAATTACACGTGACTATAGTTTCGACTATCAACTAGTCATTATCAAACATAAACAATTAAACAAACAATAGTACTCATAGTAGTCTCCTCTAATCACAAACCAATCGATTAAAGATTTGCGAAAATAATCCCTAAATTTAATAAGTCTTGCAATTTACTCATCGCTTAAATATTTTAATTGATACATTTTTCTATGAGAAATTGATGCTGAGAATAAAAGAAATGGAGGGTGGAATAGTAAACACCGACCCACCCTAGATATGCTCAAATACTTCAACCACTGTCACAGCTTTTGTTCCTAAAAATCATAATTAATTTATTTATAAATGTTTCAAATAATTTTAATTTTCAGTTTCAGTTTAGGTATTCATTTATATATAGGGTGGGTAGGTGGTGACTATCTTACCCTCCATGCCTTTTATTATTGGCACCCATTTTTAAATAGAAAACTATATTGAAGAAAATATTTAGGAAATACATAAATGATAAAGGATTATTACAGCGAACCTCTCGTTAATGTGTTTGTGATTGAAGGATGGGATAGTGGCCACCCACCCACCCTACATATGCATTGGAACTTAAACTAAAACACTGGGTTTAAATGTTTTGACAACATTCCAAATAAGATCGTTATATGTAGGGTGGGTGGGTGACCACTATCCTACTCTCCAATCACTAATACATCGACAAGAGATTTACTGAAATAATCCCTTAATTTTAGACGTATTCATTGCTTAACTAATTTTATTAATACATTTCCTATTGTGAAATTGATGGTGATAATAAAAAAAACAGAGTGTCATATAGTATTCACCCTACACATTCTCAAATACTTCAATCACTGTCTTAAAAATTATAATTAATTTATTTACGAATGTTTCAAAACATTTAAATCCACTGTTTTAGTTTGGGTTTTAATGTATATGTAGAGTCAGTGATTGAACACTATCCCACCCTTCATTTCTTTTATTATTAGCACCAATTTTAAAAAAGAAAATTGTATTAAAGGAAATATTAGGGAACAGAAAATGACGAGCTTTCTTAGAATTAGGGAGTATTACAGCAAACTTCCGGTTGATGTGTTTGTGATTGGAGGGTGGAATAGTGGCCACCCACCCACCCTACATATGCATTGGAACTTAAACTAAAACAGCGGGTTTAAATGTTTTGATAACATTCCAAATAAGGTTGTAATGTTTTTTTTTAACAAAAACTGAGAAAGCTTTGGAAATATTTAAGCATAAGTAGGGTAGGTGGGTGGCCACTATACTACCCTCTAGTCACAAACGCAGCATATAGATTTGCTATAATAATATAATAATAATGGGTGGGTGACCACTATCATACCCTCCAATCACTAATACATCGACCAGAGATTTACTGAAATAATCCCTTAATTTGAGACGTATTCATTGCTTAACTAATCTTATTAGTACAATTTCCTATTGTGAAATTGATGGTGATAATAAAAGAAATAGTATCCACCCTACATATTCTCAAATACTTCAATCACTGTCACTGCTTTTGTTTCTTAAAAATTATAATTAATTTATTTACGAATGTTTCAAAACATTTAAATCCAATGTTTTAGTTTGGGTTTTAATGTATATGTAGAGTGGGTGGTTGGCCACTATTCCACCCTTCATTTCTTTTATTATTACCACTAATTTTAAAAAAGAAAATTGTATTAAAGGAAATATTTAGGGAACAGAAAATGACAAGCCTTCTTAAAATTAGGGACTATTACAGCAAACTTCCGGTTGATGTGTTTGTGATTCGAGGGTGGAATAGTGGCCACCCACCCACCCTACATATGAATTAAAACTTAAACTAAAATACCGGGTTTAAATGTTTTGATAACATTCCAAATAAGATTGTTATGCTTTTTTAAACAAAAACAGAGAAAGCTTGGGAAATATTTAAGCATATGTAGGGTAGGTGGGTAGCCACTATTTTACCCTCTAGTCACAAACGCATCAACGAGAGGTTTGCTACAATAATTCCTAATTTTATGAAAAAAAGACCTTTATTGACATAAAAATATTCATATAAATATAATACTATACACTTTCTTGGTTTTACTCCCTTCTAATTTCTTTCTCCCACTTCAATATCATTATATGCACTTCTTGCAATACACCCTGCCTTTCCTGAATTTCCACTTCCTTCCCCTTCTCTTTCACAATTTTAAGAAGTCCTATCATTTATTTAATGTCTAAATATTTCCTGTGAGAAATTGTATTACAGGAAATATATAAGCACTGAATTAATTACAAGACTTCTTGAATTTGGGGATTACTTCAGTAAATCTCTGGTTGATGTTTTTATGATTGGAGGGTGGGATAGTGAGCACCCACACACTCTAGTTATGCATTAAGGCTTAAACTAAAACACTGGGTTTAAATTGTCTGATATCATTCCAATTAAAACTGTTAAGTATTTTTTTAAACAGAAGCAGTGACAGTATTAGAAGTACTTAAGCATATGTAGGGTGGGTGGGTGGCCACTATCCTACCCTCCAATCACTAATACATCAACGAGAGGTTTGCTGTAATAATGCCCAATTTTAAGAAGTTTTATCATTTATTTATTGCCTAAATATTCTCTTTTAGACAATTTTTATTAAAAAATTGATGCTGATAATGAAATAAATGGATAGTCGCCGCCCACCCACTCTACATATACATTGTAACTCAAACTACAATACTAGATTTAAATATAAACAACATTAAAAAAAATGTTATAAGTTTTTGGAAACAAAAGCAGTGACAGTGATTGAAGTATACAAACATATGTAGGGTGGGTGGGTGGAAACTATCCCACCCTCCAAGCACAAACACATAGACCAATGATTTAATAATTTTTTTCTTAATTTAAAAAAAATGTACTTTATTTATTTTCTAAATATTATTTTTATTTCGCAATAAGAAATTGATGCTGATAATATTAGGAATGGTGGGTGTTAAAATAAGCACCCAGCCACCCTACATATGCATTAAAATTGAAGCTAAAAACTTTTGTCTTAATAACTATAACATTCAAGAACAGTGTTCAAGTTTTTATGAAACAAATACAGTGAAAATAATTTCATTTCGCAAACTTTTTTAGAGAATTCTTTCTCCAAATTGTACATTTATAATTGATTAATGGTTGAGGCGTATTTTTTGGTCAAAGCACAGTGAAGATGATTGATTGATGAGGCTGATAAATGTTGAAAGTTCATCTTCACTATGAATAAAACTATATAATTACTTTCAAAAATATATTGCAAGACGCTACCATTTCTATGCCTGAAGAAGCCACAGTGTGGCGAAACAATTGTAGCGTCTTACAATATATTTTTGAAAGTAATTATATAGTTTTATTCATAGTGACAGTGAAGATGCTTCTGTAATATTCGAGTACGTGAAGAGTACAATTAACATTTAAGACGTTTAAAGTGAAGACGTACTTATAAATTTCAGGCAGACTTGTCAAGAAAAACTAATAATTAAGAAAACACGAAAACATTTCATAAATCTACAAGAACGAGACTTACTAAGCCAACAAAATGGTGATGTGTCCATCACAGTAATTTGCCTATATTTTACTCGAAAACTATAAGGTTTATGGAAAAAGGCTATTCTTAATGATCTGTTTGCTTTTTAATTCTCTACAATTACTCTAATAGTTTAATAGCAATTGGCAAAAAATGTCAAAAATTTTTTTTTCTCAAAAGTTAAGAATTATATGAAAAATATGTTTTAATAAAACTTGTTCAGTTTTTTATTACCTTTAACTATTATTTAAAACATTTTGTAATATTTTTTATATTAAAGGAAATATCGGAAAAAATGGCCTCAAGTAAACATCACTTCCGGTTTATGAATGTTCACCAAAAGTTTTTCAGTTCCAGTTTTTAATGATGAAACCTTAAGTTTATAGTTTCTTTCAGATGCGACGTTTTCAACCAAAAGATGACATTAATAGTTTTAGTCATATTTAATATTAAAATATTAGATGTTAACCATTCGCGAGTTAAAATAAGTGAATTATCATTTTGGTTCATAGCAGATTAAAAATTTTCAGACGAAGATAGAACGGTAGTATCATCTGCATATTGGATAGCCAATGAGTTGTAAATACTGGGGAGGTCATATGTCAATGACCTCCCCAGTATTAAAAACAATAATGGACCAAGAATAGATTGATGAAGAAAATTGATCTCCAACTCGTACTGTTTGATTTCGACCCGTGAGATAAGACGCTATAAGTCTACAACCAGAAGGCAGGAAGTTGTAGCAGTAAAGTTTGTGCAAGAGGTCTAGAAAGGTAGAAATAGAATACATTCCATTCTCAAAAGCTTTTAGAACTTCCTTAATAAAACCAGAAAGTGCGCCGCACGTTGATCTTCCCTTACGAAAACCATGCTGCATTTTAGAAAATAATTTGTTTACTTCAAAGAACTCACTACTTTGGTTAGCTAAGACTTTTTCGAAAATTTTTAAGATGGCAAGTAGAAGGGATATAGGATAATAGTTGTTCATATCAGAAATATCGTCTTTCTTGTGAATAGAAATAACGCAGGCCTGCTTGAGTGCATCAGGAAAAATGCCAGAACTAATGCATTCATTGATAAGCTTAGTGAGAGGCTCAATAATCACGTTTAAAACACACTTAAGCAGACCAACTTTAATTCCGTATATGTCTTTCGCAGTGGTGTTTTTTAATGACTTTATTATTCTCTAATTGCAATACAGCTTACCTCTCTAAATGTAAAGTAAGGTGGGTTACTACATGAATCTGATTTAATCAATATAGTGTTAGGCAAGTTAGTAATAAGTGTTTCGGCTATGTTACTAAAAAACAGGTTAAATTCATCAGGATTAATATAGCATGTAGATATAGGTTTGATTTTATTGTGACTAGCATTGATAATCGACCACATAGACCATATAGACTGTAATATTTGACACTTTTAGAAAATGATGGTTGGTATTTATTCTAGCTTGTTTGAGTGCTAAATGGTAAGTGTTTTTGTATTGAATATAATTACTTTTAACTTGCGGCAGTTTATCAGCGGCATTTCGCATTAAATATAAGGTTTCCCTCATTTGTTTCAAGTCATTGTTAAACCACCTAATATTTATTTTATTTTCCTTACCAGAAATTTGTTTATTTGGAAATGATTTGTATATATGATGTTGCAGAATTTTAATAAAAGAATCAAATTTAGTATATGTGCTGACATTCTCTAGGTTATTCCAGTCAGTTTTTTCAAGATAGTTATACAGTCTAAACTTACTGGCTTTAGTTATTGAGCGGATAGTCTTTTTAACTGGTTTATGCGGTAAGTATTTAACTGGACATGTATACCTATATGATCAGAGAAACTTGGATGGATTTGTTGTAAAACTTTGCTTTTCAATATTTGAGAACACATTATCCAGACAGTTATTAGAACACATAAGGTATTTGGAATATTATAAAAGCAAGATTTTTCTGCAGAACGCTATTAAAAATTTACTGGCAATAAACATTTAATTAACGATTTTATAGTCATGAAAGCATAAGTAAGCAGTTAATTTTTAATGGCGTAAAATGGAAAATAAATTATTATCCTTAAATATCATCCAGCAATAAGACCTCCAGTGCACCACAGGTCTGAATTTAGAAGAAAAAATGGTGATGTGGCCATCATAGTACTTTCCCCATATTTTTCTCGAAAACCATGAGGTATTTTGGATTCTTTACAATTACTTGTTACATAAATTTGACTCCTATAGTCTATTAGCACTAGGCAAAAAGTGTCACAATTATTAATTATTCTCTTTTTTCTTGCAAGTTAAGAACTTTATGAAAACATGTTATGACAAAACTTGTTCAGTTTCTCATTATCTTTAACTTTTGTTTGGAATGTTATGTAATATTTTTCAAATTTAGAAAAATATCGAGAAAAAAAAGCCTCGAGTAAACATCCACTTCCGGTTAATAAATGCCTGCCAAAAGCTTTTCAGTTTCAGTTTATAATGATAAAACCTTAAGTTTAAAGTTTCATCTCAAACGGATCATTCGTTTTTGAGATACAGTGCCCACTGAAAGACACACAGCCATACAGACAGACACACCCACACAGACATAAAAAAATTACGAAAATAATACGTTCCCTATATTCTATATAGAAAAAATAAAAAAGATAGAATCCATTAACAATTTGTAATTAAAATTATCATGTATGTG
The DNA here is from genome assembly GCA_963969525.1 of Ontholestes murinus. NCBI lineage: Eukaryota > Metazoa > Arthropoda > Insecta > Coleoptera > Staphylinidae > Ontholestes > Ontholestes murinus. The sequence goes on from OZ018399.1 coordinate 13,119,992, forward strand.
TAAGGTGGATGGGTGGCCTCTAACCCATCCTTCGATCAGTGAAACATAAGCGAGGGTTTTAATTAAAAGTTGTAAAACGTAAATAAACATAACGTTATTGCAAATTTTTATAGATTTATTCAAACAAATGTTTCAAAAACTTTTTGATGATGTTTTACTGATTAGAGGGTGAGATAGAGGCCACCCACCCACCCTACATATACATATAAACTTTAATTCCTTATCGTCTCGCGGTTTCCAATAAAATTAATTACTAAACTCTTTGAATAAAAAAAAATTCAAAAGGTAATAATTTTGAGTGAGTAAATTAGTAAAAATTTAATGCATGATGGGTGGGCAGACTTTAAATCTTATTTAGATAAGATTAGCTAAAGAAAGTTATTTATATTTAAACCAAAATTTTGATTTTGTTATATTTTTTATTACATAAAGGATTTCATGGTTTTTAGCAGCAAAAGCATCAACGATTAACAATTAGTTATTATGTATATGTAGGATGGGTGGGTAGCCTCTATCCTACCCTTAGTAAAACATAAACGAGGGTTTTAATTAAAAGTTGTAAAATGTAATTGCATTTTTTAATTGATGTATTCATACAAATATTTCAAGTAATTTTTGATGATGGTTTACTGACTGAAGGGTAGGATAGTGGCCACCCACCCACCCTACATATACATATTAACTTTAATTACTGATCGCTTCGCGGTTTCCAAAAACTTTAATTCCAAAATTATAATATAAGAAAATTGCTACAGTAAAATTTTTGAGTGTCAAAAATAATAAAAATTATATATTTCATACGTGGAAAGGTTTTAAATCAAGCTTAGATAAGATTAATTATACAAAGTCATTTATATTTAAACTTAAATTTGGATTATGCTTTATTATTTATTCTATACAAGGTTTTATTCTTTTGTAAGCAGCAAAATCATCAACGATTAGTACTTAAAGGTATAATGTATATGTAGGGTGGGTGGGTGGCCTCTATCCCACCCTACAATCAGTAAAACATGAGTGTTTCCAATAAAATTAATTACTAAACTCTTTGAATAAAAAAAATCAAAAGGTAATATTTTTGATTGAGTAAATTGATAATAATTTGATACATGATGGGTGAGCAGAAGTTAAATATAACTTTAATAAGGTTAGCCATTGAAAGTCATTTATAATTAAACTTGAATTTTGATTTTGTTTATATCTTTTATTTCAAAGGATTTGATTGTTTTTAGCAGTAAAATCATCAACGATTAGCAATTAAAGTTATCATGTATATGTAGGGTGGGTGGGTGGCCTCTATCCTACCCTCCAATCAGTAAAACATAAGCGAGGGTTTTAGTTATAAGTTGTAATATGTAAACAAACACAAAATAATTGCATTTTTAATTGATGTTTTCATACAAATATTTCAAATAATTTTTGATGATGTTTTACTGGCTGAAGGGTGGGATAGTGGCCACTTACCCAATCTACATATACATATTTACTTTAATTACTGATCGCCTAGCGGTTTCCAATAACTTTAATTACAAAATTATAATATAAGAAAATTGCTACAGTAAAATTTTTGAGTGTCAAAAATAATAAAAATTATATATTTCATACGTGGAAAGGTTTTAAATCAAGCTAAGATAAGATTAATTATAGAAGGTCATTTATATTTAAACTTAAATTTGGATTATGCTTTATTTTTTATTCTAAAGATTTTATTCTTTTGTAAGCAGCAAAATCATCAACGATTAGTACTTAAAGGTATAATGTATATGTAGGGTGGGTGGGTGGCCTCTATCCCACCCTCCAATCAGTAAAACATAAGTGAAAGTTGTATTTTTAAGTTGTAAAATGTAAATAAACACAAAATCGTTGCAATTTTTAGATTTATTCATATAAATTTTTCAAATAATTTTTGATGATGTTTTACTGATTGGAGGGTGTGATAGAGGCCACCCACCCACCCTACATATACATATAAACTTAAATTCCTTATCGTCTAGCGGTTTCGAATAAAATTAATTACTAAACTCTTTGAATAAAAGAAATCAAAAGGTAATATTTTTGATTGAGTAAATTGATAATAATTTGATACATGATGGGTGAGCAGAATTTAAATATAAATTTAATAAGGTTAGCTAGTTAAAGTCATTTATATTTAAACTCAAATTTTGATTTTGTTTATATTTTTTAAAGGATTTGATTGTTTTTAGCAGTGAAATCATCAACAATTAGCAATTAAAGTTATTATGTATATGTAGGGTGGGTGGGTGGCCTCTATTTCACCCTCCAATCAGTAAAACATAAGCGAAGGTTTTAGTTATAAGTTGTAAAATGGAAACAAACACAAAATAATTGCATTTTTAATTGATTTATTCATACAGATATTTCAAATAATTTTTGAGGATGTTTTACTGACTGAAGAGTGGGATAGTGGTCACCCACCCACCCTACATATATATATTAACTTTAATTACTGATCGCCTCGCGGTTTCCAAAAACTTTAATTACAAAATTTGAATAAAAGAAAATTGCTACAGTAAAATATTTGATTGTGAAAAATAATGTAAATTATATATATGATAGATAGAAATGCTTTAAATCAAGCTTAGATAAGATTAGTTACAGAAGGTTATTTATATTAAAACTTAAATTTGGAGTATGCTTTATTTTTTATTACATACAAGCTTTTATTGTTTTGTAAGCAGCAAAATCATCAACAATTGGTATATAAAGTTATCATGTATATGTAGGGTGGGTGGGTGGCCTCTATCCCACCCTCCAACAGTAAAACATAATCGAGGGTTGCAATTAAAAGTTGCAAAAATATAAATAAACACAAAATAATTGCAATTTTTAAAGATATGTTCATACAAATTTTTCAAATAGTCTTTGATCATATTTTACTGATTTTAGGGTGTGATAGAGGCCACATACCCACCCTACATATACATATAAATTTTAATTAGTGATTATCTCGCGGTTTGGGATAAAATTAAATACAAAACTTTTTGAATAGAAAAATTCTAAAGGTTAAATTTTTGAGTGAGTAAATTAGTAAAAATTTGATACATGATGAGTGGGCGGACTTTACATCTATATTAGATAAGATTAGCTATAGAAAGTCATTTACATTTAAACTTAAATTTTGATTTTGTTTTATTTTTTATTACATAAAGGGTTTGATTGTTTTTAGCAGCAAAATCATCAACGATTAGCAATTGATGTTATCATGTATATGTAGGGTGGGTGGGTGGCCTCTATCCCACACTCCAATCAGTAAAACATAAGCGAGAGTTTTAATTTAAAGTTGTGAAATGGAAACAAACACAAAATAATTGCATTTTTTATTGATTTATTCATACAGATATTTCAAATAATTTTTGAGGATGTTTTACTGACTGAAGAGTGGGATAGTGGTCACCCACCCACCCTACATATATATATTAACTTTAATTACTGATCGCCTCGCGGTTTCCAATAATTTTAATTACAAAATTTGAATAAAAGAAAATTGCTACAGTAAAATTTTTGATTGTGAAAAATAATAAAAATTATATATTTCATACGTGGAAGGGTTTGAAATCAAGCTTAGGTAAGATTAATTATAGAAGGTCATTTATATTTAAACTTAAATTTGGATTATGCTAAATTTTTTATTATATACAAGGTTTTATTGTTTTGGAAGCAGCAAAATCATCAACGATTAGTACTTAAAGTTAATATGTATATGTAGGGTAGGTGGGTGTACTCTATCACACCCTTCAATCAGTAAAACATAAGTGAGGGTTCAAATTAAAAATTGCAAAATATAAATAAACATAAAATAATTGCAATTTTTAGAGATTTATTCATACAAATTTTTCAAATAAATTTTGATGATGTTTTACTGATTGGAGGGTGTGATAGAGGCCACCCGCCCACCCATCATAGTACTTTGCTTAAATTTTTCTTGAAAACTATGAGGTTTATACAAAAATGCTATACATAACAATTTACTCAATTTTGGATTTTTTTACAATTACTTGTTTAATAAATTTTATGTAATACCTATAGCTTATTATCAGTAGGAAAAAAATTTAAAATTTTTTATTATTTTCTTCAAACGGATCGTTCGTTTTTTAGATACAGCCCCCACTGACTTTAGGGAAAGTAAAAATCCGTTTGATATCACCGAGTTCAGTAAGCTGCCTAATTCCCTAGTTAAATATTTGTGTGATATCCTACATCATTCACGACTTCGTGCCGTGCGAGGAAAAACGGTAACTTTCACACCGATATCCTTGTTTTGATTAAAATTGGGTTTGCTAGGGTCAACGTAAAGGGTCCGAATCATTTATTTATTAACCTTTGGATTAATTCATTGGGCCTCGGCGTGCATTAATTTATTACCGCTGGACATCCAAAGAGTTTTCATGAATTTCAAATGCTGTTTAATTAATTTCCGCGCGCGATTATTTGCTACGGTCGATTGATTTTTAAAATACGGCCATTTATTATTTTAATAAATTTTAATAAAATCAATATTTTTGCTGCCATTTAATAAACATTCAATTTAATTTTTATCAATAGTTTTAATAGTCAATCTATTAAAATGTTAACGGTGGAGGCTTCTACTGTGTTATACATTATTCTTCACAAATAAAAAACTTTTTAACTTTGTTTGTATAACACTGTCTTTATTAAGTGACTATAGTTTCGACAATTTTAGCTTGTCATTATCAAACTAGAAGTTTTTTTTTTATTTGTGAATCTATTAAAATTATTAATCTAATATTAATTATTCTGTATTTTAAGTATATCAGTTTAGATATTTATGCGAAAATTTACTTACGATTTTACCGCATTGAATTTATATATACGCGATGTGAAACACCATTCATGCGAATTTCATCGATTTCCCAATCTTTCAAATCTTGGAATCCGTGTATCCCCTTGAGTATGGAGATTTAATTATAGAGAATCCTGGGATTCGAATACAAATATTCCAATTTAGGTACTCTAACCCAGAGATTCTATTAATAATGGAATATATGTATTTTATTCTAATAGGTATGGAAAACTGCTGAGAAAATAAGCAATCGATTTCTCACTATGAGACGATAGCAAAAATATATAAATATAAACAATTTGGTCCAAGTATACTTTGATAAAAAAACACATTTTGCTCTCCTATTTGAATAAATATATAAAATCTGTCCAGACCAATAAATACAATTTTTAAATATTATGGAATAATTCACACTAACTAAATAATCTAATAATTTATTCTTGGATCTTAAAGGCATTCACTTCGTGGTACATTTTGATATAAGTTTGATAATGATTACCTTGTATTCGAAACTAATCACTGCAAATAAAGTTTAAAGTGGAATAAAAAAGTGTTATTTTTATTCTTAAAATAATTTATATTTAGATTTAAAAATATTTTTATTATTCGCGTATTATGAAGTTAATTATTAGGACGATAAAAATTATTAGAAGTAATTAAGTTGAAACATCAACCGACTCGATGGCCGAATTGCTATCTACTAGGAAAAAAGGTGTAGATGCATGCCGAAGTGGAACAGAACTTTTCTTGTCAGCAATCTAGACCTCTTTAATTTAATAGCATCGCGTAACTTACGTAATAAGCTCAAGTAATAGGTTCCATTTATAGTTTCACCTTTGGGAAAGTAATTAATCAATATTATTCCCAGTGTATCCCGAAAGACTGTTGCCACCAACACCACCACCACCGCCGGGCAAGCTAATGGAACTTATTTCGTTTTCTTTCGGGGTGATGGAGCACTGTTGTACTACTCAAGTTTACGCTTTCGCTTTATTTTATACAAGCGATGAAATCAACCTATTTTTTAACATTATTATTTTTGCAATCAACTGTAATTATTTTTCCTGCAGCAAAATATTTTTCATCGATCGCCTTATGAATAAGGAAATCGTTTTTTGTAGTAATTCAGGTTTTTCAGTTTCATATTTTAATAGAATTATGATTCTTATTACACGGCGCAATGATGTATTTCAGGGAACCGCGACGAAAAAAGTTGGTTGAGATCGGGAGATATGGCCGAGTGTCAAGAGTAAATCTTCATAAAGAGCAGTAAATAATGCTGAGCTAAATAAAGCGACGCCTGCGGAACAAAAGTGCTACACTATTTATAACGTGACAGATGTACAGATGTTCGAAAGGACCCCTAATGCCACACAACGTTTTTTAAATATAATTAATTAACTCTTCCAATGAAGGTTTCTGCGGTAAATGCAGTTAATGATAGCATCTGATGGAAGACCTAATTTATTTATGTTTATACATCCCTAATGAAGGCACGTTACATTCCTGAAAGGCTTATAATAATAGACCAGAGGCATCTTTATTTGACTTTTTCTAATGTTGTTTGTTATCATCAAGAATACATCACTACCATAATAGAGTCTAAACATCTTTATGTAATATTCTTTGTTATTACTAGAAATATCTTTTATTTAAAATTTTCTGATGTTATTTATTATCATCATTGATAGATTGAATATGATAATTGAAGTATAAAACTGGATGGATATTTTCATTAACTATATTTTGATTAAATCCATAATCTCTAACATAATTATCTATTCAAACGTTATAACGCTATGTACATAATGAGTAGGTCGTTTAAGTTTTTTGATTATTATTTACTGCGAGATGACGTTTTGAGTGTTTCTGGAAGTGCCGTCTAGAGTTGAGCTCCTCGGCGAAATTGGGGATAGCTTCCTACTCGACTCGAAGCCATCGGGCTAACTATAATACGGAATAACCTGGATAAACAAATGAAAAACTGCAAAGTAGACAATAATGTAACAAGATTTCAGTAGGATGTATCGATTTTTAGATTGCCCGAGACAAACATATAGATTGCTAAATGATACGATTTTATTGGGAATTGAATTTATGAAATAGGAAATAGTTTCCTCGTCAGTTAATTTATTTAACAGTAATTTAATAAATAATATTGATAAGGGGAAACTCATTACTGTTAAAATAAGTGTGTTAAGGTATAGTAGAATATATATTTGTTACATTTATTTGTATTATTAAACTTAAATATGTATAATGTGTATGAAATAGAGAATAATATTATTATATTGTATTTAGGTCTGTAATGTAAAGATAGGGGGCATTGCTCAGCCTTAACCTGCGGTAGGACCAATTTGAATATTATATGCTTATCCAGCAAAGCTAATGCTTAAATATACGATGTCCTTATGCATGACAGCGCCAGATTCATTGCCTTGACTCCTAGGCAAATACAACTTAAACGCGGCAGATCTGCCCAACTATTTAGGTCCGCAGGCACAAAGACATCGCCATATTGCATCCGGGGGGCAATTTTATGCGGCGCGGTCGCGAATTTATTAACTAATACATTCGGGAGGAACCGTAATTGTGGTATCCGCGTAACGTCATTCTAATTTATGGCGTTATTTTCCGGAATCGAGGTTATTGATCTAGTTTTTGTCACCAGCCACTTTTAATCAATGCAATTAGCCACGAGCTTACTTAACTGCAGTATATACGTACTGCCGTAGCTAAATTTTAATATATCTAGTGATGCACGTGCATATTTTCTCATTAAATATTCATTTTGCGGCGTTTAATTAGTATTTATTGCGGAGTTACGTGATTAGTAATTTTATATATAGACGAATGTAAGTTAATAGGTTTATGTGCATGACCACGAACTTTAATTCTTTCATATCGTAATATTAATATCGTGAAGTTGATTTTTTTAAATGTTCTCTTGCTTGCGTGATTTTGTCCCTATTATCCTAATCGTCTCTCTTCTATGAATTCCTCTATACCTTTTACTTGTAGTTTTTTCCTTATTCTTTCGCTTCTCATTTCATCCATTAGTGTGATTCTATATGCTCTTTTCAGATATATCATTTCTAGTGCTTTCATTCTACTTTTTTTGTCTTTAATTAGGTATCCATGTTTATCTGATCAAACTAGTCTGTAAGCCGAGTTTTATTCTTTGATTAACTTCTCTTCTGCCTGTTATGAATTTATTTAGAGCGTAGTATAGTTTGATTCCATTATTTAGTCACTTGCTTAATTCTACATCTTACTGCTCAAAGTATTTGTATTTTTTTCACTTACTCTACTTCATTCTTATTTATTTTTACGTTCATTTGCATTTCTTATCTTGTTGTTGCCATCACTTTAGTTTTGCTCATATCGTGTTTTATGTAAATAGTCTTTCCTGGAGTTTTTCTAGACAATTTGCTATTATCAGAGTGTTATATGTTATATGTACATTGTTGTATATGACTTTAGCTTCCTGCGCGAACGCAACAAATTAGAGTGACAAACAGCAAACCATTTGGATACATTCTCATGAGCCACCTTATGTAAACTTGTTACTGCATCAATATCTATGGACTTAGTAGTCAACGTAGTATCATCGGCGTATGATAAAATATTCACATCTTGTACTGTGATTGGTAGATCATTTATATATAATAAAAGTAACATTGGCCCAAAAATGGATCCTTGTGGTACCCCATGTAGAATAGGTAGCTCAGATGATGTGACACCAGATTACATAACACACTGTGTTCTACCAGTTAAGTATGATAAAATCAATTAACAACTAGTCGGATGCAGATTATAGCAGTATAATTTTCTTAAGAGGATTGATTGGGAGACACAATCGAAGGCTTTATATAAATCTAAAAACGAAGATTTTAAATAGATTTTTTCTTCAAAGCAATCAATTATCATTTCGACAAATTTACAAATGGCATCAGTTGTTGAACGTCCTTTTAGAAAACCATATTGTTCTTGGCAAAAGATGTTGTAATTTTCGAAATGGTCTGTAAGTTGCACTTGTAATATTTTTTCAAAAATGTTTGCTACCAAAGGTAAAAGGGAAATAGGTCGGTAATTATCGGCAACTGAATACTCACCATTATTGTGAATAGCTTTTTTTGTGAATCAGAAAAATTTTCATCCTTAATGCATTTATTTGTTAATTTAGTGGGTGGTAATATTATAGTTGTAAGCACAGATTTTAAGACATTGTAACGAATTTCACAAATATCTCTGCTTCAAACTATGGCCTTGACAACTAAGGTGGTTGAAACTTCCAAAAATTTAAAATACGTTCCACATACTTTGTAATGGCGACACATTAAAATTATTTGATCAATGCTAAGTTCAGGCAAAGAGCTTATAATATTAGTAGCAACATTGCGAAAAAACTGATTAAATTTCATTGGTGGTATAATGCAATTTGAATTTATATTTTTGTTATTTAGTCCTCTGCTAGACTTCCCATAAGGCGTTTGGTTTGCAATCTGAATTTTTAATATGAGTACTATTCTGCTTTTAACTTAACAATTTTTAATTCCATTCCTATAGTGAATCCGACACTTATTCCTTATTAACTTTAGTTCAGGATCATCCATTTTGTTGTAAGCTTCCGAAATTAAGGCAAGAGTGTTTATCATATTGTCCAGATAGAAATTATATCATTTTAGTTGCTTTCGGTAATTTCTGCTACATTGTTTCTTCTTCTTTTGGAAAAGATGCCGATCAAAGCAAAATTTTCCCTGGCTAATTGATCTCCAGGATATGTGACATAAATTGGCCTCATCGCAGTCCTGAATCGCTCTCTTCAAACGAATTAATTGTGTCCCATAGAGGTCCCCTTTGATCGTCTGACCCGATTTCAACAGCTCATAATACAACACACCCTTCTGATCAAACCAAATACAGAGCATTACCTTGCCGCTATGGATACTCAGCTTTGCCGTGGATGTTGATGGTTGGCCGGGCTTCACATACGATTTCTTGCGCTTGGGATTATCGTAATGAATCAATTTTTCATCACCAGAGACAATCCGATGCAAAAATGACTTCTTTTTGTGGCGTTGAAGCAACATTTCCGACATGCAGAATCGGCGTTCGATGTCTCTTGGCTTTAATTCGTACGGCACCCAAATTCCAAGCTTTTGGATGAATCCCGATGCGTTTAAACGTCTGGAAATGGTTGCTTGATCAAACTCCATATGATTTTGCAAGATCTTTTTGCGTTTGGCACGCATCTTCATCAAGCAATGGCTCCAATTCTTCATCTTCAAACCTTTTTGGCTGTCCAGGTCGTTCATCGTCTTCTAAGTTGAAACTTCTGGCAAGTTCTTTCAGCAAAATCATGGTCACCATAAACCTCTACTAAAATACGATGACTTTCGGTAGCACTTTTCTTCATGTTAAAGTAATGAAGAACTCCCCGCAAAAACACTTTTTCTGACACAAAGTTCGACATGTTCAAATGAATAGAAAAAATGTTGTTTACGCTTCAATGAAATTACATACACTGAAAAAGACGCGCAATGGCAGTAGCTTTCAAATAATTATAGTCACGGATACGACGCGAAATAATACTAGTAACGCCCTCTCTTAGAAAATCGCATGAATTAATGCATAAACTATCTCGTATTTTTCCTTTTGGCACTTTGTCGAACGCATTTTCTGTATCTAGGTGTGCTATAAATTTTGTTTTCTGTCTTACCAATGTTCGGTTGATTATTATCTTCGGTGTCAAAATCGCTCTGTGCTTCTGATAATTTATTTTCTACAATTTGTCTTTTCTTTTTTCAAATGTTTTTCTAATTCAATGTTTACTATTATTATTTCATATATTTTTGTAGTTGATCCAATTAATGTGATTCGCCTATAGTTCTTACATTCTTGTCCTCAGCTTTGTAAAACATTCTTAATTTTCACTCTTCTGTTTTTTTCCATACTTTATTTTTCCTTTTACTGTAATGCTGTTTAACTTTTAAGTCTTTTACTTCATAATCACGATTAGTTCTTGAGAATATGTTTTTCAATTTTTTGCATCATTTTTCATTCTCATCTTCTCTTAAATATCGTAAAGAATATTTTCTGTTTTGCTACATCTTGTCAAAATTTCTGCTTATCAATAAGTAATTTCTTTGTTTTAGTTTTCTATTTCTCGTATCTATCACAGCTGCTATATGTTCTTGTGCTAACGTTTTAATAAGATATTTGTTTTGTAGCTCTAATAAATAGCTAGGATGTACGTATTTTTAAATTATTTGCATTTTAACATAAACTACGAGGGATAGTAGAATAGTGGTACCCGTTTGCATCATGCGCAGCGCTGGCGAATAGAGTAGTCGCCAGATGTGTGCTAACATGTTCAGTAGTATTTCAGCTATATGTGTGGAAAGTTACGTTTGGCTGGTACTGACACTCATATAGTGTGCGGTAAATGAAGAAAATGTGCGAAAGTTATGCTGTTGATTTAATTGCAGAAGAACAAACATCTATGATGATTAATTTTCATTCTCCCAAGCTATAATCATGGACGAACTGATAGCAGGCATCGGTGTACTATCTGTACAAACTCTACAATCGTTTTCTACATTTTTTTCTATCTGTCATTTACTGACTTAAGAACACAAAACGAATCACATAGCTTCGGTGTTGTTGATGTCCGTAGATAGTAGAACTGTATAACAGTTTTCTACATGATCTCAATATATCTTCAAGGACATTGATTAATTCAAAGTTTTGTACCATATGGGATGCAAAAATACTAACGCAAAAAACATAAAACAAAAAAATCTCATTTTTTAAGTGTTAAGGTCTCCCGCAGGGGTGGTTGACGTGCACAGCCATTTGGAAGTAGCGACCCCACGTGCCCGAGCCGTTCATTGCACACACACGCACATCTCTCACACACACACAACGACACTGACACCCCGTACATCACCGACGCACACGACACCCTACACCCCGTGAAGTAATGCCAGACGGCTAGTGGGTATACCAGTATAATTCTGGGGACTCCCACACTCTGTCTATAAAAGATTTTCCACCTCCGAGCCACAAAAAAAAGGTTAGGTTAGGTTAGGTTAGGTTAGGTTAGGTTAGGTTAGGTTGTGGTGTCTGATGCCACGATGGCGTACAGATTTTCCCCCTTCTCTAAAAAAAAAAAACAAAAGGTTAGGTTAGGTTAGGTTAGGTTAAAATAGGGGTTCCCGCGGGGGTGGTTGACGTGCACAGCCATTGGGGAGTAGCGACCTCACGTACCCGAGCCGTACACTGCACACACACGCACATCACACACACACACACATCCTGTTCAAGAAAATCAAGATTGCCACCAGTTGAGAAGCTGTGACCAGATTTCTTAACGCCAAAAATTTGCAACCTTGTGGTATTCATCGTTAATTGAAGGATGTGTAAGGAGACAATGTTATGGATGAATCATATATTCGTCATAATTTCAACTTAGGAAGAAAGAACACCCATGATGACGAGCTTTTAGGATAACCATCAGTTACTACGGACGAACTTTCAACTATCCACCCTATAGTCCAGACTTAGCACCTTCAGATTACCATCGGTTGATAAAACTCAAGGATTTTTTGGCAGGAAAGAAAGATTGCATATCTCAATAAACTGGTGGCGGAAGAATACGAAGCTGAGATACAAAAACTCGTCATAAAGGATGCAAGATGATTAATTGGAAGTGTATTTCATTGATAAAATTAATGATGTAATTCCCTATTTTTAACGATTTAACTATCCTATTGTCCACAATTTGTTTTTACGATTATGTTTTAAATTCATGTAATTAAAACCTAATAACAATGAATAGTTGAAATATGTGGGGATTTGACTGAAATGCCGGATTACTCGCATACTTTTTTGAAGCACATTATTATTTATTTAACAATGGGAATACAAATTGAAATAATATATTCGGCTGAAATTTGATTATATTCGGATCCCTTTATGCCAGTGTGTGAAAATGCGCATTTGAGCGGCATTGTGATATTATTTGAAATTTCCGAAGAAAAGTTTGGAAGGCGTCATCGGGATTCCGGGCGTATGTATTTGGAATATTTGTCTCGCATCTCATGCGAATTATACATCCGTTCGCACCATCACACATATAGGGATTTTTAAGATTCTTGAGTCTGAACGCAATCTTGAAATTCCACACGTTGCGGTTACTGTTAATTGTACGCCAGCCAAACTACCAAAATAGTTTATGCGGCGAGATGTTGCCTTTGCTGAAATATTTCAGAGCCGAACCGCCCCCGCCTTTTTTCCCCCCCATTTATTGATAACGGCCCCCCCACATGCTAGCCGGGGAGCAATTTATTTTTCAGTTACCGGTTTAATAAACTTTATGTTGACAAGATATAAAACTAGTTTAATATCACCATAGCAAAATCCAATTATGCCAGCACTATTAATACCCATTTTGCATCAGCACCATCAACACTATCCGCTATTATACGTAATGTAAACAAGATGTATGACTGCAATATCCTGCAGTACACTCTATTTTTCTACAAAATTTGTGATTGCGAGCACGTAAATAATTAATTGACGTATAGAATGAAGATATATCTATGGTTTTACGTGTGATCACTCACGCATATAAATCTTGTGGTATGTGTGCATATACATGCTTTATATATGTAGGCATTATATTTATATTAAAAACCTTGTTAAACAATTTAAATTATGAAAGTTGCTTGAACAAAAGTAATTTGCATAAATCAGATAAAACCACACATTATAATAACGTCACTTATATTTGAGCAAGCTTAAGATGTTTATTTCAATATGATATACGAGGGTAAAATACGTGGCAAATTTTTGAAGTAAGTAAAATTCCGCTACAGCAGCTCTGCGCGCATATGCATTGCGGTCCTTCTTCATTCACAAGCGCCATTACTATTTGTTTCTCGGTGGTAAGCATCATGATGGTCGTCATCATGGATGTCACCTTAATCGCTCTTTTCTATTTCCACCATCGGGGATGATAGAAATATGCATATTTCCCACAAAAAACAAATATCTAATCTTATTTTGTGAAAATTGCGTTTCGATCGATTTACATTCGAGTAATTAGTTTTCGAACGAATTGTATTTCCGGCAATTTCGTTTCCAGAAATTCACCCCTAGTAATTGATTTCGAGCATTTTACTTAGAATCGCCGAACTCCGCGAATGCTTTATCTTCTAACTGTAAACGATTTTGCAGAATTCGCTTTACACGGCAGGCGTCCACATTTTATTCTTGGGAAAATTTATTTAAAAAAGAAAACAAAACAAAAGAATCGCTCGGAATTACATGACCTAAAAATATTGCATCTGTAAAAATTTTACCACACCAATTAAAATAAAACACTTGTTGGCCTTGTTTTGAAACAAATTTCTGATTTTCCAAATGTCAATCTCAAATATCAACACAATACAACAGTTTAGACTTATTATTTTTGAAACTGTTAACGTTGGAGGCTTCTACTTCGTTATACATCATTATTCATAAATAAAACACTTTTAAACTTTGTGTGCATAACAGGGACTTTACTAAGTTAAAATTATCCAAACTATAGTCCCTTAATAAAGTTCCTGTTATACAAAATTTAAAGGTGTTTTATTTGTTATTATTTTTGGTTTTGTTCGATACGATAATTTTCGTTTAGTAATTTTGCATATAATTCTAATCAGATTCATTTCGTCCGAACGGACGGATCGAGTTCGGTACTAACGCGAATGGCTCCTCGAGGAAAAAAAGGACACTTCTAAAATGGGACCATTGATTCTCATTCTGTCCCTCAAATAGATTCTCACGCTCCACTTTATCCCGCACCGAAATTGAAATAACTTTCATATAATAAATTTTTATGACGTGTAATTAATTTCGGGAGCAATTGTCCGTACCTTCCTAAAATTTAAAGCATCATGTGTGAATTTGCGAATTTTTCGCGGCCGCCAGGTTTCACTTATAAATCAAGGGTTTATATTTGAGGCGTCGCTTTTCGGGGTGTATTATATCATTCGCATTGATGTAACTGATAAATTCTGTGCACCCAAGTGGCTATTTATTGCGCTACCCCGTCAAACAACTATTGTAATTTATTTCATTTATTCATCACCGCCAATGGAGTTATTATATTAATGGTACTATAAGGAAAACTAATTATTGCAATAATAATGAATACTAAACTAAAATACTGTTTTAGCCACAGTCAAACCATCCTTATGAAATAATAACAATTTTAATGTAGACATTAAAGTATATTAAATTTCGGAATGAGTACCGCATGTAAATTTCGAGTACCATACACTCATAACAATCACTAAAACTAAAAAACTAAATTAAAATTCTTTAGTTCACTTGTTATTTTCATTAGTACCGCATATATAATTTAAGTACTCTCATTGTAATTTTGATTAATAAATTTTAATTATGTTAACGAAATCAAAATACCTTACCTCGTTTATTATTTTTATTAGTATCGCATGCAGATTTCGAGTACATAAATTTTGATTGAAAATTCCTTACATCAATTATTATTTTAATTAGTACCACATATATATTTAAAGTACTCTTCTGATTATTTTGATTGATGAATTTTGATTATGATAAACTGCATCAAAATTAATTACTTTACTTTTTATTTTAATTAGTACCACATGAACATTTTGAGTACCCTTAATAATAGTTAAGCCTGAATAATTTATTTATTGTTATCTTACGATATTTCCGATAGTTTCTTTAATTTTCCTTTTCTTCCTTTATTTTCTTATTTTATCTATATGTTTTTCCATTATGTGATGGTTATTTGTTATTTTTGTATTCTTTTGATTATCATATTTTAAAAATTTATTTGTAGTTTCTTTAAAAAGTTGATCTATTAGGTTGTTCGAAAAGTAAACGCGTTTTCCTTTCAATAGAATGTTTTAGCAGCTAACTTTCCACTTAAGCCTCATAATCATTATATATTTTGACAGCTGATACAGAAAGGATTTCTATAAAAAGTTTGATTGATTTTACGCAGTAGTTTTGAAGTTTTTTGTTGAAGCCCTTCTAAATATGAAAATTTTAAGCAGCATTTTCGGCGAAAAAAAAAGTTGGATGTTTGTAGAGAGAAGATGTATTAATAGAACGGCAATGTCAGAACTGCTTTGCAAAATTTTTCTTGAAGCTACGTCCATCTGCACTTCCTCAATAGTCTATGCATTGTTCTAGCGTATTGTTGACCTTCCCCAACAGTCTGCGCATTGCCCTAGCGTACTCTTGACCTTCCTCAACAGCCTGCGCATTACCTTAGAGTAGTACCATTTTTCTAGCGTACTTACCTATCAAATTTGGAAATTAAAAACAGCAATTTTGGAAAATTTTACATTTTGTACTACAGAAAAGCTAGAAATGCTGCTCAAAGAATAAAAAATATCTGCTGTGTATAGAGACATTTTTTAATAATAATAATAATAATAATAATATACATTTATTTTCAAAATATTATACAGATGTTGTATAAAATATGAATGCCAGTTTCAAATTAGGTGTGCAGAATTTTAAATCTTCGAACCATGTTCTTTAATTTATGTATTAGCCAAGCGTACTTCTGAAAATTCCTTCGTTCTCTACTTTTCTTTATTCGTTTTCTTTTCTTATATACTCTGCCTTTTCTTATTTTCATATTTTAAAAGTTATTCATGGTCTGATTGATTCTGCGCAGTAGTTTTTTGTTGAAGCCCTTCTAAATTTGAAAATTCTAAGCAACAAAAAATATTAACTGAACTACAGTACCAACTCTGGTTTGCAAAATTTACAACCGGCAATGTTTAAGATGCAATATATTCTTGAAGTTACGTATTAGCTGAAATTCCCCAATAGTTCATGCATTGATCTAACGTACTCTTGACCTTCCTAAACAGTCTAATCCTAGAGTAATCTTGACCTTACCCAATAGTACACCAAATTCTCTAGCGTAATAACCTTTTAAATTTGGAAATTAAAGGAACTATATTCGGAATATTTTAGTTTTTTACTATAGAAAAGGTAAACGTGCTACTCAAAGAAAAAAAAGAATATCCGCTATGCATACATAAATAAATTGACATAATGCCAGTTCTAAAACTGGTTTGCAGAATTTCGATCCGACAATTCGAACCACGTTCTTGAAGCTACACATTTGTCAAGCGTATTTCTGAACTTTTTCAATAGTCTTTGAATTAATCTAGCGTACTCTTGACCTTTCCCAACAGTCTGCGCATTGCCCCAGCGTACGCGTACTCTTGACCTTACCCAATAGTCTGTGCATTGACCTTGGCCCAATAGTGTGCGAATTGCAGTAGCACACTGACCTTACTCAATAGTCTACGTAATAAACTAGCAGACGCTTGACCTATCCAATGCAAAGATTGTTACGGTAGGTCAGGAGTACGATAAATCAATTCATATATATTCTTGAATTTTGGAGGCGTTTACTTCGTGGTACATTTTCAATTTTTAATAAAGAAAACACTTAACTTTTTTATACCACTTATAAATATAAGTGGTATAAAAAAGTTAAGTGTTTTCTTTATTATAAACAATTCATATTTAATTCAATAGGATGGAAGTAAATATCAATATATAGATTACTGTGATTATATGTTATATTAAATAAGCAATTATTTCTAAAAATATGGTTTTTACAAATATCAAAAGAAATAGATAATTTTAAAGTTGTATTTAAAACAAAATACAATGATTACAACATTGAAGCTTAAGAGGAATTATATATAATAATATCTTTTGAAATATAATTACGTTTAAATATGTCTATAAAAAACAAATTCTTGAAGAATTTTTGGTAATGTTTAAAGGTAAGTAAACTAGAAAGCTCTAAAGCTACAATTATTCTGAATCAGATGTTTAGAGAAGCTAATTATTTTGAAAATGAAATTCAAGTATAAAGGCAATTTTTGACGAAGACAACTCGTGAAATTAAATGTATCCAATTTGGTTATTCATTTTTAGGTTTAATTTTAAAGCTCGAAAAATGAGCTTCACTGTTATAACGGATAGGAATTTATGTCGACATATTGATAAACGGAGAAAAACACGACATCAAAATAAATGGGATACAATTAGAACAAGTGAAGAAATACAAATACCTAGGAACCATAATAAACAGCGAGGGAAGCCTGGAAGACGAAATAAATGAACGAATAAAAACAGGTGGACTATTTAATACAATGAAGCATGATATACTAGGAAAAAATAAATAAAGAAGAAATTAAGAAGATAATGAAACCCATATTAACATACGGAAGCGAATCATGGACAACAACAAAAGCTCAAATGAGCAGATTAATAGCAATGAAAATGAGATTCCTGAGAAAAATAAAACAAAGCTGGACAGGATAAGGAATGACACATGTAGAGAAGAACTTAACATAGAGCCGGTAAAAACAACTATACAGCAGTGCCAGTTAGATGGTTAAAACATGTAACAAGGGTGGGACAACAGAAAATAGTAAAGAAAGTCTAAAAAGCGGCGGAACGAGGAAAGAAAAAAAGAGGGAAAAAGAGGGAGACTCAGAAAATCTTGGAGAGAAGTAAGAAAAACACCCGAAATACGAGCGATTCGATGGGATTAGATAAAAACACTAACCAGAAACAAAAAATAATGGAAAGAAAAATGGAAAAACTAACACAATAATTAAAAAAAAAGTAACAAATATAACTTTATAAATATATAAGTAATGACAAGTGTCGACAACGAAAGGTAAAAGGTATTTTGAATTTTTTTAATGTTGTTATCTATGATTGGCTTCTCAAATGACTAGAAAATGATACAAATTTGAAGTGCACCGTCATTGTAAAAAGAAATGGGTTATTTAGAATGTTAAACGCAAGAAATCATGGAGTAATAAAACGCGTCAGATTACAGTAATATCAAAGCATATAAACACATACAAACAAAATGTTTACATAATAAGACAATATTTTGGGTAAATTTTTGGAGAATTCGATAGCCAATCAGAAGAAATTTCCCTAAAACGGTTGTATTATTATGTATAGATTTTGTGTGTATTTTATTATCACTTTAATCGACTGTTGGATGTTTTGCTAGCAATATAATAAAAAACCTTTAGTTGGCATACTCTATATAATACATACATGACTAAATTCTATAAAATCAAATAATTAATTATATCCCATTACTCCACTCTCCTTCTCTCTCTCCCCCACAGCAGTCTTATCAGTACCTTTACCGTCCCATCCTCACTCATCCACTCCATGCACCTGCACCCTTCCAACCAGAAAAATTGTTCTTTTTGGAATCGGCTCTTCTTCTGGAATTAGTTAGAGTGATCGTTGAGAAGTCCTGATGCCAAATATCAGGCCATTTGATTGAAGTTTAGAGGTCGCTCAAATCAAAAGTATGTATAAAAATCTGAAAATCTGTTTTTTCAGCGAATAAAAATCTCTGGCATTTCCAAAACCCATTACTAAGTTTCCGTAACGTACTTTCCCATTTAAAAACATTATATAGAAAAGGTTTTGATTATAAAAGTCATATTATTGGCGGTATTTGAAACACGGCGTGCATTTTTAGATTATAATTTTAGTCAAAATTTTCGTATTTCCGGAAAACTTGACGTCTAACTTCGGTTCACAGACGACTACACCGCTGTTTTTGGCCTTGAACACTTAAGAATACATGCAACACTAAGTGCAACACCTTTGCGCCATTTTCTATAACCCGGAATTACTCCCAGCTGCTTTGAGCGGCGATTTCAGAATTTTTGTCTTTTTTCATTAAACTCTTAAATAAATTAGATATTCTATTAACATATCCAATGTAAAAATATGCTTTAAGTACTTTATCATTCATTTAATTAAAAAAAAGGTGAAATTTGTTTAACTGCCTCAATTTTATCAAGAGATTAAAGTATCTTTTGAATGTCGGAATATTTTCTGATCAGGTTTTTATTCATACTTTTGATTTGAACGACATCCAAACTTTAATCAAATGGCCCGATATTTAGTATCACGATACTTCTTAACGATCACTCAACTAATTTTAGAAGAAGAGAAGACTTAAACAAGTTTTTTTCTTCTTGTAACCCTAGTCCCCTCACCTTCACACCATTAATCAAAATGACTTTATTCATGCATGCCACAATCCGCGCATCACTTTCACATTGTTTTCCATCCATGTGCTCTATCTTTCCCACATAACTGTCCATGCTCTCCTCGCCTTACCTTGTACCCATCTCGTGTGTTCTTCATATTACCCCCCCCCCCCCCTCGTACACTTGAAAATAAATAAATCCCAGATTTGAACACTCACACCCTCTTAATCATTTCCTCCTTCTACGTTAGATCTTTAACTTTCCCTTCCCTTTTTTTTATTCCTAAACCTCATCCCCTTCGTTTTTCCCCCATTCACCCGTAACTCCCTCTTGTCCATGTACCTTCAACTCTCTATATCATCTCTTTTGCCCCATCCCAGTTCCTCGTTATCAACACCATATCATATGCGTACGCTAATTTATTACTTTCTTACTCCCGCTTGCCTTCTCCTCAACATCTCCTCCAGTTCACTTATATTTAGATTAAGCAGTAGATGATTCAGCGGGTGGCCCTGTCTTACTCCCCTCTCCGATAGCCTTCCTCCACCTTCGTTACACACCATGTATCCTCTTCACAAATTCAACCATCTCCTCCTCTCTTCAAACATTCCACCAATCTTCCCCTCGGTACTGAATCATATACCTCTTTCAAATCTAGAAACTCTCCCTCTCTCTTCTAATATTCTCTCTACGATCCTGATCAGAGTAAATATCTGATCCCTCGTTCCTCTTCCCTTCCTGAACACTTTATGCGTTTCTGGTACAAGCCCCTTCTCTTCCACTTCCTTCTCTAGAATATTTTTTACTACCGTCCTCCTCCCTCTTTATTAACTGGCGTTTGTCAGAACACTCTCCTCTGTGTCCTTCCTATTTAATAAGGCATAAAGCCCCCACCTTCCCTGACCATGGTATGTCCGTTTCCATCTCTATATTTGGTTTAATATCTTCACAAACGTTTTTTTCCTCTCTTCTCCAATCTCTTTCCATATCTCCGCCTTTATACCATCCGGTCCTGCCACTTTCCCCTTTCTCACATTATCAAACACTTTTTCAAACTCCTCCTTCGTACAGCACTCCGTCACTCCGCTTTCTCCTCTTATTCTCTGCACTTCTCCACCTATTCCTCCAGTGTCACTTCCACCTGCTTCCTTCCTCCCCAATCCTCAACACCTCCACATATCCGCTTCGCTTGCACACTTCCTTAACTCCTCCATCTTTCTTTCCACAACCGCTGCTTTCATCTCTTCACATACCTTGCTATACATCTTTTTTACCTCCCGGCATTGCGATTCCTCTCCTTTCCCGTCTGCATTCCTCATCAAACCATCCGCTCTCTCCTTCCGCCTTTCTGCTGCATTCCACTATCACCTCTTCCCATTCATTTTCTAGCAATGCGTTCATTTTTTAGACCAGTGTTCTAAAATTTCGAAATCTATTCTTGACTTTTGTTTCAAGGTTCTGGGTGCGAAATTTAAAATCGTAATTTAGTGTCAAATACGGTATAAATGAAGGGGGAATGCGATGATTGTTTATGTTTATATAATAAGATGATTATGTAGTTTATTGAAGAGGGTTAATAATTAAGATCTTTTTATGGTTGATTGTGGTTTGTCATTTGGGAAACCACAATTGCATTAGGTATTAGGTTGGTATTATTTATTTTATCCAACATGCTAACAAAAATATTCTAATAATATGCATGATAATTTTCTACAAAAATTTTGATCGCATTTGGAAAGGCAATAACTGACTGAATTCACAAAATATGGGTTCTTCTATTCTTTTGGAGACATCTGCTCCATGAAGACTCTTTTGATGATTATTCATCAAATTATTTGCTGAATATGTTAATTTTTGCTATAAAATTTGAAGCATAAATCTTTTTGTTATAAAATTTGAAGCATAAATCTTAAAGATAATATTATGTTCTTCTTTTGATCTAAAATAGTTGGTGACAATACTCAATACACTTAGGCATCATCTTTCTCATTTCTAACGTATTTAGGTCCAAATTTTTTAGACCTTTTTTAATGTATATGTTTTATGTCATTATGGCATTTAGAGTAGCGATTACGAAAGAGTGTACTATTAATGCAGTGTCATCTGTGTATTATAATGGGTAAGCTAATAGGTTTAGGTGATTTAGATTAGGATTATGACTTAGAAGATTAATTAAAACACTTGGTTTTGTTACACCATTTTAAACCAAGAGTTTTAATTAATCCTCTAATTAACATAGAAATGTTTCACCAGGGGTTAAGTGAGAATTTAATTCATCGTAGGATTATAAATATCACAGAAGTGTGGTGTTTAGTAATGTAGAACCTTGAGGAACACCTTTCTGAGAAATAAAAAATCTTAAATACTTATTTTAAGAAACATTTTTATTAGAAAACAATTAACTATATGAAGTAGATTAAGTAGAATTTAATTGCATTTGAACATCTGACTCGATTGTGTACTGAAACAAATAGTTACAACTAGGATTTTTGGCGTTTTAAGCCTAATTGAACTTAAATTACCAAATACCACACTTAAAAAGCCAACAATTCTAGTTCTTGATATAGTGGAAGCGTGGTAGAATCAAATAAGCCAACTTAATTCTAAAAATAATTTTTGCATAAAACAGGCATTGTTATATTTTTGAAATGAGATTATTGAGGCTATTTTATTGTAGATTTGATACTAGTCATTATTAATATGTAAATAATTGTAAAAAACTTGGTTTGTTACACTGATTTTGTATATTTACTCAACTAGTTTCGCTTGTTACAGTATTATCAAGTGTGATTATAAAAGAAAACCGGTAAATTGTATATATTCAAGTAATACGTGCTTTAAGTGCGGTAAATGCTTTAAGACAATACTTGAAACATCAGTAACTTTATAATAAAAAAGACATATTATTAAATTTTAACTCACAAACAGCTTAACTGGCGCCCATGGTCTATGGAAAGTCTTACCTGAAACAAAAGAAAATTTATTAATCAAACAAAAGATTTCGTTATTAACCAATATGCTGATTTAAAGTTATGATGTAATTTGAAGCTTTGTAGTATTTTTTGAATCAGAAAAATTAATGGAATGCAATTGTGTGTGATTAGAATAAATTGTATTTTATTAATCTTCCTGAATTAAGATACAACAATTGCAATTAAAATTATTTTAGAGTAATTATTATTATCATTTCTTATGACGCAACTTCATTTATGTTTACAAGAATAATTTTTATGTGTTCTTGTAACCATTTTTTGAAATAAAGTTGATTTTTTTTCCTCATGAGGTGGTGTCACTTAGCGTCCCTGCACTGCGGTTTCCGTAGTCCTATTGTGCGCCTCTGGATGTTTACTCCCTCTGTACATCTGTATCTTCTATGAAGTCCAGGAGTTTCTGCCAGGGGATGCTCTTTAGCTGTTCTACAGGAAGCATAGGCTTCCCGAATTTCACCGTGAATTCTCGTTTATATGCTTCTGTGTACTTGGTAGGTGTTGGGGTGTTTCCTTTTCTTCAAAATACTCACGACATAGAGGGCTTTTTTCAATTCCCACCCTATGTTTGTGTTTATTCAGATCACAGTGCCCATGTGATTTTTCTTAGCTTCAATCTGCTCAATCTTGACAGCATCAGTATGCTGTCAGGTACCAGACCATCTAGGAAGAGTCTGGTATGCCTCATTCCGATTTGGTTATGCCATGCCTTTTTGTGCTCCTCTGCTAACTTGCGTCGGATTCTTTCCTTTCGGTTTCGTAGGGTATACTGAAAGCGAGTTCAGGTCCTATGAATTCAACTGCTGCCCCTTGTTTGGCCACCAAATGTCCAATAATTCTTTGGTCCTCATTACTCATCTTAATTTATTTTATATTTCCAAAATAGAAGAAAGTAAAGCTATTCTCAGTAATGTATATTGTAAAATATGGCGAACGTCGTAACTAAAAGGCGTGTGTAGTATAATCACAATCCCTGAGCGATTCAATTCAAATTTTATATAAAAACAACCATCGATAACGTAATTTCCACAATGGGATCGGCTAATCTGAAAATCTGGCCGCTTAAATAAAGCAGTGCTCGTTTAAAAATTATGAGTGATGAAGTCATGTAACGCAATGTAATCTTATAATAAATATACTTGTAAGAAACACGTGAGGGACCGAAAGGGCGAATTCCTCCCAGCATGATTTAAACCAATATATAACAGCTTTTCGGAGGCATACACATTTATTATCAGATCGATGGAACCCCGAGCACTTCCAAGTTTACGGTTTTGCAAAATGAATGACTGAAATCATCTTGAAATTTTGCGTCTGATTGAAAGAGTGGAACAATTATTTAAACGCATCTGAGCTCCAGTTGTGATTTAAAAAGAACGAAGTTCGTCGGCGTTTCTTTCGCACGTTCAACTCCTCGGCAGTTCTCGGTACGAGCAATAATCGTTAGTTGTAATTAAAATAGGAATTGAATTAGGTATGCGTTCGTGCATGAGTGGCACGGGGGTCGTGGTAATGAGAGAAGCTTGTTTTCTGAAATGTAAGTTTTGTATTAAATACAGAACGTGTGTTTTAGTGTTTGTATGTTCGGCTGTAGTGTCTTAGTGTATTATGCAGGAACGTGTCCTAATGTTTTTATTCGCAGGGAAAATGAAGAAGACGGGCATGGCAGATTGGGGATTTGAATAAGCAACACAGGTGGTTATATCAGTTATTTATGAAACTATTAGTATAACAATTGGGAGCGGTATCATTTCTTATTCAAAAAATACTTTAAGACATAAAATTTAAAGCGATAGAGATACATTTTTAATTAGTTAATATGCATAATATAATATTATAATTTAATGAAAAAGGAGACATGATTAAATGGTTACTATACTATACATGCGTTCTTGATGAATTATCTTTCCTCTTAACAAAATAATAGAATGAAATACATGGAGAACATACTGTAAGAGAGACTGGTACAACTCCACAAAGTCCTATTCAAAGACCAATTCAACAGTATATGGCTAATGAAAAAACTGATAAACTGATGGAAGTTATGCACAGAAAAGTCTCAGTGTGCTGTTAAAGATGCACTTCTTAAACTCAACATCTGTAAACTCCCAAAAAACCTACTAAATAAAACAATTGAATGGACAGTTGGTAGCTTTAAACTCTTCAAAGCACCAGGTCTAGATGACATTTTCCCCGTACTGCTACAGAAGGGCCTAGATATAGTAGCCTCTTACCTGCATGCAGTTTACAATGTTATTTTTACGCAAGGCTATATTCCAATGAAATGAAAAAAGACTGATATATATCCCGAAACCATAACCCGATGAGGCCAAATCCTACCGTCCAATTGATCTTACCTCATCAAATAATAGACAACGATATAGGGAGCAGCGCCCTAAAGGCAAATCCGCTATATAGGCAGCCTACAAATCTAGTAAATCAACTGTGGACATACTCAATATCCATACAACAAGCATAAAAGCTTCACTACAACACAAGGCATTAGTGATTTTTTGTAGATATTGCAGGTACGTTTGTTAACACAACCTTCAAAACCATGGAAAAAGAGGCCAACAAGAAGGGTATCGACATACCCACAATAAGATGGATCAAAACCGCACTTGAAAACCCTAAGATCAACGCAGGTATGTGGAGTGCATCAGAAACGACAAACATACCAGACCAAAGGCAATCCAAAATGTTTCTCAACCTCTCGTCAAGCAGAGCTAAACAGCTCTTGTCTCACTAAAAGCTAAAAGACTGGTCAAGGGTCTATAGCCAAACGACCATGTCTAATCTATCTATCTATCTATACCTCTACTCAATTGCACTAGAATTTTATTATGGTTCAGAATATACAGCTGCTTGATCATTGCTCAATATCTAAATGTTGACCAAATAACTGTATAGTAACATGATCATGTGCTTAATATTTTTTCCTTCTCTTAGTTAATGCAAATTTTTGCTTCTATTATGATATTGGCACATTCAAGCAGGAGGTGTTGGTCGTACGAAATGACTTTCATCAATTCAGAGCAAAAACAAATAAAATTTTAGTTGAACTTGATCTTATCTATTTTTCCAAAAGAATTAATAACTAATTAGGCTGCCTCCTTAAGCTAAATAAATTCGATAATTAATTTGCAACATTCTGAAGAGGCAACAATACTAAGAACAATACTAACAAATTTTGAGACATTTTTTTTTAAATATACTGAAAATTTTTAAGAGACTGAAAGTAACAATAATGGAAAAAGAAAAAGTTGTATAAATTTTATGACGTCAAAAACGTATTAATGTAATCTTCAACAAAGATGTTTATCTCTCTCTTAATCTGATAAGATAATTTGAAAATAAAATGTAAAAATTCTGATTGGGTAAAACAAGATACACTTGAAATTTTTAAATCTGGAACATATTAGAGAGGCAACAGGAGTTCTTGAAAAGTGGAAGATATTCTTAAAATGCTAAACATTATAAATAGAATTTCCTCAAAAAACTATATACAAAAAGAGATTGGCGTTGATTTAAAATGGCAATTCAAAGGAAATAGTCGTACACATTCTTATAAGGTAAGGCAAGATATACTTAAAATATCTAGAAGTGTAAGAAACTAGAAGAAAACTTTTGGATTTTACATAATATAAAATAAGATAAAGTGAAACATTCTCGAAAAATAGAAGAAAATATAATGGAAAATACAAGAATTAAAATATAAAATTTTAATAATACACAAACTTAAAACTGTGTTTGTAATTAAAGTTTAAATGTATGTGTAGGATGGGTGGGTAGCCTCTATCCTGACCTCCAATCCCTTTAACATTAGCAATTATTTATATTTTTAAATACACAAAAACATATATTAATTACAATATTCGCATTTATTGCAAAATGTTTTGATTAGTTTGCATGCTATATGAGCGTATAGTTTATTGCAGTAGGTCCGAAGTTCGACACAATCATACGATTTTCTGTTAGAACATTAAATGAAATGGAAAATTTAATCATAAAATTTTGTATTTGGTTATTTTCTGCAGCGTAAGTTAGTTGATAATCATGTGATTTAAAGGTGGGATAGTGGCCACCCACCCACCCTACATATACAATTTAACTTTAACTACAAATCTGTTTTTTTTAAAAATAATAAAAAGTATTGACCCTTTTGTTACAATTTTAATTTTAACAAACTTAAAACAGTGTTAGTAATTAGAGTTTCAATGTGAAGGTAGGGTGGGTAGGTGGCCTCTATCCCATCCCACAATCACTTCAACATCAGCATAGGATTTTAATTTAAAAAAAAAAACACAAAAACATAGATTAATATAAAATAGACTCCATTTACTGTAAAATGTTTTGATTTTTATTTTAGGACTTTAAATATTCACTTAAGTCATGGTTAGGTTATTGCATTTATTATATATATAAAATCAAATGTATGCTCTATAAATGTAGAGTTTATTGAAGTAGGTCAGAATTACGCTACAATCATATGATTTTCGTTTAAAATTTTAATATAAAATCGTTGCAATTTATAAGAGAAACTCGCTCAAAATTTAAATAACAAATTTCTGTCAAATTTCAATAAGATAAAACGTACTATTTTAGATGAGTTTTGAAAAAAGATAAGGCTGTAAAATTCTACAATTTTTTTTACACCCCTCAAAAATTGATACAATTTAAACGTGAAATTCATAAAAAGAATTTAAATATAATGAAAATTTGATATTCTAAAACTTAAGAAAATTTGAAGGAAATTCAAGAAAATCAAGAAATATTTGAAATTTTCCGAAATCTGCAACATATTAAAAGGCAACTGGAGTTCTCGAAAAAATGGAAGAGATTCTCAAAGATACTCAAAATTTTAAAGACAATTTCTCGAAAAGAACGATGTGGTGGAAAATTCCAAGAGACTGGAAGGAAAAATTATGAAAAATTCAAGTGCTTGATTAATCTGAAACGCCAGTTTGAAAAGAAAAATTCCTAGAAAGTTTGATTAGTTAAAGTAATAAGTACTTATAATTTCTAGAAATATTAAAAATCTTAAAAAAGGTATACTGAAAGTATACATGCAGGAAAATGACAATTCGAAAAGGCAATTTAAAAAAATAAAAATTTTGATTAGGTTAAGCAAAATGTACTTGAAATTTTTAGAAATTTTAAAACTCTTTAAGAAAACATTCGGAATTTAAAAGAATTGTAAAATTTAGATCAGCTAAATAGCATAGAGTGAAACATTCTCGAAAAATAGAAAATAATTGCTTGAAAATATAATATAAATGCTGAAATTTTTAGAAGTAAATATTACTGGAAACGTTTAAAATCGCGAAAGTGAAAAAAAAAAACCTCTGCAGCACTCTTCCTTGATATCCGTAAAGCCTTTGATTCCATATGGCACAAAGGTCTCCTCTACAAATGTCACCTCCTTAATATCCCACCCCATCTTATACATATCCTAAAATCATTCCTGTTTAATAGATCCCTCAAAGCAAAAATTAACAACTCCTATTCCTCTACATTCACACCTGAACAAGGGGTTCCACAAGGTTCACATCTATCCCCACTCCTTTACATCTTTTGTTCCGACATATGTAACCTCGATCCAAAATACTTTAATATCTCCAAATATATCTTACAATTTGCTGATGATACCGCCCTTATATCCCATGTTTCCACCCTATCCAAAGCCCTGCAAACCTTACAGGAGCACATCGATACACTCGAACTTTGGTTCGCCAAATGGAGAATCAAAATTAACCCTCGAAAGTCCCAGCTCCGTATTCCCTACCACAAAATCACGAATTACCCATATATCATTTCCATTTCACAGAACCCTATATATCCTTCCTTACACATCAATTACCTTGGATTTACTTTTGACACAAAGCTCAAATTCAATAAACATACCTGCCTCATTGAAAATAAAATAACAACCAGAGAAAAACTTTTCAGAAACTTAACCTACAAGCAGGGAGGTATAAACAATAAAATAGCAGTTTTAATTTGTAAAATGATCTTTTGCCCCCTAACCAAACTACGACATCCCTTAAACCCACTACACAATCCTTCAAACCAACTCCTTTACGATACTACCCTGATAATCCCTATAGAAGAACGCCTTCAATTTCTTGCTGAGAAATTCTCCAAAAATCCCTCTAATTACCAAATCCTCAAATTGTTTTCAGAGAAACTCCACAATTCCTCCAAAATACAAAAGTTCCCCATCAACAATTTTCGAACACATTCTATCTATCATCCATTTATATATTAACGACTGACATTCGACACAAATGACTAACCTTGGCAGAAAGACGATAGCCATTTAACAGTGACAGTTACGTAACCACTTTTTTCACTTATTGTAAGTTTAATATAATAATTGGAAAGAAAAAGCTGAAGAAGTAAGAATTTTTGAAGAAAATTCTGACCCAATAAGAAGGAAATTTGGAAAATTTTAGAAACCAAGAACATTTTGAATAGGCAATAGAAGAAGTTCTCGAAAAATGAAAGATATTCTTAAAAATGCTAAACATTAAAAAACAACTTGTTCAGAAGAACCATATGCTGAAAAATTGCAGTAAACTAAAAGAAAACATCTGATAAGGCAATTGAAAACAAAAAATCCTAAACAATCTTATTAGGTAAGGCAATGTATTTTTGAAAAAACGGAATTTACATAAGATTAAATGAGAAAAAGTGTTAGAAATTACAAATTTAAAAATATAAAATAATATATAATAAAAAGTTTCTAAAAAAAGATCATGGAAAACCCTTAAAAACATAGAAAAAAATGTTGCAATTTCTAGAAGAAACTCTTGGAAAGTTTTAATAATTTGAAAAATTAATTACTGAAAATTTTAATAAGATAAAACATGTTGTTTTAGATAATTTATGTAAAATTAAAAATGAAGCTGAAAATTATAAGAATTTTTAAAGAAAAAACTTCCACAAATTATAAAAGAAATTGTTGAAAAATTTAAACAATTTAAACGTGAAATTTAAAGGAAGTATCTAGAAATCAAGCGGAAATTTTAATGCAAATTAGGTAAGATAACTCAAGAAGAAAAAATACTGAAAATTGAACTTTTGAAAAATTGCTCTAAAGGATTTTAAACTTCAAAGATTTGCAAGAAATTTTTGATAGAATAGGAAAAACGTTGATTAGTTAAGGTAAGAGGTACTTGGATTCAGGTGAAGTTGAAGTACCAGATTAATATAAAATCGGAGGAGGTATTAAGGAATCATTGAATGATTTGTAGAAAAGTGATGTTATCGACTAAAAGCAAGGGATATATTAATACGTAGGATTAAGATTATTAATGTTGTGACAAAATACCTTACGGAGAGAGGACAAGGCAGAACCATGGGGGGGGGCTTGTAAGAAGGGAGGGGGAGTAATACATGGAGAAGGGTTCGTATAATTGATACATGACAGAATCTTATTAATGTTTTATCAAAAATTATAATATAATTCCTGCACAGTAAGAGTAAAAATTGAATTGGTTTACTTTTGTATCATTCCAAACATTCTATCTAGTGATTTCCCTCTCGACCTCTTACGTCAAAATTATAAATATATATTTTTAACTATCTAATTTTATTTATTATAAGAGTAACAATATATTAAATACAAATGCAATACATTGAATACCCAGAAACGAGGAGAAGTGCTTATGCAATGTTAAAAGGATTTAAATTACCGATTTACAAAAATTATTTTAATCTGTTTATTTAAATATATTATGAACATCACTTATAATTTCGTTTTTACATACTTTTCAAATATTGTTCCCTGCCAAAAACGGCCACGGACCAATTTCGATCTATTTTGGTTGGAGATAGAGAAACGAGTTTTCTTTAGAGTATTTAACTCTCCGGTTAAATCTTCAATCATAATATCACCATAAGGCTGCCATCTATTATCTAAACGTTGCACTAGATCGCTGTTTAAGTAAATAACCCCCATAAATCTGTTATTTGTCGATGATTATCCACATATAGTGAAAGAAGCTATGGTATGACTAACAGCCGTAATAATAGACACAATTTAATGTAGTTACTTGAGTACGTGAAGGTTAATAT
The DNA here is from genome assembly GCA_963969525.1 of Ontholestes murinus. Lineage (NCBI taxonomy): Eukaryota > Metazoa > Arthropoda > Insecta > Coleoptera > Staphylinidae > Ontholestes > Ontholestes murinus. The sequence continues at coordinate 13,150,999 of OZ018399.1, forward strand.
CACTTAATTGAAAACACAGTTATATTCTTTTCTTCACTATTTATTTTTTACAGCTAAATGTACATTTCGGGCACTATATACCCATTATCAATAGCCAAAGGAATATAACTGTGTTTTCAATTAACTAATAGACAGAGATCAATTCTTGGATTAATCTCAGATTATATAATCCTAGATTAATCGCTATTTATTGCCGTATCCAAGATTATTTATAGAATTAATACATAATTATACCGACTACTGGAAGCGTTTTAGTCCGATCCGAGGATTAATCCTCAATCTTGGATTAATTCACGATTATTAGTACGGCTGTAAATGGTTTAAAATATAGAGTTAAACAGGTGTGCCCAATTATTTCAATCATTATTAATCTGTATACTACAGATATAGAAAAAGTTGGACAGAGCACATGGAACTAAATGTATGTATAAAAAATGTAGGATTATGATTATCTAACTGCTGGGGACCGCAAAAGTATTTATTATACTTTTGCTGTACACATCTCGAAGTTTTCTTTCTTATCAATAATCGACCTAGTTGTGTAAGACTTATTATTTGAGCCGAACGGCGTAGCGCTATTGTAAATTTATTACGATATCTATTTTTCATTTGTTGATATACTCCTCGTAAGTTCTTACCGTTCGTTCGTCTGCAAAGTTTTAATACATTACCCAGAGAGAAAAAAATCCACGATTTTTTTCCACTGCGGGGCTATCACTTCAACGTTCGAAATGCATGTTCTCGTCTAACTTCTTTCCTTACTTTATGATGGTTTTTATGTTGAATACGTTCCTAATATGAATATATAAGGAAAGTATTGTAGATTAGGTAGGTAAGTTTTTTAATAAATCCACGAGCATGTTATTTTTGAAATGTTGTAATAAAGACTAGGACTTAAATAAAAAGTTGCACAAATTTGAAATCTTATCCTTCATATCATTTTATTTTGGATTCGGAAACAAGTTTGTATGACCAGATCAGGGTCCTTCATATCTTATTTGCTTTTAGATTAATTACAAATTGGGTAATTAACTTTTATGAATGTTGTTTTAATATAATAATAAATATAAGTGATCGTATGAAAAATAGACCCATGTGATAGTATATTTATATAAGTGGCCAATCAAATAAGCTTATGGTAATAAAGTAACGTCGTCCGTGAAATTGGCGTGCCGAGTATCAGCACGTTTAGTCCTCTAACGATATTGGAAATAATTTAGAGCCCGTTGTTGGCCCGATATCATCATTACACAATACTGCGACTGTGATAGATGGATCTCTGCAGGGCTAACGCCAACATAACCTCGCGTTTTCTGCATAATGACGCTCGCACTATGTATCTCGCATCCATATTTACAAGGGCGCCTAGGGACCGACACATTAACAGTGTACACCAGTTTCCAGCTTACCCCATAACTCCCTCTAGTAAAATACTATCTATTTCATAATGTATCGCGTATTGAGAACACTTGAGGTGTTTTTGAGGCGCAGAAAATTTCCGGCCCTTTCGTCCATTTGCGTAAAACAATGCCCCCAGCCCGCATTTATCCGCAATAAATCAAAACATAATTGCAATAGCGAACGCTCATAATCATACCTGAATAGCAAATTTGCACGATTTCCCATCGCCGGCAAGAACCATTACACTTCTTAATGCCCATGCATCAAAGGTCGACTTAAAATATCCGATATTCAATTCGGACACGTCACGTCCAGAGAATCGGCCTAAGTAATGGGAATTAGTTCATCCCTGTTTCTATGAGTTTATGCGGGGACCTGACATATTAAATCACATCCAATGAATGCTCAGACAACAAAGCTAGCACATGTGAAATGAGGCCGTGTACAGATTCAATTTATTTGTATATCATATTATTAATCGATTAGCCGCTAGAATACGCGACTCGGACCATCAGCGCTAATTAATAGCACGATACAGATTGAAAAATTGCAAATTGTTTTAATGGTTTTACATATCGCTCATCAATTACACGAATAAATCTATATAAATCTAGGCGTCAACAATGGCCAGAATTATTATAAATGCTTGGAAATATATTGACGTTATATAAATAATAAATATAAATATTCAAATAAATATTACACGCAATGAAACCTGTAAATTATATTTCATCATAAATTTCAACAAAAATTCACCTTTGTTGAAAAATCTGATATTTGTTAATAATAAATTAAACACTATTACTCTGTTTGAATGACGAAGATTTTATTGTTATTAATAAGCTAGTGGTCGTTAATGCTTTTGCAGTAATCATGATGCCAAAAATTAAGTACTGGTTTGATGAGGCTGTTACTTGTTGAAACTCCATATCATTTTTTTTAAAACTTTAATTATTTTGTCATTTACCTGACGAAGCTACTAAGTGGTGAGACATTGTTGTAGAATAATAAAAACGTTTTTGAAACCATATACTGTGTCAGTATTTTCCTAAAATTAAGCTTGGTCTCATACAGCACCCATAAATCCTAATAGTATCTACATTATTTAGGTTATCTAAAATATATCTAAAAGGTAGATAATTGCCATTTTCCTGGAAAAACGTATATGACTGTATTTATTAACATCTAGATATATTACGTCTTTCCTACAAAAAGTTATCAAGGTCTTTCCGTAGTAATAGTTATAATTTTACGATATAATTTCATATGATCTGCGTAAAATAAAAAAATATGTCTCATTATTACAACCAATATGACTATTAATAAGGATAAATAATAATGCCCCTAAATATAAACCTTGGGGTACACCTAACATCGCATTCAAAAATATCGTTAATCTCAGGGCCGGCTCTACGTGTAAACAAAAGATGCGTCGCATCGGGGCGCTTCCTACAAGGACGCCAATATTTTAACAACAATGAAAATAGTTGTATACTTGTAGTCGACCTTTTGTGAATTGTAATATAGTAAGATAGTGCGATATGACGATTCTATTTTTGTCGGCAGCTGACTAAGCAATCGTTGTGATTCTGCCACATAGTAAATTTTATGACTATTTTGAGCTTGTCATCAATCATGTTGTATCTGTTTGTAAAATAAACAAAATTTATTCTATCTCAAATCTGAAAAAAATGAAGTCAGCCCTTTTTAATTAACTTAAGTACGTTAAATGAGAACCAAACACGAAAACGACGTCATAACTTCTTAACTTAAGGACATATAAGTCAATACGTTCATTTCAAATTTTGTACGAAAGGTACACAACCAAATCCATTTTCATTATCTTTCTCTCTCACTCTCTCTCACACACATACAAACGCCTACCATCTTTCCTTTCACTGTATGGTGATGTCAGCAACTCTTCTGATGTACGAGTTACACTTTTGTTGTGCAGTGTATCTCAAAAAAGTTTTCTTTTGAACGCATAAATCTATCTCTCAACATTTTTTAATCTGATAATAAATCAAATCTAGATCTGAATCAAATAATATTAAAAATATAATGTTTAATTGTGGAGGAGTTTACTTTGTGGTACATCTTGATTATAATACTAAATGAGACACGATGACTTTGCTTTACCACTTTATTTTAAGTGGTAAAACTTATTCATTATAATAATATAATTACAAATATTCAACATTTTTTTACAGAATTTAAAGGCAAAAAGCCAATATAATTAGTTTCCAAAATTCGCCTTACTTAGGGTATATTGTAATCACCAACCACCAGCAAATTTGATTGTTGGTCTTGATCAATCATGTCACAGAGGACACTTATGTGACCATGATACATTTTTTTACAAGAAAATAAAAACTGGAGATTTACTGACGGATTATGGCTCTGTTTGATTCCAGGAGATTAGGCTTAGCGCCCTTGTTGCAATTATGCAAGATTTTTAGATTATTTATATCCGGAAATTGGAAATTGGTGTTTGCACTCTAAACAATGATTTGAAAAAGAGCTAGAGTCTTGATTAGGACGAAATGCACGTTGATGTTCGGAAAAACGAATTGATACACTTCGTCCTGTTTGACCTACATACACACTATTGCATTCTGAACAACTGATCTCATACAAACCACATTTTTAAGAGGATCGACTTTATCTTTTGTATTTAATAGCATGTTGGATAATTTTCCAGGTGGTTTACACGCTACATGATGTAAATCTTCTTACACGTTATATAATATTTTTACCTTAATTGTTTGTGGTTAAAACATAGTGAATTTTTCAATTCAATGTAACAAATCAAACAATTTCAAACTCATATGTTGGTAAGGAACACATAATGTTTTGTTATCATCGACGTAATATTCAAACACGGTTTGTATGATTAGAGAGATAATAAACACAATTTTTAAACTCTATCCTTAAATTAAGTTTGCTGTAGAGACTGAAAATAACCACATCAAATATTTAGACCTTTCACTAACAATAAACTAACCGTAGAAAATCAACTTTAACTGATTTGGATATCTCAAATCACTCCAAATATCCTTTTAACCACAAAATTGTAGTTTTCAATTCTATCCATAAATATTTGTACGGATGTTTTCACTGATTTGGTATGAATTTTATAAGAAATTAAAACCGCGCCTAAGGCAATTTAAAATATTTCGGACCATCAGCTAGACAACACAACCGTCCCTGCTCTCCAAACGCCACAATTTTGTTGTTGTGACATCCAATCTGACAATTAAGGATATAATTTGTCGGGATGAAATCTCAATAAAGAAATCCGCCAGAATTCAGTTACACTGAAAAATTTCCTGAGCGTCAAAATGTAAATTTATAAAAGACGTAATCAAGGCACTAAAACAGATAAAGAAAGAGGAATAATTGGTTACTCAAAAAGATAAGGGTAATGCGACCTTATTAAGGTATATCTTAGAGTGCACTAGCTCAAATATATCCTATAAAATAATTAATTCTGACCCTAGCGCCAAAATCCAAGCAACACCCCTAGAGGAAAGTATAAAAAGAAATCAAATGTTTGGACTACCGAATATTCACAAAGACGAAATTCCATTACGGAACACAGTATCATCTATATGATCTTCAATATGCCAGCCAAATACCTAGTGAAGTAACTCCCACCATAGACTAAAGAAGTAGCATCATTCAACTAACTTTTTCGAAATGATAAAAAGACCAACACAACAAGCATTATCGAGGAATTATCCGGACAACACATAGCTCATATGACACCAGTGCAACCCACGTGGAGGCAAATCTTAACAGATGCCACTTCGTCCACGACATGATCGTAGTCCTCGAAACGATAATCCAACCGGACATCAAGATGAGCGAGTCCAACCGGGCAAGGGTGGAAACGTGACGAGGAAAATGGCGATGTGGCCATTAAGAAAGTGAGGCACCTTGCCACCAGCACATGCAGCCAGGGCCTAGGCATAACCTACGTCAGATTAGTTGGCATAACCTTAATCACCTGCTATACCTCATCGAACGCCACACTTAAGGAATGAGCTTAAGGAATGGCTCGACCGGCTCACGACAGTGGCTCGCAGATCTGACCGTCCAGTCATAGACGAAGGGATCTCAACGCCAAAGCCCCACACTGCGGCTGAACTGCAGAGGTGAAATGCTCTTCGACACGAATGCTGAACTGGACTTGGAGCCGGCAAACATGGGAAGCACCCCAATGCAGAGAAGAAATAACTCGGTATCGGTACTGGATGTGACTTTCGTTTCATCCGGTAACCTAGACCGCCTGCGGGACTGGAAGGTCGAGGAGGAAATTGAACTGAAGAGCGACCACCACCTTACCTCCATCACTTTTTCTTGTTCCCTGGAAACATGGACCATGCGACCATTAGAGGCCCTCCCACAAGATGGACTACCTGACGGAGGACGAGATTCTAGCTCCCAGGTCGTAAAGACCCTATAAATTACCCCGCGGCGTTCCGAACAAGGCGCTCAGGGAGTTCGCTATTGGCAATCCCGCAACCATCACGATAACCATGTAACGTTCCCAAAGCGGTATAAGAGGGCTCGACTGGTACTGCTACCGAAGGATGGTAAACTCCCAACGACTAAAGAGTTGGGAGGATTATCCAGTCGCCAATTTGGCTTCCAAAACAAGGAAGTCGACCATTAACGCCCTGAAGGAGATCCGTCGGCTCGTTAACGAGGCAAGCACGGGCCCGATAAGAGGAAGATGGCACTGCTTGGCGATTACCTTGGACGTCAGGAGCGATTTCAACTCGATTCCCTAGTCCACCATCATGGATGCACTGTGAGGAGAAGGACCCCGAACTACCTAGTGGCCATCATCGCCGACTACCTGAACAAGCGTTCGATCCACTTCATAGGAAACATAGAACCTTATAGCATAAGAGAATTTTTTGATTATGATCAAATAGCCTAAAGAACGCTCACTATCTTAGCTTGGGATGTGCTCATATAGATTTGTATATGCATGTGTGACCATACCTGTATGTATATGTGTATATATATGTATATATTTGTATATTTAGTGTTAGGACATTTTGTTTGTAGTATTAATTATGTAAGGAGTTAGGTGCTATAAGACAACATTGACGCAATTTCATTTGGCATATTTTTATAAATGACACTTTGAAATAAAGATTATTATTATTATTATAACAACGGCGTGCCGAAGATCTGGAAGGTAAAAGGAGGGGTTCCGCAGGTTTCCGTCATCGGCCCTACACTGTGAAACCTAGCCTACAACGACGTTTTGGAACTAGTGATGCTACGCGGGGTAGTGTCATAGGCTTCTCAGATGACATCATAATAGTCGTCAGGAGCAGGGAGATCGAGGAGATAGAGACGACCACGATGGTCTCACAGTGGATGACGGAAGCAGGGCTGGACGTAGAGGCTGAGAAAATGATAAACGGCAAGGTCAAGATCCTAGGCTCGACGTGGCAGTGGGCAAAACGACCAAGTACCTAGGGGTCACAATAGAAACGAACCCATTGTGCAGCAGACGTGTTGTGGAGGTGGCGGATGGAGCGGCCTGAGCCACCCAGGCCCATCTCGGGCCTACTGGCAAACATAAGCGGCCCGTCGGAAGGCAAGAGAAGACTACTGCTGGGAGCCACGCCAGTATGGGCGAAATGCGTAGAGGCCCAAAAGAACCGGGATAGACTACGCGGAGAACTAAGATCTGGCGTCATCCGAGTGGCCCGAGGGTACCGCACGATCTCCACCGAGGCCAAAATACTGTCCTCGTCAGTCCCTCCGGAGCTGAAGATCGTGGCGAGAGAAGAGGTGTTTGCAGAGACGATAAGTGGAACGGCGAAGAGCACCGCGAAACGCATCGCACAACGCAGGCTGATGGACCAGTTGGGACGTCTGGTCGAAAGAACCTTGGACGACGAGAAGGCATGGCGAACCGTCGTACCACCTGGCGCAGATCTTCTCAGGGCACGGGTGATTTGGCAAGTACCTCTACAAGATTGAAAAAGCAACCAGCTAAGAGTGCTTTGGTGTAAGAACGTGGTGGACAACGCGCGATACGTTCTTCGCATGCCCGCGGTGTGAATGGGAACAGGAAGAGCTGAGTAGAGAGCTGGGCGGGCTTGTAGAACCAGGAAGCCTTGTCCTGCACATGCTGGAAAGCGAAATAAAATGGGACCCGACAAACCGGACGGTCAGGGAAATCCTGGAGGGGTCGGAAGCCTTTCTTTCAGAGTTAGCTGGTGCAGTTGGGGTACTTGGGGCAGACGGGTCAGCTGGCGGAGCTGGCAGGGTAGCTGGGATAGCCCCTCCCTCCCGCGCAATTATATAAAATGGGGACGGTGAATAGACGACCACAGTAGCAACACTGAAGGTTGTGCGCCCTTAAGTGTGATTGAGTCCGTTAAAAAAAATATAGACAATTTGAATGCGCACCTGTTGAAAATACCCAAACTAATAGATATAGCCCCAACATCTAGCCCAAATAAATTCAGTAGCGAAAAAACTAATTTTTAGACGAATTGCAGATAAAATAAAAAACAAAAGCTACGATAGAAGAGAGTACACTTAATAAAATCAATCTATACTAGACTACAAAAAAATGGGCCACATTTTAAAATCATCCAAAGAACGAATTCCACTTGAACACGAAGGAGTTTACAAAATTCCTTATGGTGACTATAAAAATGATAAACAGATAGATGAGTTAGTACAACGCACATACAAATAACACGGCATATAATTGATTTTAATAACACCAAATTGATAACCGAATAAGAAAGATTACATAACAGAATACCACGAGAAGCAATAGACTTAAGAAAACACAAGTTACAAGGAAAAAATTGTATATTTAATTGATTCAGAACAAAGGCAAGGCTTTAAAATAAAACAAAAAAAAACTTGTCTGATATAAGAGATACTATAAAAGTTAATTGTTTTATATTGAATTATCAAAATGTATCACGAAGTTAAAGCCTCCACAATTACTTAATTAAAGGTGAAGCTTCCAAACTGTATAAAGAATTGTTATTTCATCTAACTCTAACCTTCTGTACCATTCCTAGATAATGTAAAAATCAAAACTAGTCGGAATAAATCGTAAAAATTGTGAAACCAACCAAGTGCCTTTCTATAAACAACCCTTAATATTCATCTAACTCCTTCTGCTCAAGGAGAATAATAAAGGATCCTGTGCTCAGCACACTCATGAATATAAGAGTCGATATGGTGTAACTTTGTCCTTTGGTTCCAGTACATATATCACCATACACTATTAGAATATTCATTCTAGGACACTTAAGTTAAGTTTAGATCGTGTATATAAGTATATGTAGTCTCTTGTTTTTTTTTTGTTTTAAATACTACAGCCATGTTCTGGAAAAGGTTACAAATTCCTACAATCATTGTTTATCGGAGAGATTTGAGAATTGACTTAAAAAAGAGTTTGAAAGGTTCAACTAAAGCTTTGATGGGAAAGTGCAGTTCTGGATATTGGCGCTATCAACTTTTGAGAATCATCTACTATACAGTGAAGAAGAAGTACTTTGTTAAAAACTCTGAAGAGAATACGTTACCTATTTTAAATATAACCCGTAGATTGAACTAACTGCACTGGGGATATTATTCTCCAGTCCAGTTAGTCCAATCTACAGGAGCAGTCAGAATGAGAATTCGTTTTCTAAAAACATCAATCTAAATCTTCTGGTATATTGTTTTAAACCAAGTCGCTTCTTTTATATCAAAGCTTCATTTTCTCGCTCTAAATATTTCAGTCGTCATAATTTATCTACAGAACAAATACTTTAAGAGGATTTTGGGTTTTGTAGGGCAATTTGATAGCTTTGCTCATTTGCGAATAGGATTTTAAATACAGGGTGCTAGATAAATTTAGCCCTACTTGGGAGACTACTAATACTCAAATCCAACAAAAAATCTAAGCTAGTTATCACTCGATAGCCCTACATAAGCAAGGGATTGAAATCTATTGAGCTAATTTCTATTAAGGTATATTTGCATTCGTCTTCAAAAAAGTTTAGAAGGTTGACTCAAAACGTTGATGTGCAAAGTGCAATTCTGGCAATCATCTATATGCCTCATCGTGATTGCTGCATTTTTTATTTGTTATATTTCGTACATTACTGATACAATAGTCTTAAATTCCTGAAAATTGGTCTAGGAGGTTTGATCTTTAAATTAAAGTAGTTGCTATATCATCTTATAAACAGAACAAGCATCTATTTCGTTTAGTTTATTTATTTATTTATTTATTAGTGCTTTATCAGACTTGCTTTAAAAATATAATTCGAAATACATTAATTTAATTTACTTTTAATTTAATTTTTTTGCTGTTGCAGAAATTATGGTCTTACATACCTGTATTTCCAAATTTTTTCCTCTCTGAGTTGTTTTAAAAATATATCCTGGTTTAAACTAGAAATCACTTGGTGTGAAGGACATCTTGATAATGATGTACTATCAAAACTAATCGAAGAGAAAATAATAAAATATATCTGAAACTAACCAAGTGATTTTTACTTTAAATCAAGATAGTTTAAAAAAGTATCACCGCGGGCAAAGTGAGCAATTAATTCAAAATAAAAACTTTTGTTCCTGAGTTATAGTATTTTCCACTATTTTTATATTTGTAGTTTTGTTTTATAAAAATGTTCTTGAAGATAATATACAATTTAATCGTCATTTTCTAGAAACGTTTTCTCGAGATTTCTAAAAAATTCTTTTTCAGATGTCTAAATTCTATTTTATTGGTTTCTTCTATCAATTTCCTCTTTATTTAGCGGAAATTTTTCGTCAAATTGCAAAAGTTTTCTTCCAGATTTTTAGAATTTCTTCTAGATTTCCACATTTTAGCAACAATTATTTTTAGTAAACAAGAAAAAGATAAAGCATTTATCTTATCTGGAAATTTCTTTTCCAAACTGATTGAGTTTTCCTTAATAGGTCTAAAAATTACCTGGATGAGAAATACTGTATTTTACCGTATTTCAAACGAAAAGACCTTTTGATGAACGACCTCCATTTACCTTGATTATCTCCTTTTAATACACGTTTCTTCAAAATAAAAAATTTCCAAATCTTCTTATAATGAAAAACAAACAATGTTCACAACACGTAACTTTTTGAAAAGCTTGAAATTCACAAAAAAAAGAAACAATACTGATGAATAGAGACGAAATATACTTATGGAAATAAACAGATATCTGTATAAATACCTTTTTGCGGATAATGTACCTTATCTAAAGATAATAAATCTAATCAAGATTCAATAACAGTGCAGTATATAATAACAACTTATGGCAGGATTGGCAATGGAGGACTGGAGGGAAGTGATCTGCTCCTATCAAGTGGAATTAACGTTTCATCGGTTCGGCCATCTACAAATAGAAGTGTAAACAAAAAGGGCGCGACCGTTTAACTTAAACCTTGGCCCTTCCCTACAATTATAAACAACGCCACATAAATATTTAATTGCAGATTAAAACAAGTGCGTCTAATTCGAATATACGCGCACAAGGAAACGTTACGTCACGGCCCCCCGTTCTAACCCTTAGTGGGTAATCTTGTTTGGATTATTTATATGCGTCGGTCTGCACTTTAAATTGCCCCGAAACTTTTAAGAGCATCTGGCGACGGCGTCATTCTTCAATTTTTCACTTGCCCGTACCCTTTGTTCATCGCTCATACTTTATGCCGAATTTATTTTACTTTCGTCAGCGTTCACCCTCACTTTTATTCCGACTAGCCCTTATAAAACCGAAACGCCGGAATGCTCCGTATATGGACGCGTACCTATAACGACACTACAGTTCCAGTGTAGATAATAAATATATAAAAACATGAGTGGTCGTTACGGGCCGGCCTTTTTGTATTTTCTATTGTATTGCATTGCGACCCGTAAGAAGTTTATGATCGTTTTAAGGAAAAAAAGAAAGGGGGGAATAGGAAAGGGATAATAGTTATTGGTTATCTATCCATTTAAAATCAGCGCCGATACGGTATGAAATTTGGATTCCTGAAAGGGCACCTCTGTGTATTAATTCCGCAGTTGGGATTTTTAAAGAACGTTAAATAATAAGTAATAATATTACCTTATTATAGTTAATGTTAAAAAATTTCATAAATTATCTGCAGAAGAGATTAAGAACTACAAACGAACTTAAGTTTAAACAGATATTTTAGTCGTTTTTTATCGCTTTTAAGATCTTAGGAAATGACTTTTGTAATAAAGATGCACATTTAACAGATATTTTCTTAGTCTAAGTAATATTGTTTCTAAGATGCTCCAATTGCTTCAAGCCAGGATGCTAACTACTTGAAAGACCAATACTATCTAAGATCTTACGAAAATACTCTTGTAATACAGATCTTCATTTAAAAGATATTTTCTTAGTCTAAGTAATATCGTTTTTAAGATGCTCCAATTGCTTCAAGCCAGGATGCTAACTTATAGGAAGACCAATACTATCTAAGAGCTTACGAAAAGACTTTTGTAATACAGATGCCCATTTAACAGATATTTTCTTAGTCTAAGTAATATCATTTTTAAGATGCTCCAATTGCTTCAAGCCAGGATGCTAACTACTTGGAAGACGAATACTATCTAAGATCTTACGAAAAGACTTTTGTAATACAGATGTCCATTTAACAGATATTGTCTTAGTCTAAGAAGTTATCGTTTCTAAAATGCTCTAATTGATTCATGCCAGAATGCTAACTTCTTGGAAGACCAATACTATCCAAGATCTTAGGAACATACTTTTGTAATACAGATGCCCATTTAACAGATATTTTCTTAGTCTTAAGTCATATCGTTTCTAAGATGCTCCAATTGCTTCAAGCCAGGATGCTAACTACTTGGAAGACCAATACTATCTAAGATCTTACGAAAAGACTTTTGTAATACAAATTCCCATTTAACAGATATTTTCTTAGACTAGGTAATATTGTTTCTAAGATGCTCCAATCACTTTGAGCCAGAATGCTAATTATTTGGAAGACCAGTACTATCTAAGTGCTTATGAAAAGACTTTTGTAATACCAATGCCCAAAAGGCAAGATATTAGAGAAAAAAAATATGGACTATTTTCTACCTATTAATCTGGATTCAAAAATTGTTCCATTAATGATCAGTTTACATACTTAGAGAATGCTACTTTAAATACATACTAACATTTGATGGTAGCATTTTTTTATTGAGAGAAAACATTTTGATATAAAATTATGGTGCAAAACAAATGTATGAAAATTGTAGTATAAGTTATTACTAATTGGTAATTCTAATTTTTCAATTAAAAATGTCTATTTAGAATTAAATAAAGTATGTTTGAAGTTTTGGTTTAAGATGTTTGTTGCATCCGCAGTAATAAAATCGAAACTTAATGTTTAGAGCGTTTTCCTTTAGCAGGCGACATAAAAGTCGAATGTATCGCCGGAAGCCGATAATGAATTGTGTTATTAAAGGTAGGGTTATTGAAAATCTCTAGTGCGCCGAGGCAGTTTATTGTTTATCAATTGAATTGGAACGGTGTCATAATGCTGATGTAAAAGTTTAGAGACTTCATTAAATTTATGGGAGCTTGGGATATTAAACGGCAGTCATGTGTTACAGCTGTTGTTTGATTTATAGAATGGGGTGACCTAGTTTTAAATTTGAAATTCTGTAGGTGCATCCATTTTTTTTTAAATCGGCGGCCTTCCTTGCCGCTAAAATTTTGCAATTTTCAAATCGAGCCAAGCTCGACAAATCGCGCGCCATGCGGAACATGTGTTCTGAGTGAACACATAATGGGGTGAGATGTATATAATAGTAGACCGTATATGATACATGCGTCGCGACGCCTCGCCCGCCCTTCAATGCACCCCCGCTAGACCGACTATACAGTCGGTGCAGACTATAGAGGCCTACAAATTGTTGTTTACAAGCGATACATAAATCTGCCCGAAATATTGTTCGCGCTGGCACCGAACACGAAATTATAACACTTACCAGTTCAAACAAATAGTTTCATACGTCTAGGTGTAATGCATGTAAAACAGTGTAATGAATATATAGAAAGAAACTGGAGATGCATGTGTATGGGAGGAATAATAGGCGCTTATGTACTTAAAGCAATTATCTGATGATTCATAGTAGAGTTTCAAACCGCCCATAAATGCTCCCTGATTTATACACTAGGTGCTGAATTTATCTACGTGCCAGTTTGCAATTCAAATGATTAATACCCTTCCAATTACTAAAGCTCCTTAGTCCTTGTTGCTTTGCGTTAACTTAGCATTTAAGGAATAACTCCAAATTTATTCCTTTAACATGCAACGCAAATATTATTTTGGAACTTCAGCATTCAGGCCAAAATAAAGTTCTCTGCTGGCTATAAACTTTATCAAAAGTGCCACTAGCTATCTAATCGACGGTGAAACAATGTAATCACGAGCATATATTTTACAAGGATAATATTAGTATTCATAACCTAAAAATAGTATTAATTAGTGCATAAAATAAAAATAAAACAATTACTTATTCTTCTTTATTAAGAATAAAGAAAACACTTTTACTTTTTTATACCACTTTAAGTTTTATTTGCAGTGACTAGTTTCGACTACACAGTAATCATTATCAAACTAAGTTTTATTTATTAAGAATAAAGAAAACACTTTTACTTTTTTATACCACTTTAAGTTTTATTTGCAGTGACTAGTTTCGACTACACAGTAATCATTATCAAACTTAGTTTGATACTGCAAATAAAACTTAAAGTGGTATAAAAAAGTAAAAGTGTTTTCTTTATTCTTAATATTGAAATGTACCACCAAGTGAACGCCGTTACGATCCAAGAATTTATTCTTCTTTATATTATTATTATGTTATGTTACGGTTCTCCTAACCAAAATGATTTCAGGAATATATTTTGATACAATCATTTACAATAAATTAGCCGTTCTAATTTTTTAAATATAAAACTCATTCTTTAAGATATTTTTAATACCTGCATACTAAGAAGATTAGGGAAATTAAAATAATTATAATTGAAACCACTATTTGGAATTTAATAAGCAATTGCGTGGATGAAATGCTTATAAAGGTATAATTGTTAATTTTTATTATGCCTGCAGAAAACGATACTAGTGGTAGTGACATTATAGTTACCAAAAGAAATCGGTCATTATATTTGCCCAGTACAAGCAGCAGATTCCTCTGACTCTGGATCGGGATCTAAATTTCTACGATGGGAGGATAGAGAGTTTGTACGTCTTCCCATCTAAGTCCTCATTCCTTGATACGGTCTAGCCATTCCAAGGCATTGGCAAACGCCATGATAGCAGCAAGAGAGACTCTTAAGATGCCTGATGACTGTAGACATATGTTTCCCAGTGTGGATTCACGTACGTTGGATAGAACCGGACAGTCCAGAAGCACATGCTCGGCGGTTTCCTCTTCCTCTTCGCACCTTCTGCAGGTTGAACTAGAGTATAGTCACAATCTATTCAGGTGCAATCTTGCGCTCTATAACCTTCCGTAGGTTTTCTCTGGATACAGTATCTGGCTCTAAGATTTTCTGCTCCGTTGCTTACAAGCCATCTTTTAGTTGCTCGCAGCCTTATAACAACCGCTGCTGCCAGTTCGCTGATATTTTTATCCAAGGATGGAATCTTGGCAGCTTGAAATCCTTGATTTTCCTCCTTCTTGTGAACAGTACCAGTTCCGCTTTTCTTGGATTTACAAATAGTCCTTGGTCTATGCACCATTTGTTTACTATGTCAAGAGCATCCGACATATGTTTCGTTAACATACTTTCCGAGTTTCCGGAGAGTAGGATCGTGATATTGTCGGTGTAACCTACTGTGTAGAAGCCCTGCCTATTCAGTGATTCGAGTAGTCCGTCGTCGCAAAGAGGAGAGTACTCCCCTCTGTGGACAACCTTTTGCGACCCTACATACAAGCCTCGTGTCACCTATTATAATATTGGCTGTTCTCCATTGCACCCTATTAGAGATCCACTAGCTGTAAACCCATTGCGGATAGAAAAAAATGTAGAAGAGACGAATTATGCTTGTAATAAAATTAAACAAAAAAGATTATCAAAGCGATCCACCTGAAATATACAGATGGTCCTTACAGTCGCAGAATTTGAGGAGTTATTCTAAATATGGATACAATAACGGTTAGCCATCTGCAGGAATATTGGTCCCAAAACTTCAGTGCCAAAATTCCTTT
Organism: Ontholestes murinus; assembly: GCA_963969525.1. Classification (NCBI taxonomy): domain Eukaryota; kingdom Metazoa; phylum Arthropoda; class Insecta; order Coleoptera; family Staphylinidae; genus Ontholestes; species Ontholestes murinus. The sequence goes on from OZ018399.1 coordinate 13,166,639, forward strand.
CTTTAGTGCCATATTTAGAAGAGACTGATTCATGCAAATCTTTTGGATGCTTCATTTGCATGAAACAGATCCAAACGATCAAAGTCTTTGGAGTCGGGTGCAAAAGGTCATTATTTAGATTTGTTTGAGAACAAGTTGAAGGAAAATTTTGTTCCGTCAAGGGAAATTCCAGTGGATGAGTCTGTAGTTAGATTCAAAGTTTTTTGAATATAACCCAAATAAGTATGGAATCGGGATATATGTATTGGCAGATGCTAATACTGGATATTTATATATTCAATGTTGCCTTAATACGAAAGCTTGACATCAGAAAATTTAGTAATTCTGACCTTCCTATATGTTCCAAATTAACCTGCAATTCGTACCCAACTCTATAAAAGATCGCAATTTTCCGAGGATAATACATTTATAAATTATTGGCATGGAAACATAAAGGGCTCGTCACTGCAGTTAGTAGTTGGGATGTTTCGGGTACTCAGCCAATAAACAGAAAAATACGTTAAGGAAATTTGCACCCATGGTTGTTATTAACTAAAACAAATACATGAGAGGTGTTGATGGAGCTTTTTTTGGGGACTTGAGTCATGCATTTGCGCTGCATATTTGTTCGACCAACGTCGACAAAAAAGCGCCCCATAACGTACCTAAAATTTGTTGGGCAATTGGTTGATGAACTTACAGGAAATTATAGACAATCCTTCAAACTTCCTGGTAGACCATCATCAACTGATAAGGATGAACAATTAAACGGCAAATTGCACGTATTACACTAGTTATATGTGCAGTACTTGTACTTGAAAGCCTGGACTACATATCGGGGTCTGTTTCGAGCGTTATCGCACTCTGCAAAATTATAAACTGTAGTTGTTTCTTTATGTTATGCTTTTTATTTTGTTTCTATTGTCTTTTAGTTAGTTTTGTTGCAGTTACTTACTTCTTACAAGTTATAGAAAACAGAAATTCATGGTTAACCTGTGATGATAAACTAATGACTAAAACATTTCTGTTCAGAGTATTGCTATGGTAGTAGTAGTTTATTCATGTTGATACCAAATGGTTTACAAACGTCATGCACAGTGAAATAATAATATAGAATATCAGATAATATGAGTAGTAAATACAACAAATAATTAAGCACAATATATACAAATTATAAAACTAGATAAAAATAAAAATTGGTGGGCATATATAAAAACAGATATAGCCAGAACAAACGTGTTAAAAGTGTATAAAGCTGACTAGAAATAAGGTGTAGATGTATAAAATTCTAAATGTATAAAACTTATAAATAAAAATTATAAACAAGACAAATTAAAAAACAGTAAAGCAATTGAAAAAATTTAGACGGAACAAAAGATTTAAAAGATTTAAAATAATGGATCATAGAATAAAATTAAGTGGGTCGAAGCTTAAGATCTAAAAATTGGTCTGAAATACAATTATCTATGCTGAAGAATGCTTTAATTGTTAAGTATGACTTCACAGTATTTTTAAATTTTGCATAGGGGAGCGATTTTACTGCCTGTGGCAAAGTACTGAATATTTTAGGCCCATAAAAATGTATTCCATTTTTACATCTTGATCGCCCAGGATAAATTAGTTCGTGACTTCTAGTGTTGTGATCGTGAATCTGATCATGTGTTAAATAGGAGTCAAAATGTAACAGGCATTCCAAAATAAATAGACCCGGTAATGTAAGTATTTGGAGGTTCTTAAAATATTCCTGACATTCGTCTCGATAGTCTATACAAGCCAGTATTCGAATGGCTCGGCACTGTAAACTAAAAAATCTAGTAGTGATACTAGAATGACCCCATGTAAGTATACAGTATTGTAAATGGGATTGGAAAAGAGCATGGTATGCAGCAATAAGTGCAGCTTTAGGTAGTGAATTGCTCAAGTACCTGAGTAGATATGTGAGTTTTTGACTCAGTTCCTTTTCATGCTCTTTCCAGATTAGTTTAGTATTTAGGTTAATCCCCAGAAATTTGCAAGACCCATGCTCTTCATTATGAGATTTTAAGGAAAAAAACTAGCCTTACAGTTTTTGTTATATTCAGAGAGAGTTTGTTTGAATTGAACCATTTCTGAATCTGATCATTTAAGATGTCTCTACGGTGCAACACGGTTTGATAGTCATCATCTACATTGATTAATGTTGTATCATCTGCATACATAACTATTTTCCCATGTATAATATGTGCAGGTAGGTCGTTCACATATACTAAAAAAAGTAGTGGCCCTAGAATAGAACCTTGTGGTACACCACAAGATACAGTTACGAATGCAGACGAGCGATCATTGAAAACAACGCATTGTGTTCTATTCAGGAGATAGGAGTTTACTGAGCGACAACTTTGTGGACTAAAATTATAAAAGTATAATTTCCGAAGTAAAATGTCATGAGGGACGCAGTCAAAGTCCTTGCTTAGGTCGAAGAAAGATGCCGCTGTATATTTACCAGCTTCAAAGCCTTTGATAATTTCCTTGACAAAAACCCTAACCGCGTCTCACTCGAAAGATCACGACCATCACAATTGGACGCCATTTTATATTAGGTGCTGGCATTACGTTCCGCCTCTAAATATTGTTTATATAATTACATTTACTAGATTTTTAATGTGGTGTAGTTAAGTATTCTTAGTAGTTTCAATAAATTATTTTTACACGTTAAAAAATAAAATATTATGTCACCACATCTCCATCGTAGGTCAAGGGGTGTATTTAGGAGTTATATTTTAAAATTTCTTATTCAAAGATGGTGAAAAAAAATCCGAGTTACTTGCTAACTGCCAAAAAAATTACGAGTGCAAAGGGTTAATTATATCTGAAATAACATTTGAACCTTCATGCTTTGGATTGCTAGTCTAACGCTCTACCAACTGGGCCACTCAGGCACAATAATGGGAATCGAAATTTTCATCTACCATATTATATATAAATGCGCATTACAAATTCCACTTCGGGTACACACAAACATATAAATAAATGCAGACTATTCAATATTTGAAAACTGATAAATAATGATTAATTATTTAATGTTACTGATTATTATAGGCAAACTGAATCTTTACGATGATAATACATATTACAAATGCCTTAATATAAATAATAAATTGGCTGTATTTATTACAATTTTTGCCATTCCAGGAGGAAACAATACCACCTAGACGAGCGCCGGCGTCATCTATTTGAGGCGACAGGGCCGCCACTGCGGAATGCGGCGGGAACTAAGATGAACCAGGGGTGGAACCGGCGGGGGGCGGGGATACACGCCGGTGGTATGTCTTCCCTTTTTATTCGACAAACCGAACGAAATAGGCCGCCAACATTTTACGCGAATATTTCTGCGTAACCTCGGAGCCGCCGCGACGGCACTGAGCCCTTTAGCCGCTTAAAATATTCCGAATTTTTAAGTTGCTAATACTTATAGACTGGTATTGTATTGAACGCGCCGAGGTGAAGACCGGATCCGCAATTGAGTTTCGAATACTTCACAACTTGTTTCTTTGATGCCGGTACGCAGGCCGAACCTCCACGTCAAGATCTTAGACAATTGATTTCTTTACTTTCATTTATAAGAAAATAAGTATGACTAAATACTTAAAAATAATTTTGTAATACCTTTAAAATACCTAAACTAGTAATAATTAAAGAAAATATATGACATTACAGCCGTGGACCGGTTTTGACCTATTTTGGATCTCATCAGCATAGTGCAAATGATTGAATGTACGTTAAATAGTTTATGTGTGACTATAATTTATGTGTGACTATAGTATGATATCATACTATAGCGTAGTACAATTGAAGATTTAAAAAAAATCAGACAAAAACATAAAATACAAATATATAGTCCATCCGTTGGATCTTCCGTCCTACGTCACAAAATATCGCTTCGAGAAACGACACAAAAACATTCAGTCTGATAAGGTAAACCAAATGCGTTAAAAAAAAGAACGCACTAGTTATGTTTCTCGTGGAAACATTAAGTTTTTTAAAAACTGTTTTTAATTATTTTTATTTAATTAATCACTAATACAACTTATAACCGAAGAACTTATTATAACATTAGCGTTTAATAATTATTTAATTGAAGTCGAATTGAGTTGTACGTTCTACAATGGTCTATATTAATCTCTATTCTAATGCGCGCAAAATAATATTTATATAAGGAGATAAATAAATGCGAATTATGCGTTTAGTGCGGAAATGTATCAGCATAATGCAAGCCGTATGCACGACATTGCGTGGGATATGTAACTCCTTTCCCCTTTAGAGGGCACTTTATATTTTTTGAAAATATAAAGGGTTTCTAGAATTTGTATTGTCATCATGATTCGCATTTACTTCTTTTTTTCTTAACATAAGGAATAATTAAGTAACGATAAATAAAGTAACAAACAATAATTAATAAAATACAATATAATAAAATTGTCCAAATATTGATATTATGAAATTGGTCATTAGTTTTGGGAATTATGAATTTAACCTGATTGGCGTGACTTTTAAGTGTTTTGAGTTTATCTGGATTAATGTTTTTAATTTCAATGGTAGCGAGTTCTGAATGTGTATTGTTAACAGGTATGACAATATTTGGTAGTAAAATGGGCGAAGTATTAGATATGGTGTCATATTCATTAATAAATTTTGTATCTTGTGTAGTAAAACTACAAGTATGGGGTAATTTAAACAAATAATTCCCTTTTAAATTTAAAATATTGTCAGTTTTACAATTTGTACTGACTTTGGTGTAATTTTGAAATATTACTATGTAATGCGAATAGTCAATTTGTTCAATAATATAGTTTGGTAATTTAACAATTTGGTATTTACATGAACTATAATTATTTGTAATTTGTAAGATTTGAAAAATACAATTTGTTTGTTTTTGACTATTAATCAAATTAATATTTCGGCAATAATAAGTACCATTTAAATTTCTGCACATTTCGCTTGTATACATATAATAGTTTTTATTAGCAATAAAATATTTTTCATCTGGTATAAGAGTCTGATATTGGTTATTTTGATTAAGGATAGGTATTGGATACAATTGATAATAATCATAAGTTTCAGAATGAACAATAGGTATAGATAGTACAAAAGTAACACGTGAATTTGAAATATATGTTTTTACATCTAAAATTTCATAGAATTTATACATGGATTCAATATTAATAGGAAAAAGAATATTATCCTCTGAGAGATACGACAAGGTTGTTGATATTAAGAATAATAATTCTGTAGGTTTAATTATCGAATTATGTGCTACACCAATTCTAGCGAACATGATAGCATCTTCCAAGTCGTGTAACAGTTGATTAATCATATTTACAGTTATATGTATCTGATCTAAAACATCTTTAATTATCATTATTTGATTAAATTCATAAATCTGCACATTTATAATTTTAGAAATTTTATTTATTATTTAGGTGGACGTCTAACTTGTTCTTTATGAATTTTAGGGCGTTTATTTGTAGATATTGTTTTATTTTCGACTGTGTCAACTATTTGTGGTTCATACACATTTTTAGATTTATCTCTATGATATTGTTTTACAAATATTTCGTCACCTTCATCTACATCAATATCAGCTTCTAAATTTTCATTTCTCTTGGATATTACCTTATCTTTATTTTGAATAAGTTTTTGATTTAATTTACTATAAATAAGTCTTGTTTGATCTCTATGTTTTTGAATATAATCACTAACTAATTGTTGTTCTAAATTTAAGTCAAATGGATTATTGTTTTCAATATGACCACTAATTATTTCTACTGGAGTTAATTTTGTTGAAGAATGTATGGTATTGTTGTATGCTAAAATTGCGTATAACATTTTATTCGTAATTGGTTCTTGAGAGAATTCACTATTATTTAAAATTCTTATATGTTCTATAATTGTAGAATGAAATCTTTCTATTGCTCCATTAGATTGCGGATGATAAGGTGTAGTAAAATGTATATCTATTTTGTGAACTTTTAATAAATCATTAATTAAGGAATTTTTAAATTCTTGTCCATTATCAGAAATTATTTGTTTTGGAATTTGATGATGTGAAAAATATTTTAATAAATTGTTAACAATTTCTATTGAGTTCAAAGAATTTAAAGGATATGCTTGTCCGTATTTAGAAAAAGAATCTATTATTGTTAAGAATTTTTGTTTTTGAATTTGAAATGTATCAATATGTATAATTTCAAAAGGTTTACTTGCTGTAGGTGTTATACTTAACTGTAATTTTACTGGGTTTCTTTGGTATTTACTCTTCTTACATATATCACAAGAATTTATATATTTTTGAATGGCTTTATGTAAATTTGGATAATAGTATTTTGCTTTGATACGTTTTTCTGTTTCTTCTATACCTCTATGGTTTGATTTTCCTAAATGATAATTTTCTACTATATTTTCAAAATCTTCTTCTGTTTCAATATCAATTAATTTAATTAAACATCTTTTAAATTTATAAGATGGATATTTAAAAGTTTTCCTAATAATTTCACAAAAAGGTTCATAATTCAAATTTTCTTCAAAATATAAATGATATGTTACATTAGGTACGATATATTCTTTTATAAAATTAATTATATCGGAATTAAAACTTGTTGATGATAACTGCACAATAATTCTTTGTTTATCAAAAATTCTTTTAATTTTTGGCTTCGCTGGGGAATGATAGACATATTGAAAAATAACTTGATTTTTACCAAAATATAAAGGTGTATCTGTTATTGGTACATCAACTATAAGATTTTCTTCTTGATTAATATGAACTGTTTCTTGTGGAATATTATCCACTTCTTCTTCTGTTTGCGAACTAATTTCTATTATATCATTTAGAGGATCTGTTTCATTTTCATCTACATTAGCTTGTATAGATTGAGTTTCAAGTTATTAAATTGTTCTATATATTTTTGTAATTCATTTATATTAACTTCGATATTAGTCTTTTCAGGATCTAATTCTACACGTGATAACGCATCTGCGTTAGTATTTAATTTACCTTTTTTATAATAAATATTGTAGTCTAATTCTTCTAATTTTAACCTCCATCTTACAAGTCTAGAGTTTGGATCTTTCATATTAAATAGATATTTAAGAGGTTGGTGATCACAAATAATATTAAATTCTTTACCGAACAAGTATGGCCTAAAAAATTTCGTAGCCCAAACTATAGCTAACATTTCTTTTTCAATTGTACCATAATTTAATTCTGATTCATTTAGAGTACGTGATGCATAAGCAACAGGTAAATCCTTACCAATAGGTCCTTGAGATAGTACTGCACCTATTGCAAATTTACTAGCATCAGTAGTTAAATTAAATGGTTTAGAAAAGTCAGGATATTGGAGGATTGGTTCATTTAACAATAAATTTTTACAAGTTTCGAAACATTTTACAAATTCATTATCATGGATAATTTTCTGATTTTTCTTTAGACATTTTGTTAATGGTTTTGTTATTTTTGCAAAGTCTTTAATAAAACGGCGGTAATAACCTAACAAACCTAAAAATGACTTAATTTCTTTCGTAGTATTTGATAAAGGGTATCTTTTTATAGCTTCAATTTTTGAAGGATTTGGCTTTATACCTTGAGGAGTTACTATGTGACCTAAATAAGCAATTTCTTTTTTTAGAAATTCGGATTTATCCAACTGTACTTTAAAATTAGTTTCTCTTAATCTTTGGAATATTTTTCGTAATCTAACTAAATGTTCTTGCAATGAAGTTGAAAATATTATAATATCATCAAGATAAGTTAAAAAAATTTCATTTTGATAACCTCTTAAAATATTGTCCATCACACGTTGTAATGTGGCTGGAGCATTTTTCAATCCGAATGGCATTCGTGTATATTCATAATGACCGTTTTCTACTGTAAAAGCTGTTTTTTCTATATCATCGGGGCTCATTTCAATTAGGTGAAATCCATTTGCTAAATCTAATGTTGTGAAATAATTACATTTACCCAATTTATCTAAAACATCTGTAATGTTTGGTAATGGATATCTATCAGTAATAGTTTTGTCATTTAATTTTCGATAATCTACTACAATTCTCCATTTTTGTTTGTTAGAATTATCCATTTTCTTAGGTACAACCCAGATTGGAGATGACCATGGTGAATCACTGGGTCTAATTATATTTTGTTCTAACATACTGTTAACTTGTTTCTCTACTTCATTCTTATGGATAAACGGATATCTATATGATTTAGTATAAATAGGTTCTTCATCTTTAGTTTTTATTTTATGCTTTATTTGGTTTGTAAAAGTTAATTTTTTATTTTCATCATAAAATATATCAGAATATTCTATACAAAGTTTTTGAATTTGTTCTTGTGCTTCACTATTTAAATGATTAGTTTTAATTTTTTCTAAATTCAATTTATATGGTTTGGTATTTATATTAAATGTATTTATTTTATTTATAATATGAACATGTATTTTTATTTTAGTATTTTGAAATATAAACATTATCATTTTCTTAACTACAGAATAATTTAATTTATCCAATCCACACCCGATTTTAGGTATTGATAATATATTAATTTTCTTATTTATGCAGAACTCTTTTAGATTTATTAATGTTTTAAACATATCTTCGTATGTTGATTTTTCATTGAACTTATTCTTTGTTATTAGATATAAAATGAATCTATCATTATCTTTTAGAAAACATATTTTATGTTTTTTAGGTTGCTGTGCAATTAATGTTTTTACATTTTTAAACTTTTGTTTAAATATTTTTGCAATTCCTTTATTCATTTTTAAATCTGCACTCACACAATGAGCGAGAGAAAAATTAGAGTTGAAAAGATTATCTTTAACTTCTATAATGTTTTCGTTATTTATTTTATTTCTCTTTGATAACCTAAGAAATGTTTTATAATTAACTTGACATTGATTACTCGAGAGTTCTTTTGTTGCTACAGGAGTAATTTGTTTATTGTTAACATTTATAGATTGAACATGTGGTTGATTATTACTCAAGAATTCAGGTTCAGTTACAGGAGTAATATCAATATGTTTATTATAAGTATTATCATTATTATTACTATCTTTTAAATGATTAATATTATTCATATTTCCATTATTGTTATTTTTATTTACAGAATATAACTTAAAATTATTATTATCAAACTTAACTGTTTTAATGGGTTCTAAAAATTTAAATTCCTTAGGGTCTATATTCTTATTTAATATTTCTACGTAAGCAAAATTATTATTAGCTAAAGTTAAGGTTTCTGGTATTTCAATATTATTAATATTATAATGTGGAATAATAATTTCTCCATTAGGAACATCGACAGGCACTTGAGTTATATGTTTTGTATGTGATTCTAAATATATAGTATGCAATGGTTCTTTTGATTTATTTTGATATTTAATTTTAATATTTGTTCGAGGAGTTTGTAAAATTGAATCAGAAAAATCTATTTTTGCTCTTAAGTTATTTAATAAATCCATGCCAATAAGACCATCAAATTCATCATGAAAATTCAAAAGATAAAATTTGACTAAACCGTTTGGAATATTAAATTCTGAAGGTGTTGCTATAATTACAGCATGTGAATAATTCAAACTTTGAAATACTGTTGTGACAACAAATTTTTCTTCAATTATTTTGTTTTTAAAATATTTTTTAGCAATTTCAGGACTCATAAAAGATTTAGTAGAACCTGAATCAATTAAGAATTTTAAGGGAAAACTATTTTTTAAAAATCTAATCTCTATATATGGGAGACCTCCATTTCCTAATGTATGATTTTCTATGTAAGTGGCCTTTTGAATCTGATTGAACAAAAATTTTGATCGTAATTCTCATTATTAGAATTCCTAGAAGTATTTGGTTCATTTCTATAAAAATTATTTTCTTGATTAATTTCAGTGTTAAATAATTCTTCAGCAATATAATTTTGTGTGGGTTTAAAATTAGAATTAGTATTAAATCTACGATTAGTATTAAAAGTATTTCGAGTATTAGTACTCATTGGAGTAGGTTGAAAATTTGGAGTTTGACCTCTGGGTTTCCAAACATTTTGTGGATTAGGTTTTTTAAATACTTGTTGATTTGAGAAAAATTTTGGTTGTACGGGTCTTGTTTGTAATTGGTTGACTCGGAAAATGATTTCTTTGTGGATTATTTTGTTGATTATTTGTAGGAAATCTATTAAATTGGTTATTAAATCTTGGATAATTTCTGGGAATGGAATTTTGTATATTATAATTATTAGACTTAAAACTATTATTATTATTTGTTAATTTTGGAACTTGTTTATTTTGATTCTGGAGATACTAAATATTTTCTTCCTGGTTTACAAATTGTAAGGCTTGCGCTAAATCATTTGGACGCATAGACCGAATTGTTGTACCTAAAGGATCTTTTAATCCTGCTAAAAAAGTTTTTAATGTTAAGTCTTTGTATAAATTACGTTTAAGATCTCTATTATTAATAAGCGGTTCATGAACATTGACATATGAACAAATAGTATTTAACATGTTTAAACATCTTTCATAAAATTGTGTTGGTGTTTTATTTGGTTTTTGTCTAAGGTTAATTAAATCTGGATTAAGACAAGCTTCGTCTCTTGGATCAGAAAAATTTCTAATTAAAATATTTTTTAAATCATCCCAATCATTAATTGTATTTACATTTGCTACTAAGCGTGCTCTTCCTGTTAATTTATTTATTAAACTATTTATAATATAGCGATTTTGGAAATTTGGTTGTGCATTATAAAAAGAATCAATTATAGTTTGTGAGATTTGGATATAATGATCAAGTTCGTCAGAATTTTCGTTAAATTCTGGAACACATTTTAAATATTCTGGATTAAATGCCATTTCGTTTATATTAATTCTGTTTATTAAATTTAATAATTCCTCTTCAAAATCAATATTTATATTACTTGTGTACGAATTAGGGGATTGGGGAACAGACTCTGTACTACTTGTAGAAATACTTGACATAAATTATATGTATATGAAAAATGCAAAAATTCAAAATCGACTTACAATGATAACAATAGTACGATCTTCATTCTTGGTGAATGTTGAAGGACTTCTAGGATTGCTGCTGGGGCTGCTAATTAGACTGCTCTCTGGACTGCTAATTGGATTGAACTGCGGCAACAGGACTTGTTGTTTCTTCCGGTACGTTGATTAGTGATGGTAGTTGTTGGACTCAAACTCTCTGGTAGAATCAAGGAATTTTGGTTCAAAGTTCACGGTTTTAACCTCAATGGAAAGTTCTGGGTTCACTTGTTTTCGGTGAAGGTCCTCAGAATTCGGCACTTTTACTGGGTTCACGAATATCTCGGTGAAAGTCCTCAGAATTTGGCACTTTTACTGGGTTCACGAATTTTTCGGTGAAAGTCCTCAGATTTTGGCACTAGATTTTCCACTGGAACTTATCCGTCACGACTGCGCCAGTTATGTTTCTCGTGGAAACATTAAGTTTTTTAAAAACTGTTTTTAATTATTTTTATTTAATTAATCACTAATACAACTTATAACCGAAGAACTTATTATAACATTAACGTTTAATAATTATTTAATTGAAGTCGAATTGAGTTGTACGTTCTACAATGGTCTATATTAATCTCTATTCTAATGCGCGCAAAATAATATTTATATAAGGAGATAAATAAATGCGAATTATGCGTTTAGTGCAGAAATGTATCAGCATAATGCAAGCCGTATGCACGACATTGCGTGGGATATGTAACTCACTGTAAAACTTTCGTCGTTTTTTGAAGCGATAGTTTGTGACGTAGGACGGAAGATCCAACGGATGGACTATATGTATGTTAAAATAAATTATTAAATGAAAAATACTTTACTAAAGAGAATGGTTGCGACCATTACTACGTACTTATCCATACTTACACTCAATTGAAAAATACTTTAATACATATTTCTTTTAGTTTACAGATTTCTCTTAAATTAATAAATTTAAATCAACACAATCCGCCGGCGTCTACTTAAATATTTAAAATCCAATATTTGATATATTCTCAGCAAATATATGTATATTATTTCACTTTCTAGTTAATATTGCATGAAACAATGACAAAGAGGATGTCTGCATTTTAATACGTCAGCTCCCCTCGGCTCAAATATTGTTTCCGATTCTACAAATTTTCTGTATCACATTATATTTCCCCTTTTCAATTTCAATATGCTCCACTTCCAACTAATATTGCCACTCTGGGGTGCTTCGAGCTTAAAAGAATGCCATATTCTTTAGCACTAACGCCCATAAAACTAGTTCTCTTTAAACTTTAATAAAAATTAATATGCATTTTAATTAGAAAAAACACGAAAATATTTCATAAAATCTACAACAAATGAGTCTTATTAGGATTACAAGAACAAACCACTTTTGAAACAACTACTTCTCTAGCTAATACTTCAACAGACATTGAATGATGTAATTTGCGTGTTACAAAATAGCAAAGCTATCAAAGCAACACTAATTTAAACGTATTTCTTTCTATAAAATGAACTAAAAATCATTCAATCATTTTAGTTCATTAGAGAAGTAGTCGTTTCAAAAGTGGTTTGTTCTTGTAGTCTTAATAAGACTCATTTGTTGTAGGTTTTATGAAATATTTTCGTGTTTTTTCTAATTATAAGTTTCTTTTAGTTTATTGTATTGATTTTAATTATATTATCTGAATAATATTAGTTTATCTAAAGCTAATAATAATTATAAAATTCAAATCCACTCTTGTGCGGAATAGCAATTGGTATTTTACGCACTAATTTTGAAAGATAAACAGTTTCCATCGGGTGTAAGAAGTAGAGGAGAAAGTTGAATATAAAGTTTAGGAGACGTTTGAAAACCAATTTAAAAGTAAAAGGGAGTTAGTGGAGAAATAAATAAACAATATTGATGAAATTCAGGACCCTCCGTAATTTAATTTATTAAGGAGTGAAATTTGCACAGGCGTGCTTTAGCGTTCGAAGAAAAAAATGAGAAAACCGTTTTGGCAATGTGTTCGAAATAAAGTAAACATAATTTTAAATGGGTTCCCATAAATAATCTCGGTGTTTGTTCGCGCTACGCTATAAGTCAGTATGTTCACTCCGGCAATACTGTTTATTAATGAAAAACTAATATTTTTTCATTACTGCATCGACTGCGGAAACAATAATAGAAGCGACGTAGTTGAAAATTATGTAGTATTTTTATTCGAATCGAAATTAAACATAACAGGGGGATGATGTTTAATTAATCTCGAGTGCAGTTCTAAACATTTTGTACGCCAATAATGAAGAAATTAAATAAATACCCCGGCGACCGGAGGTGGGGTCAACAGATAAATTGAATCCACCTCAGATTGAAATGAAATTTATCGCGTTTTGCAGACCCTAATTAATTTAAATTCGTTCATTTGCTAATTAAGTAATTAGCCCAATAAAGGATTCGATGAAATACAGGCTTGTATTCACGAAATTCCACGTGTGATCCTATTTTAGTTAAACTGCACTAATGTAATTAATGACTAGAATATTAATTACACTATATGTGCATAATTATAATTAATAAAGTAAATATCATAACTTATGTGATGGTATAATTTAATATATAATATTTAAATTATTTATTATCTACAATAAACTAAATACTTTTTTTCTACATAACTATTACCATATTAGAAATCTATCAATAATTATTTATTATAAATACATACATTTACATAACATTGTTACGATTCAAAATATTTACGAATTACTAATGTTTTTTTTTAAATTATATAATAAGAGTAGGACATTGCATTTGGTAATTAACTTATTGTATAAACTTGGGCGTTTAAAGTTACGCGTATTTATTACGTAATAAGGATTTAAATTTTCTGATCTGTTACTACTATCCTTACAAAGTAGAAAATAGGATTCAGAAACGGTTTACTCGGTAATTGCATCATTTATTTACGAGTTGTGTGGAACATGGGCAATATAAATGAATCGCACAATATAAGCGAAGATGACGTTTTTATAGCAACAATAAAAGTAAATATTGCAACTGAAAGATGATGTTACTATAAAATTGATTTCCCGCATCTCAAAAATTTCAAAAAGGGTGTTATGCGTCATTTAATCCGCCTGTTAACTTCACGTATTGATTTAAACCAAATGAGGATGCAAGGTACTCAAAGCCATCGACGGGCGCTTTATAATGTTCCTCTTTTTTTTTTAAGACACGAACACAATGTGTTGATATCCTGGACAAGGGTGGCTATGCGCCACTTCATATGTGAGCAGGAGGGGCGCAGAAAACGCCTAAAACCTTTTGAAAGCATTTCAGTATTACCAGATAGCATTGTGCCGGGCGTAAGCTTCTTTTTTAAAACACGTTTACGTTCCTGCAAGTGCGTACTGAATGTGTTCACACTCGTACCACTATTAATCCTAATAAGGACCCGAACGAGCCAGCGGCCCCCGCACGGGTGAAATTAACTCGCGAAATGCCGTATTTTAAACAGGAAAACGCAATGTTTAAAAATAACGAGGGCCGCAACAAAACATCCCCCTGGCCGACATTATGGAACGCACGGCGTATAATATCTAAGTGGCGAGTACAATTGATATTTTTAAGCAACGGAATTCTTTTGTTGTCCGCGGCGCAAACAAAATTCATCCTGAAAAATCGGCAGCCGTTTATAATTGCCAAATGCCGACATTGTGTTTTCGTTAGTGTCGCACATGAAACGCTTTGATCAGACTCTTAGAAAAAGGTGGTGTGTAAATCACAAAGACAAAGAGTTTATAAATAAACGAGAAATGCCAGCGGACGAGACACGTTTCGAATAAGACGATTTCATCCAATCACTTGAAAATTGGCAGACAGCCTGGAATTACTGCTACTGTTGGATATACCAATATTATCAACTACTTTTTTTATTGATTAAAACTATTGAATTTTATATGAATTCTATATAAGCACAATAAAATAACGAAATTTATAATTTCAAATAATGGTCACATGAATGTCAAAGTCAAAGTCCTGGTGATTGCAATATAGATTGCACGAAAACTAATACTAAAGAATTTAAGAGGTAAAAGGTATTAAATGTTCGAGCCTCTATTACAAATTTAAAAAGAACAATATGTATACAATTTAACTTTCAAATTAATTACGGCCACAAAGGAGCTAATAGTTATTCCTCTTACAAAACTCCTTAATATCTTTACTAAAAAGAATTATTTTCCTAAATGTTTGAAGTTGATAAAAGCAAATAGACACCGATCTTTGCAAAAAAAAATCGAATCAGTAATTAAAAACAAAATCTTGGAATATTTTGAGGAATACAATCTTTTTTAATAGCCCACAATATGGTTTCAGACAGGGAAAATCAACGGTATCGGCTATAATATATCGAATTGATTCAATTATGGAATCATATAAGAATAAATAACTAAATGCATCTTGCATCTTTCACACTCCATCTTTTTCTTATCTACATCCATCACTCCTCCTCCATTGAAGATACAATCCTCACAAAAGCATCCTTATACGACCACGTTGTCATAATTGGGGATTTTAACATCAATAAAACAAAAGCGAGACAGCTTTCCTCTTTTATATCAAACTCAAACTTTGTACGTATCCATACTCCTCCCACATTTATTATGTCCCAAAACCAATCCACCACTCCCGACATATTGTTATGTACAAGTAACATCCAACACCTTCTCCAAGATGTTGTCCTAGTCCCTGATCTTTGCTCAGACCATCTATCCATTCAATTTTCAATCCTACAACAACCTCCTATCCCAGACCCCCCAAAAGTTATATATAAACATAAAGACTGCGACATTGACAAGGTGACCAAAGACTTAAATGGCATCATTTTAGCCCATCCGCAAGTTAACCCATCCTCTATTTCCTTATTCCTCAAGACATTATCTGACTCTGTTAAAAAACACACACCAACATATACAAGAAAAGAATACAAATATCCCCTCCCAAACTTTATACTGAGATTAATTAAGTACAAAAGACAACTATACCGAGACATACGATTGACAGAAAACTGCGAATTAAAACAGAAATTTAATGCACTAAATAAAACGATACAAAGACTGATAAGAGATTACAAGACTGACCTATGGACTACGACATGTAAGGACATTAACGACAAACAAGGAAAGCAATACTGGGACGAAATTAAAAAATTGACCAAATACAGAAAGACAGACTTGTTACAAAAAATACATGACCCAATTTCAAAATCTTTAATTACGGACGAACAATTAATAGCAAATGTTTTTGCTGACCATTTGGACAGTAGCTACACTATGACAGTTAATGACGTATTTGACAATGACTTTTTCAACACGGTAAACACTTGGTACGACAATTTTAAAAGTACCCCCACTTCCCATACACCCGAGGATGATATAAAACAGGAAGAATATCTTAATTGCCTACATAAAGGTAAAAACACGGCCCCTGGTTATGACAACGTTCCTAGAGCAATCCTTAAATCCCTCCCTGACAACATCCATAAACACATCCTAAACATATTCAACCATATATACCAGTCCCAAACTATACCCAAGGAGTGGAAGAAGGGTATTATCACATGCATTCCTAAAACTGGCCAAGATACATCAGACGTGTCAAGTTTTCGCCCAATTACCCTTCTTCCAGTCTTGGGTAAAATGTTCGAGAATATTCTTAAAAGCAAATTAATGCTCCTTATATCCCACCATATCCCTCCTTACCAATTTGGCTTCCTTGAACACCGTTCCACCTCCCTACCAATTTCAATCCTTACCTCTAACTGTCAAACAGCACACCTCGAATGCCAAAAATCCGCAATTGTCTTTCTAGATATACAAAAAGCTTTCGACTCAGTTTGGCATCGAGGTTTGCTGTTTAAATGCAATTCCCTAAAAATCCCGCCTTGCCTCCTCAACTTAATTGACAGTTTCTTATCCAATCGACTCCTACAAGTTAAAATCCGAAATACCCTATCACGTCCCTTTACTCCTCAACAAGGTGTTCCCCAAGGATCTCCCCTATCACCAATCCTGTATAACATTTATGTTCATGATATCTACAACCCTGATCCACAATACATCAACCCTTCATCCTACCCACTCCTATACGCAGACGATACTGCTTTAATAGTACATGCCCCCACCCTACAGAAAGCACTTACCACATTACAAGGGCTGATTGATACCATTCAGCTCTGGTTTGCTAAATGGAGAGTAACCATTAATCCTAATAAATCCCAACTCCTAATCCCTTTTCACCGTCCACAGAATTCTCCATTCCATATAACCATTAATAACCAACTTATTTTACCATCTCCTTCTTGCAAATACCTAGGAATAACCTTTGACCCCAAATTAACTTTTAAAACACACGCCCAAATCCTCAAAGCGAGAGTCAAGAAGAGAGCTCGGCATTTCAGAAGCCTCACCTATAAAAACCAAGGTATATCAACAAAAACTGCCGTACATATTTATAAAATGATCTGCCGACCTCTCCTTGACTACGCCGCTATCCTGTTCTATAAACCCCATCCTTCCGCTCTTAAAAGTATCCAGGTATCTGAACGATCAGCCCTTCGTACGCTCACAAAAATCAGACACCCCCTTAACCCTTTACATAACCCATCCAACACCCTCCTGTACCAACTAGCCAACCTAACTCCCATTGAACAACGCCTTACATTCCTTGCTCAAAAATTCGCCAATAACCCTCATACCATTGACATCCTTAACCACATGTGTATCCCTCGCAATCCTTTAATAACACCTCGATACAAATACCCAGAAATCACCATTCATCAGTACATTTGCGCATTTCATAATGACATTAGTGATCACGACGTTTGAAGGACAATCGACAGTTAAATACGTTAGACATTAGCAATCATGACGTTTGCAAGACAGATAACTCCAGGCTGAAAGACCGCAGGTCGATAGCCGTGTGACAGAAAAATATACTATTGTATAATTCCATTGTCATTTTGTTAATTTCATGTAAATAATTTTCTTTTTTTCTGTAAATAAAGATGTTTATTATTAACTAAATGCTCCATTTCGTGTCACCTCAGTAAGATATCTGACTGCATCTTACATGATATACAATAAATTTTTCAGATTCTTAGAATTTTCGTCTATTTTCAAAATTTTTTGACTATTATTTTCTAAAAATTTCTCTTTCAACGACAAGTTTGATAAAAAACTTTTTCATTTTTTGCTAAATTTCAAGAAAGTTCTAAACATTTTTAAAAATATTCTTTTCCAGATACCCAGATTTTTTTGTAACTTCTATCCAAAAAATTTGTAGCACTTTCCAGCAAATTCTCTTTTTTAAGTATAATTTTCTTCCAGATGGCTAGAATTTTTTTCGAAGGTCTTGAAATAAAGGCTTACAATTTTCCAGCAAATTTTCTTCTATTTTTTGAATTTTCTAGAATTTTTTTAACCTCTAAGTTTCCTAGAATTTTCTAACATTTATGATTCCAGATTTCTAGATTTTGTAGAATTGCATTTTTCGATTTTGACAAATATTTGTTTTATATAAACGTACGTAATTTTATGACAAATTTCTTTTCCAGATTTTTTAAAGCAATTTATTTTTAAATTTTGGGATAAGTTTTGTTTCATATTAACGGATTCCATTGAACAATTGTGAGATATTTCTAAAAAAAAATATTCGGAAATTTCTTCACCAAATGTTCAGAATTTTCCATGTATCTTTTTTTCTGAAACATTTCTCTAAAATTTTTACCATCTCTTCCAGAATTATAAAGAATAATAGGAATTTTCTAGGAATTTCTCTTTCAACAACTTTATGTTTGTGTCAAATTTTAAAGAAGTTCTAAACATTTTTTAGAAATTTCTTATTCAGATATCCGGATTTTTTTCTGAAACTTCTATGTAAAATATTGCCACCAGAAAATTATCTTCAAAATTTTTGGAATTTTAACGTTCTCAGATTACTAGAATTTTTCTATTGCATCAACGGATTTTTGGACCAATTTGTGAAAGATTTCTAAAGATATTTTGAACTATTTTTTTATTTGAAACTTCTTTCTCATCGAAAATTTTAGAATTGTAAGGAATATTTCTTTGCCAGATTACCAGAATTTTTTTTTGAGGGTTCATTTTTTTCTTTTCAAGGAATTTCTGTTTCAAGGACAAGTTCTATAATTTTTATTTAAAATATTGCCACCAGAAAATTATCTTCCAAATTTTTGGAATTTTAGCGTTCTCAGATTACTAGAATTTTTGTTTAGTATCAACGGATTGTTTCGACCAATTTGTGAGAAATTTCGAAAGATATTTTACAACCTTTTTTATTTGAAACTTCTTTCTCATCGAGAATTTTGGAATTTTAAGGAATATTTCTTTGCCAGATTACCAGAATTTTCTTTGAGAGTTCATATTTTTTTATTTTCTATTATTGTTTCTTTCAAAGACAAGTTCTATAATTTTTTTCTGATTTCTTGTCAAATATCAAGACATAAAAAGAATAAAAAAATTTCTCAAACTTCAAAACTTCTTTCTCTTTCCCTTCCAGATTTCTAAAATTTTAAAGAACTATTTTGTTGCAGATTATTAGAAATTTATTCGAGGGTCCTTGTATCAATGGATTTTTTCGACCAATTTATGAGAGATTTCTAAAGAGATTTTCCAAACTTTTTTATTTGAAACTTCTTTTTCATCGAGAATTTTAGAATTTTAAGGAATATTTCTTTGGGATTCCCAGAATTCTTTTTGAGGGTTCATAATTTTTTCTTTTCTAGGAATGTCTCTTTACGACAAGTTCTATATTTTTTTCTGATTTTTTGACAAATTTCAAGAGATTTATAAAAAAAAATTCTCAAACTTCTCTTCCAAATTTCTTCTAAATTTCTGGAATTTTAAAGAAATATTTTGTTTCAGATTATTAGAAATTTATTCGAGGGTCTTTGTATCAATGGATTTTTTCCACCAATTTATGAGAGATTTCTAAAGAGATTTTCCAAACTTTTTTATTTGAAACTTCTTTTTCATCGAGAATTTTAGAATTTTAAGGAATATTTCTTTGCCAGATTCCCAGAATTCTTTTTGAGTGTTCATAATTTTTTCTTTTCTAGGAATGTCTCTTTCTACGACAAGTTCTATATTTTTTTCTGATTTTTTGTCAGATTTTAAGAGATTTATAAAAAAAAATCAAAAATTTTTTCAAACTTCAAAATTTCTAGCATTTTCGAACAAATACACTTCCAGATTTCTGGAAATTTAAAGAACTATCTTCTTCTGGAATATTAGAATTTTTTTTCTTTTTATTTCTCATCGAGAATTTTGGAATTTTAAGGAATATTTCTTTGCCAGATTCCCAGAATTCTTTTTTAAGGTTCATAATTTTTTCTTTTCTAGGAATGTCTCTTTACGACAAGTTCTATATTTTTTTCTGATTTTTTTGTCAGATTTCAAGAGATTTATAAAAAAAAATCAAAAATTTTCTCAAACTTCAAAATTTCTAGCATTTTCAAATAATTTTTTTTTTTCAGATTTCCGGAATTTAAAGAAATATTTTCTTCTAGATTATTAGAAATAAAACAATTGTTTCCGATTTTTTACAAGTTTCCAGGAAATATTCTTCAATTTTTCGAAAATTTCGTCTATTCTTTGAATTATGTTATCGTAAGCTTTCAGGATTTATTTTATCGTCGAGGGTACTAGCATTTTCGTCTTCCAGATTTCTAGATTTTGTAGAATTCCATTTCTAAAAGTTTTCTGACAAATCACAAGATTTCTTTTCTAAACTTTTTTATTTGAAACTTCTTTTTCATCAAGAATTTTAGAATTTTAAGGAATATTTCTTTGCCAGATTCCCAGAATTCTTTTTGAGGGTTCATATTTTTTTTCTTTTCTATGAAGGTCTCTTTCTACGACAAGTTCTATATTTTTTTCTGATTTTTTCTGGAAAAGGAATTTCTCATAAAATCACGTACGTTTACATAAAACAAACATTTGTCAAAATCGAAAAATGAAATTCTACAAAATCCATAAATCTATAAGCATAAATGTTGAAAAATTCTAGGACACTTGAAGGTTAAAAAAATTCTAGAAAATTGAAGAAAATTTGCTGGAAAATTTGAGCCTTTATTTCAAAAAATTGGAAGAAAAGTATACTTAAAAAAACTGGAGAAGAATTTATTGGAAAGTGTTAGAAATTTTTTGGATAGAAGTTACAAAAAAAACTGGGTATGTGGAAAAGAAAATTTGTAATAATGTTTACAACTTTCTTGAAATTTGGCAGAAAATTAAAAAGTTTTTTTATCAAACTGGTCGTTGAAAGAGAAATTTTTAGAAAATTCCAAAATAAATCAAGACATGGCCACATTTTTTGAAAAATAGACTTAAATTCTAAAAATAAAAAACAATAAAAAGTTTAAAATTCGTGATACTAGCAAAGTTTTATTATTTCTTAACCTACTTTAAACAAAATCCATATATCTATAAGCATACATTTTGGAAAATTCTAGGACACTTGAAGGTTAAAAAAATTCTGGAAAATTCAAAAAATAGAAGAAAATTTTCGAAAAAATGAAGAAATTTGCTTGAAAGTTGTAAAAATCTTATTTCAAAAAATTCTAGTCATCTGGAAGAAAAGTATACTTAAAAATCTGGAAGAGAATTTCCTGGAAAGTGATACAAATTTTTTGAATAGAAGTTACAAAAAAAATCTGAAAAGAAAATTTTTAATAATGTTTAGAACTTTTTTGAAATTTGGCAGAAAATTAAAAAGTTTTCTTTATAAAACTTGTCGTTGCAAGAGAAATTTTTAGAAAATTCCAAAATAAATCAAGAAATAGTCAAATTTTTTGAAAAATAGTCGAAAATTCTAAAAATAAAAAACAATAAAAAGTTTAAAATTCGTGATAGTAGCAAAGTTTTATTATTTCTTAACCTACTTTAAACAAAATCCATAAATCTATAAGCATAAATTTTGGAAAATTCTAGGACACTTGAAAGTTAAAAAAATTCTGGAAAATTAAAAAAATAGAAGAAAATTTTCGAAAAAATGAAGAAATTTGCTGGAAAGTTGTAAAAATCTTATTTCAAAAAATTCTAGTCATCTGGAAGAAAAGTATACTTAAAATCTGGAAGAGAATTTCCTGGAAAGTGCTACAAATTTTTTGGATAGAAGTTACAAAAAAACCTGGGTATTTGGAAAAGAAAATTTTTAATAATGTTTAGAACTTTTTTGAAATTTGGCAGAAAATTTAAAAGTTTTTTTTATGAAACTTGTCGTTGAAAGAGCAATTTTTAAAAAATTCCAAAATAAATCAAATAGTCAATTTTTTTTGAAAAATAGTAGGAAATTCTAAAAATAAACAACAATAAAAATTGTAAAATTCGTAATATCTGCAAAGTGTTATTATAAAATAGTAACATTTTTTAAATCAAACCTCTAATTGTTTTACATACAAAATTTTAAAGTATTTTTCTAAGATATTATTAAAAGTTTTTTTTACGAATAGCTTTTTTGGTGAAACTTCAACTCTTGTATTTAAAATTTAAACATTATTTGTCTAATTTTAAGTTTTAAATAACTTTTTTTTTTGTAAAATTTCAACTTTTTATTTGGAAAATACTGTTTTTTTTTATTTTTAACTTCAAATAATTTTATTTAAGATGTTTAAACTATTATTCTAGTAAAGTATCAATGGATTTTTAAAGTTTTAACATTTCTTGAACAAATTTAGAAGTTCTTTAAAAAAAATGAAAAATTATCAATTCTTTTTGGTCAAATTTTAATTTTTTTTGTATATGAGTTTTTAACTGTTTTATTGTTTGGAAATTTTCATTCTTCTTTTTATTTGACAAAATAAAAACTGTTTTTAGAATTAAATGGTAAATTGCTTTTTTAACGCGCTTCTTTTATTAAACATTTTACAAAATTAGTTTTTATATGTATATTTTTTAAGAATGTAAACCAAAGAGAATTTTGATAAATAAATAAGTATATTTGTAAATGGTCGTATCGTTAAATAAACAATTGAATAAATAAATTATTGTTTTGCCACCTTGGGCTAGCTACATGAATTTAATAAAATTCGTAAATATAATTAATTAAAATATAATAATTGCAGTAGATAAATTCACTTTTAGAATATATAGTGTAAGTATTAATTAATTAAACTAAAATTAAAGTTTTTATTACTTATATAAATTCAGTAATTGATAAATTTTAACCGTGCGTTAATTATTTATTCAAAATTCATGGCGAATTTTTAATTAGGAGTTTATTTATTTAAAAAAAATATATATCTTCACGAGCCAGTATATGCGAAGCAGTCATCCGTCACTTACGGTGGCTAATTTTGTTGTTTAACGCACATTGCAACAGATTTTGAATTTTATTATAGACCCATCAATCACTTAGTGCTGCTCACATATTGTTACAAAATTCCATCACGTCTATTAAGACCATGTACCTATCACTCCTAAAATATTATTTCAACGACACTAGGATTCATTTTTTTTATTAACATTAAAACAGAACAACTACTAAATACTAATTTAATTAATTAACAAATACTTTTATAGAAATTTAATGCCAATAATAAATTTAATTTATATATTAAAATATTACAGTGAAAATTGTAGATAAGTCTTGTATGTAATGATCCTAATGATACTTTTCTTGGCTTATATAACAAATTACTAAGTAATAAATAAATAATATTATATTATATTCAAATCATCAATTATTAATAATGTTAACTTTTTTAAAACGAAAAAAATATATATGGGTTATGCAATTCTGATTGATTTCAAATGTATCAGAGCTAGTAAATTCATCTACAATCAATAATTCATAATATTGGTCCGAAAAGCCACTCACACTGGCATATAGAATTACGCGTCCAGTCATGCATAATGACCGATAATAATTTCCGTACGGAATAATCTATGCGAGTATTACGGAAAATGGGAATTCCGTTTTAAACACTTGCCCAAAAAACTTCCCCACACGGGGGAAGCACAATTAAACACCGTAACGAATTTATACGCAACGTAAAGTACACAATTAAACTCTTAAAATTAATAACCAGCGGCATCTATATTATTTACAGTGCGTTCCGGCCATTAACACGAAAATATTTGCGCACTGCAAATGATGTAAAATAATACATTTTTCAATTATCGTTATTACAAGGGCTTAAATTTAATACAAAGCGAAGGTAAAATAATAAAGGCCGGTTTCTTTCTTGCATTTTAAAAAGAAGCCTAAATAATCTCGCCGGGAAAGTTTAAAAACTCCGTAAGTATGCAAAGTCCCGAGTGCCAGTGGTTCATTCCATAATGAAAATATTTTTGTGCGTGGTGGTAATCCCGGCAATTCGGTGTTGATAAAATAAAACGGGATTTATTGGCAGCGAGTTGTAATATGTTCAATCTGTTGCTCGGATGCTATGCCCGGAATGGAAATTGGGCATAGAACGATAATTCTGTAATCCTGTCAGTCAACCAGCGAAGATGCCGTCTCTTCTACTAGAGCTCTTCAACTATAGCGACAAACCGGTGTAGGAAACACATCGGGAGTTTATTGAATTTCGGTCTTTGACTAGTACGCAGAAAATTGATGCGGCTATTTATCAAACGCCGGCAGATATATTGTAATTTAATTAGTTGGAAGCTAGTCGGGGTGGTAGTAAATAACGAAGTGTTGGTATTTGTATGAAGTGTATGGAACGGTGCAATTTATGGACGCGCAGGATGGAATTAAAATTGGCGGAGGCGCCGGGCTCTAATTGATAATATTAATGGTGTATAGTTTTCAGACGCTTGCGAATCTTTTATTATTATTACGTTTATTTTTATTAGTAATATAATTATAATAAACCAACTATAATAATTATATAATAAAAAAAAATAACTAATTGATATCTAGAATTGTCCTATTTTCAAGAGATAATATTTTATACTATTAATTAATTATTTTATATTTTTCTTAAATCGCATATCGTTTAAGTTGAATTAATAAAAACTAGGATGCACCGAATAAGAATTGATTTAGATTGTATATTCGTATATAGAATATAAACGTAGCACAAAGAGCCGACTTGCCGTTTTATTTAAAGCGATTTTAAAATCTAGTTACATAAATTCCGCCCCTTATAGATACTAGTATTCTTGTTATTCTAAGCTTAAAGTGAAATGCAGCGCCGTTCTTTCATTGCTGTCACAATCGGGGCGAATTTATTGGGGGGAGACTAGGAAGATTCATGTATTGATATGTAAAATATCCGAGTTGTTTTGAAAGTAGACCAGATTGTCGTCTTCCGTTCCGGAGCTTACTCCTTACTTCCACGGTAATTGCGAAAGTCATTATAATTATGATTCCGGCGGTGTTATAGAATTCTTGAAATGGCGGCATTTAACGAGGATATCAATTTAGCGAATATATTCTGTAATTGGTCACCCTTCTAAAAGCGTACTCGTTAAAATAGTTGCTTTAATTGACGAAATGGAAATCTAACATGCAAATAAAACCGTTTCGACTGCGGAATTTCATTTGGGCAGACACTATTGTCTGGGCAATAACGTTGGAAAATTCAATGGATGAGAATGAAATATTGAAACAAAAAGGGAGTTCCCGTTTTTTATGTACAAATTACAAATCTAAACGTTAACGTGCTTTTATGTTTAAATTTATTTAATTTACTGTTATAATATTTACTATTTTTTTTAAAATTCATGTTGGCATTTCGAATAGCGGGTTTTTACATTTACTTCCACCTGATTGTATTGACAGTCGGCGGGTAGAATAGTTGCGAGGTGCGGATTCGGAAGGGATCAAATTGCGATTTTATGAGTAAATACCCCACGATGAGTTGCCCATAAATCTATATCATGGCCGACTCGTATTGATTGGGCGCATATTAATTCCCCTTCCTTGGCCGCATATACCATTTACCATATAACTCAGGAGCAACGTCCCTGGAATAATTATCTCTTTATTAAATGGTACATTTTACGCTTTATAACAGCAGTAAAACTATTCTTATGCCGAGAGGTGATCATACCAGTCCTCGTCTTTAAACCCAGACTAGCGGCGCCACTGCAAATGAATTACAGAACCACAGAAATTCACGTTTACAATTAATATTCACATAAATTATAAAGCACTTTAAAGATTTCTTACGAATATATTTTATTATTATTGAAAAGTTTTATATTGATACATTTGAAATATAAACTATTAAATTTTGAAAACATTTAATTATTGTTCCTTGTCAGCAAGCTTTAACATGGTTCACTGATTAGCAATATTTTTATTTAAAGAAACAATCGTTAAAGATTATTTTATAAAGCTAGATGAGGGAATTAAAAAAGCTATATAGTAAAAAAATGTTTCGCCATTTCTTTGACGAGAATATTTAGGATAATGAAAAATTATTCTTCGTAGAAGAAATTCTGAAGATTCTAGAGATTTTCTGAATCATTGAAAATCTGCTCTACAAATAAATCTCGAGATTTCTTAGACGAGACTAGTTGAGGAAAATAAAGAAATGTTCTTTATAGAATTTTAAAACATGGCTGGTTGAAATTTAATTCACAGATTGAATTCTAAAGATTGTTTTTTGGGAAGGGAAATGAACGAAACCGAGAATTTTTCTTGATAGAAAAAAATTCTCGAGATTTCTGTAACGAGTCTAGTTGAGAAAAATGGATAACTATTTTTAACTGAAAAAAAGACTTAAGATTGCTTTTAACAAGGATACTTGATAGCAGAGAAATTTGCTTCACAGAATTTAGAAAAATGAAATCAAACGAAGAATTTTGTTTTACAGAAAATAATCTTGAGAAGTCTGACTGTTTTCCATTAAATTTTTTGTCTATGTCATAGCAGTTGATTAAAAAAAGCTGATTCACAATAAAAATTATTAATCATCAAACTAGTTAAAAATAAAGAAACCTACGACCTTTTCTCTACAGAAAAAACTCCAGAGACTTCTTTGACGAGGCTAACTGAAGAAAATGAAGAGCTGTCCTTTTTAGAAAAAATCTTGACATGTATAGTTGAAATCTCATTTACATAATGAATTCTTAAGACATGCAAATTAAATATTTATTTATTTTTCTCACTATTAATTATTAATTCTTAAGACGTTTTACAAATTCAGTTTAGGGAATTGAACGAAACAAAGAATTTCGATTTTTCTAATAAAACAATCTTAAGATTGCTTTGAGAAAGATAGTTGATAAAGAGAAATATAAATTAAAAAAAATAAGGATTTCTTTTGTTTTACAAAAAAAACTCGAGTTTCCTTTGACGAGGCTAGTTACTGATTTTCATAGAAACAAATCTTGGGATAACTATGACATGGTTACTTGATAAGAATCATTCTGGTTTACAGAAAAAAAACTTAAGGTTTTTTAAGAAGCTAGTTAAAAAAGAAAACGAAGAATTTTACTCTATACAAAAAATTCCACGGAATTCTTTCTTTCTAGTTGAATAAAATTAAGAACTGCTATTTAAAGAAAACATCTAGATATGTATAGTTGAATTCTGATTCACAGAATAAACTATTTTTACTAAGCTTGCCAGGAGAAATAATCGAAACTAAGAATTTTGCTCTTTAGTAAAAAAAAATCTAGAGATTTCATTAAAAAGTTGTGCAAAATCAACAAATGTTTTAAGTAGAAAAAAATCATGAGTTTCTCGAATTTTGCTCTTTAATACAAAAATCTCGAGATTTCTTTAATTAATTGTGCAAAATGAATAAACGTTTTTAATAGAAAAAAGTAGTAGTAGAGTTGCTTTGACGAATAGTTGATAAACAGTAATTAAATTCACAGAATTAAGAAAAAGCAAGTGAAGAATTTTGTTCTATGGAAAAAAATCTGCAATTTTTTAGTTGAAGAAAATGAAAAACTGTTCTTTACAGAAAAAAGTTAGTTAAGAGAATTGAATGAAACGAAAAATTTAACTCTTCTGAGATTTTTTTAACAAGGCTAGTTGAGAAAAATGAATAAATGTCTTTAATTAAAAAAAATCTTGAGTATAAATAAAAACACTTTGTTCTTAACGTGCCATTATCAAAAGTAGAGGCCGCAAAAATCTTGAGATTGCTTTCACAAAGATAATTGATAAAATAAATAGAAATCGTGAGTTAAATTTTAGAGAAATAAAGGAAATCATAATTCGATAACTTTTCGAATTTTGTTTGACGAGGCTAGTTGCTGATTTTTCATAGAAAAAATCTTTACATGGTTAGTTGATGGAACAATTCTGACTCACAGAAAGAAATCTTTGAAATTTTTTGACCACGCCTTGTTGAGGAAAGTAACGACACGAAGAATTTTGCTCTATAGTAAAAAGTTTAGATACTTCTTTGATGAAGTTAGTTGAAGAAACTTAGATGGATAGTTGATGAGAACAATTCTGACTCACAGAAAAAATCTTTGAAGTTTTTTGACTACGCTAGTTGAGAAAAGTAAAGAAACAGAATTTTGCTCTATAGAAAAGAATTAGTAACTTCTTTGGTAAGGCTAGTTGAAGAAAATTAAGAACTATTTTTTATAGAACAAAATCTTGAGCTATAGAGTTGAATTCTAATTTACAGATTGAATTCTGAAGATTATTTTACGAAGCTAATAAAGAGAAATGAACGAAACGAAAAAAATCTTTTTTTTTCTCTGACGAGGCTTATTGAAAAGTAAAGAACTGTTCTTTATGTATTTAATTAAATTTAGAATTGTAAGGCTAAATTTTATTAAATAAGAAGTTTACAATATTTGATCCACTTTTTATTCATCTTCACATTCCGTTGTCCTTTCCAATATTCCTTTCTCAAGTTTTTTCTAAACGTATCATAGAGAATGACATCGGTGCTTATTTCAATTTCTTCAGAAGTAGCCTGATCCTGAACTTTAATTTTAACCATTGAAATTTCGCATGAATTTGAGGTAGTCATTGGACTATTCACTTTGGATTCTGGTTCAACTGATGTACAGAAATCTTAAAATCGATCTTGCAAAATTCTTCATACTTTTTATCAATATCAACTTTTAGCCTATTTTTACAATCCATTAAAAGCTTTAATTCTGCCTGAATCTTAAGTACAGTCTCAATTAAAAGTATGTTTACTTTTTCAAATAAGATTGCTTTGACATGGTTGGTTCGTATGAAGAATTTTTATTCACTCTCAAAATTCTTGATGAAGCTAGTCAAGAAAAACAAAAAGAATTTTGCTTCATAGAAAATAATTTTTGAGACGAGGCAAGTTATGTCCAAGATATCTCAAAAATTATTCTCTAAATTCTTTAGAATTTTGGTCAAAAATTTTTTAGAATTTTGAAAACAAAGCATTGTTTTTTTTTATAGAAAAATAGAGATTGCTTTAAAGTGGCAAGTTTGATAAAGCTAGTTAAGGAAAATAAAGGAAATAGAATTTCGCTCTATGAAAAAATTCTCGTAATTGCTTTGAAAACTCTAGAAAAAAAGAAGAATTCTGCTTGAGAGAAAAAAAATCACAAAACTTTAGACTAGTTGAGAATAGTAAAATAAATGCAAAATTCTTCTTAATATGGAAAAATCTAAGATCGAAGGCTATATAAGTAAAGCAAAGGAGGTAGTGAATTTTGTTGCGTAGAAAAAATTATCGAGTTTGCTTTAGTCAGGCTAGCTGAAAAAAATAATTCTTCTTCATAGGGAAAATTCTAATCGAGAAAAATAAGCGAAACGAAGAATTCTGCTTTAAAGAAAATAATTCAAGAGATATGTTTGATAATTGATTTGATGAATGGTTAAGGCCTCAACCATTCATCTTCGTAATACATATTAGAAATATAAACAAAAACGCTTACTTTGTTGGTATCTTTGATGAGGAAAATGAGAAGTTGCTTTTCATAAAAAAAAGGCTAGTTAAAAAAATTGATTGAATTATGGAAAAAATCTCGATATTGGTTTGAAGGCTAAAATGAAAGAGAAGAATTCATCTTAAGATGCTTTATTAATACGTCTAATTCAGAAAAAAATTCTTTATATTAAAAGATTCTAAGATTTCTTTGTCAGGGCTAGATAATATACAACGGAAACGATGAACTTTGCTGCGTAGAAAAATTATCGAGATTGCTCTGAACAGGTCAGTTGAAGAGGAGAATTCTGGTCTAGACGACGAAAATAGGGGAAACAAAAAAATGTTTTATAGAAAATCATTCTGTACGAGACAAGTTGAGTAAAATATAGAATTATTCTTTATAGAAGAAAAATCCAGATTGCTAGTTAATGAAAATATAGGAAACGAAGAATTTCACATCAATATTGAAAAATCTCGATATTGCTTTGAAGACTGTTGTGAGGAAGAAGAATTTTGCTTTATAGAAAAAAAATCTCAAGATTTTTTTATTGAGACAGGTTAAAAAAATTGATTGAATTATGGAAACAAAATCTCGATACTGCTTTAAAAGCTCAAGTGAAAGAGAAGAATTCTGCTTCGGAGGAAAAATTTTAAGATGCTTTTTTAATACGTTTAATTCAGAAAAAGAATAATAATTATATTAAAAGATTCTAATATTCTAAGAGGCTAGATAAAAAATACAACGGAAACGATGAACTTTGCTGCGTCGAAAAAGTTATCGAGATTGTTTTGAACAGACCAATTGAAGAGGAGCATTCTGCTCTAGACGAGGAAAATAAGGGAAGCAAAGAATTTTGTTTCATAGAAAAGCATTCTCTACGAGGCAAGTTGAGTAAAATATAGAATTATTCTTTATAGAAAAAAATGAGATTGCTAGTTAAGGAAAATATAGAAAACGAAGAATTTCGCCCCAAGGAGAAACACTTCGATATTGCTTTGAAGACACTAGTGAGGGAAAATAATTTTGCTTTATAGAAAAAATCTCAAGGCTAGTTAAAAAAAGATTGAATTATGGAAAAAATCTCGATATTGCTTTAAAGGCTCAAGTGAAAGAGAAGAGTGCTTCGGAGAAAAAATCTTAAGATGCTTTATTAATAATTCTAATTCAGAAAAAAAAGATTTCTTTGTCAGGGCTAGATAAAAAATACAACGGAAACGATGAAATTTGCTGCGTCGAAAAAGTTATCGAGATTGTTTTGAACCAGTTGAAGAGGAGCATTCTGCTCTAGACGAGGAAAATAAGGGAAGCAAAGAATTTTGTTTCATAGAAAAGCATTCTCTACGAGGCAAGTTGAGAAAAATATAGAATTATTCTTTATAGAAAAAAATTAGATTGCTAGTTAAGGAAAATACAGAAAACGAAGAATTTCATCCCAAGGAGAAACACCTCGATATTGCTTTCTTTATAGAAAATATTATCGAGGTTGATTTGAAATGGCAATCAGAACTTGCCATTTCAAATCAAATATTTTTAGAATTTTTTTATCAAGTTAAGAAAATTAAGGAAATGAAGAATTTCGTTCCATGGAAAAATATCTCTTATGAAAGAGAAAAATTCTATCTGATAGAAAAAATACAAGAACTTCTTAATAAGGAGAAAATAAAATAAATGGAAAATTGAAAGATTTCTGTGTCGAGGCTAGATGAGGAAAATCAAGGAAATAATAAATTTTGCTGCAAAGAAAAAATTCTCGAAATAAATACCAGTTGAAAATGAGGAAGAATTCTGTTTCATAACAGATTTTTTTGACAAGTCTAGTAAGTTTAAATATTTATTTGTATTATATATAGATAATGGCAAGTTGATTGCTTCCTAAAACAGTAAGTTAATTAATTACTTTATCCCATCCACTGACAGAATTTGCATGATTGTAATTAAAAGTATGCGAGCTCTTTCTAAAAATATCAAATCCTAAACTATTGTTAACTATGAATGATTAAATTAAGGAAAGCTTATTCCCGTTTTCTAAAACTAAATCTAAAATTTGATTTCTTGATCGCCGAGTCACTTTTTCAACTATAGCAAAAATAACATCGGTGTAATGTCCGAGGGAAATTAAGTGTAACTTGCTTTGCTGAATTATTGAGAATAATTTTGGATAGCAAAGGAGATAAGGGGTAGCAATTCCAAAATTTTAGAAAGTATTAGGTACCATAATCATTTTGGCCCATTTTAGATATTTTTTTAATATCGTTGCTAAGAATTGAGTTCTCTTTTAAAAGATCATGTAGGTTTTAATACTTTTCTAAACTTTTTTCGATAAAATATCTTTTGTCGCTTTAGAAAAGTAGTACCTTCATCAGGATTTAGCAGGTTGGTGGCGTTTTCGTCGTCTTTAATTATGCCTTCTAACAAGACAGTCTTTAGTTTGATGGAATGTTTCAAATACTTGCTTCAGGAGGTTAATTTCTTGCTTGAGAAAAAAAATCCTGGCTTCTTGTATATTAATTTCTTAAGAGTTTTTATTTGCTGGATTGCTGTATATTATTGTTGCACAAATTGTTTTAATTTCTTTGGTATTATACATGATTTCTTCTTAATTTTAGCCCTTAATGATGTATATTATTTTGTTTTCAATTGGTTTCATTTACCAGGTGACAACAGTTTGCTCAGTTTTAAATGAAGATCATACGCACTTAACTAGTGGTGAGAGTGGGCCCAAAAACTATTAAATTTGCAACTAAAAATTTTGCTACAATCGACAAGACTGAAAATGGATCAGCTAGGAAACATATGGCATCTTTTAGACGTTTTTTATGTAAGACAAACATTTGAACCGTATTTTTAATTTGTTCATTATTTACGGACGCTGAATTCATAATTTTCCGCGTTGTAGTCACTTAGTACAAACATGAAAATAAATCCAAATAATGAATGAATGAAGTAATAAATGAATGAATAAATGAATAAATAAATGAATGAATGAATGAACATAAAGATCTAGCTTAGGACGATTTATTTCCTTTCAATGTAATAAACGTACAAATGCAAGTGATAAAGGATAAATCTTCTTCTTCTTTCGATTCTTGTTCACTAATGGATTTTCGCGATCACGTGTTTCATTTCATCTCTTCTTCTTGCTGTGTCAAAAAGTTTTTGAATTGTCTTCATGCATGTCCATGCTCTAATGTTTCGCAACTATGACATTTGCTTTCGGCCTGCTCTCTACTCTATCTTACCTTGCAGAATAAGTTGTAGTATTTTAAACTTCGGGTTTCGCATAATAATATGCCGTTTTTAGTCGTTTTGTGGTAGTTAGAAGTTCCTATTCTTTTCATATGCGGGACAATACCTCTTCGTTTATTGTTCGATCTGTCCACGGAGCTTTCAATATGGAGTGGAAGGTCCACATTTCGAATGCTTCTAGCCTATTCATTGTGATAACTTTTGCGTCCAATACAGCAAGGCAGACCATACGTAGCATTGTATGAATAAATCAGTGCTTACAAATGAAGAAGAAAGAAAGCTGCTTCCCAAGTCAATCATTGAAGAAGGTGTAAGGGGGGAG
The DNA here is from genome assembly GCA_963969525.1 of Ontholestes murinus. Classification (NCBI taxonomy): domain Eukaryota; kingdom Metazoa; phylum Arthropoda; class Insecta; order Coleoptera; family Staphylinidae; genus Ontholestes; species Ontholestes murinus. The sequence goes on from OZ018399.1 coordinate 13,200,059, forward strand.
TGAAGTATTCATTCTAGCCCAAACATCTTCTACTGGCCCAATTAGTTAATACCAACTTACTCTACAAATTTAAGGCCTAGGACGAAAACCTTATTCAACTTGATCTAACTACAAATTTACGGCCTAGGAAGAAAACCTTATTCAACTTCATCTCAACTATTTTGAGATTCATTTACTTAAAAACTGAAATAAATAGGAAAAGTATCAAAAACCTAAAAATGGTTTGAGTATTAATATCTTCGCAAATAAAAATGACACCCTCTAAGATAAGGAATGTTCTCGAAATCGTTTTTGAGAAAAGTGCGCGAAGCTCACGCTAGAACAAGGGAGGAAATCAATACCCAAGACAATCATTGGCAAATGGCTAGGACTAAAGCACTGAATGATGAAAGTGGGCCCAAAAACTATTAAATTTGCAACTCAAAATTTTGCTACAATCGACAAGACTGACAATGGATCAGCTAGGAAACATATGACTTCTTTAAGAGCGTATAAACATCTTAGGATGTCTTGAAGTGATCATCACGTCATCTGCACGATGACTTAACGCTTCGGCACATCGATGTTTGATCATGTGGTGAAGAGGCGACCTGTTTTTCAATAATTTTGCTCGGACTAGAAAATTAATTTCTGGAATATAAATAAAGAAGGTAGTTGCTCAACAAGACAATCATTAGGTGTCCTATTGCGTTGAATTAAGATTTTCGAGGTGAAACTCAAGTTGCGTTGCATGAAATATAACTGATACGATTTAATAATTGATTAATTGCATGCAAGTAGAACATGAAAAATACCGTGTCGTCATATCGGCCACAACAATTGCAATTAGTTAAAGTAACTGACGGCATAAGTGCGGGGATTGCCGGCGAATAAGTTTTATCGGGTTTTTAAACAGCGGGCAGAGCATTTATCGGGAAATCGATGTTAAAAATGGACGGTCCGTTTCAACTTAGCCAATTCAGGGCGTGCACAAAAGACTGTGATGAATACCGGCGCAATTTAGTTTGGCAGGTGCAGTACCATTATCGTTCTAATCGCCGGAGCCGAGCTAGAATGCCGAATCCGTGAATTCCCGCAGAACCCCCAGGAAAAGCGAGCGCGCTACCCACCGGCGGGGTTCGGGCTTCTTTAAGATGCAGCGGCAATAATATGGAGACTCTACTAACAATTCCACCGACTCGCAAAATATGTAAATTAAGATTTGTTTTTAGCGTACCAAATAACTTACGCTGACAAGACGAAGATTTTCAGACGTTCGTGCCCGGAATATAAATGCGCAGGTATTTTTAAATCCCGTGTTTTAGAGTACAATCGGTGTTTTTTAGACAGGCCACTTCTTTGTTTTGCAAATGGTTGTTTTTCTAGACGCGGAGTTTTCGCCGGAATGACGCAGACTTTCCGCAAACTCTTCACGGGATAGATCGTTCATCTCCCACTAGTACGACAACAATGATAATAATACATTCTTTAATATAAATTCATTCCATTCTTTAGTTTCACATAAAGTATTCCAATAGCGCATATTTACGCGATGAGGACAAACGACCAGAATACTACCGCTGTAATTCCGCATCTGCATGCAGCACTGCGGCGATCTGAATCAAATACTTTATTTAATCTAAAACAATAAACACAACTATATGACATTATTTTACAATTACTATAATATCATTGAATTATTTAATAATTGTTTCCTCTTTAAAAATAACCACAGACCGGTTTCTATCTATTTTGAAGCTCATCAGCGTAGGAAAACCAAATTTTACTATGGAGTTATAATATAAAAAATATATTTTCAAACAATTTGTTAAGAAAGTATACGCGTTTATTATTATTACGTATCTATACGAATATACACATCTTGTTGTTAACTTAATATTGTATTAATAATATATGTCATTATTATTTCACGAACAAGACTTAATTATAGTAGATAATGTAACTTAAATAAGACGAAGGAAAAATACTGCATGAATTTCTTATGAAGGTGCTGTAACAGAGGGTAGGGAATCTACTAAGGCAAAGGTACGTTGATACCATTAAATTTGCAGAGTCGTCACTTAAGATACAATGAAATTTAGGGGAAGTAATGTGCGTCGGTAACGTTAGAATTGTTGTTTTGTAGTGACGAACGGGCATAAAGTGTAATCCATATATTGATGACGGCGTAGATTATAACAAAAGGTAGTAAATTCCGTAAATTTGAGCAATAAATGGAAGTTCGCAGAAACAGGCTGACAACAACACAAGTTGGTGGAAACGGAGAAAAGAGACCCGACTCCGGGATGGGAGCAAATGCCTACAGACCGAAATTCCGGGATCCAGTAACGCGAAACATCGATTGCAACGAAATGTCTTATATCCGTCCCTTTGTAATCATTCACCGTAGGGAATCTCATAGCTCCGTAAAATTCAAACAAGGTTTTAATTGTCTCGATATACTCCGCGGCGCAGTGCTTTAAAGCCCGGTTGAAAATTTTGTAGAAATTGTGACCGGTTTTCCGGCCACGATCATAGCAACGCCCCGGAAGCTGCCCGATCGATGGCCGATGGTCGATGGGGGTTACGCTTCAGGGGGCTTCACCAACAAAGTATTGTCGACAGGGCCCGAATACTTTGCACATCTATAACAGACACACGATATGTTATTAACCCGGGATTCGGACGTGCTTGTTGCAAAAGCTCCGCGCGATTACCCGCGCGGACCTATCAATCCAAATTACAAATTCTGACCGACCGACTAAAGCACACGGCAGTGCCAAATTATGCAAACGCACCCTGAATTCGGCAAGGGCGAATGAGCGAAATGAATATTATTATTTCATCTTGTGTCAAGTCGTGCCTAAAGACGATATCAAGTTTAACGCGCGCGTATATTACATTACATTTTCTGGGGGAGGTCGTTAAAACCTAAATCTGTAACGGGTTGATTAATACTGCTGAAAATATTGGTTTTAAATCGATTTGATTCAATCGCATGTAAATTGCAGATACTCCGTTATAAAAATATTCAAATATAAATATATACTTTTTAATATTCAATTGAATAAATTCATTCTGGGATCGAGTTTTTTTTTTAATATCACATTACCTAAGCGTAATCAATAAACTTAAACAGTTGAATTTAATCAAAAGAACGCCGATAAGAAATTTCGATTCAATATTTTTATGAAAAACGTCATTTTCTATAATTCATCGTTTTGTTTTTCCTTTTTTGGCATTTTATACTTGCCTTTTATATGCAAGGAATGCAATAGTATCATTACAGTTACTTCATGACTACTTTTCTATAGTTCATATCTTAACCAGTAAAGTTGAATAAGACCTATTCTAATCAACAACACTATAACAGCTCTGACTCCATTTTCGGTCAAATCTAGTTTGATACCTATTTGCTATTTGCCTAGCTTTGATTGGGTACTGATACCATCATCAATACATCTGATAACTCTTGGTCGAAAAGACTAATAAAGATATCCATAAGTTATTCTGCACCAGTGATGACTTTTGGTCCGAAATCCCAGTAGAATGCAGACGTTTTAAATTGGTTTTTGAATTAACCTATTTTGTAAATATATGTATACCCATTCTTGGCTTGTACAAAATTAATAAAGGGATGTCTTCTTGACTATCATCTTCAGTTTCTTGTTGATGATTTTTCTCGTGATTGATAGAAACTTTAGATCGACCATCGAGTTGTCATCATCTTCAGAATCATTAGCTTGTATAGCACGCCAGTGCATTGAGCAAGTTTTGGGCACACAAACAGGAAGATCAACATCCACATCAGAATCGTCTCCAATATCTAAATTAACAGCTTGCTTATCGCAATCTCCTCCAATTTGAAAATTAACAGTTATACTATCAATCAAAGAATAAGCTCTTGAAGTTCATGTATTCCAGCTCTTTGAAAACGTATTGATGATCCATTTTCATTTTACACGTAAACACGCTCAAGTTTAGAATTTGAAATTTGCTTCCATCCACTAACAAACTTGTTTCTGGATTGAACGCCGACAAGAATTTTCGATTCAATATTTTTATTAAACTAAAGAAGGATGATAGTCATTCATCGCCAGTTCTGAAAATTAATTACAAATGACCCAAAAAAGTTTTGGTCTTATATTAATGCTAAAAAGGTCAAATTAGAATATCTACTGTTGTGCTCTTTTGTGAATGGTGGTCCGAATAGCCTCAATTTTGCGTTCCAGATGATTGAGGAACACGATGTATACAATGCTACAACTGAAGAACAACTTTACTGCTGGTCCAGATGGTATTATTGCTAAAGATTGTATCTAATGCTTCATGCCTGTTTTACTCCATATTTTCAACCTTGCCTTAACATATAATACTTTTCCTCATATTTATTTTGTATTTTCGCAGTAACTAGATTTTAGATCTGTTGGGAAATAAATGATTATTATTATTAGTAACTTCTATAATTTACCGTAGTTGGGTTATCCTTTTTTTTGGCATTTTCAAATTGCTATTTATATGTAAGTAGTGAAATATTTTGAAGATCCTTTTCATTGAAATCATGATTGCAATTCTATTTGTTGTAAAGTTCATATCTGTTGATCAGTACAGTTGAATACTCGGCAAAAACTTTATTTTCGGTCAAATCTAGATTGATACAACTAGCAAAGTTGCGTAGTTTTGATTGGGTAGGTATCAGATAATTCAATCTTGATCAAATAAGCCTTGTAATGATATCTAGAGGTGAGTCAGCATCAGTAATGAGGTTTATTTCGAAATCCCAATCGAATGCAGACGTTTCAAATTTAATTATTCTATCATTAAACGTACAATACATCGTTTCTGGCTTGTACAAAATTAATTAAAGGGGTATATTATGTTGTGTCGTATTCCAGTCCGTTAATAATTTAATAATAATAATAATAAATTGTCTTTATTAGCAAAAATAAATGCTGTTACAAAATAATACTAAATAGGGTAGGCGAACGATCAGGTAGCTGATAGCCAACTACTACTGATTAACTTAACCTACATTAAAATTACAACTAAAAAGAAAATTAAAACTACGTGGCGTGACGTAAGGAAACAAAAATACTAATATATAGTGAATTACTATCTTTTTCGGTTTCTTTTTGGTGATTTTGCTCATTTAGTACAAAATTTGCATCGGCTATCAAGTCGTCATCATCTTTAGAATTGTTAGCTTGTCTAGCAATCTAGGGTGTTGAACTGGTTTTGGGCTTGCAAGTAGAAAGATGACCATTCGCATTAGAATGGTCTCCAATATCTGAATCAATAGCTTGCTTATCGGAATCGCCTGCAATTTGAGAATAATCAGTTATACTATCAAGCAGAGAATATAAGCTCTTAAAGTGCATGGATTCCAGCTCTTTAAAGGCGAATAATTGCCAATATATAACAGAATATAGAACTAAATTTACATGAAAGGTGCAGCATTTTGGGTTACATCAAATTCAAACGACTATGTCATCCAAGCCGGAATTGATAGGGCTAAATCCGTAATTCCAAAGGGTTCATTGCATATTTGTTCATGTACCCAAGTTTTGCTTTATAATGTTCACGGGGAAACTGCGAAAATTGTATTCTTGGCTTATATAATTTTAATTAAAAAAATATCTGCTTCACTATTTTATTCGGTTTCTTGTTGCTGATTTTGCTCGAGATTGATATAAATTTTAGAAGTCTAACGAGTTGCCATCTTTAGAATCATTAGCCAATATCTAAATCAACAGCTTGGTTATTGGAATCGCCTTCAACTTGAGAATCAGCAGCTTGCATTATTCGAATCAACAGCTTGCTTATCGGAATCGCCTTCAATTTTAAAATTAGCAGCTTGCAATATCCGAAGCAACGGCTTGCTTATCGGAATTTCCTTAAATTATAGAATTAGAAGCTTGCTATCAGTTATACTATCAAGCAGAGAATATAAACTCTTAAAGTTCGTGGATTTTAGCTCTTTAAAAGCGAACCATTCTATTATACCATATATCAAAATATAGCAGTCGATTTACATGAAAGGTGCAGCATTTTGGGTTTTACCAAATCCAAACGACTATGTCATCCAAGCCGGAATTGATAGGACTAAATCTATTGTCCTAAAGTGTTCAAGGCATATTTGATCATAAAGTGACCAAGTTTTTCTTTTTATTGATTATGGGAAAACTGCATACATGACTGACCATGTTAACATTTCCCATTCCAAGCACATACTGATTGAAATAGCTTTTTAAACAAAGGTCAAAAATATGATGGGTTAACAAACTGACTCATTCTAGTGAATCAAAAATATAATTAAAGATTTGCACTCTTCTATCCTAACTAACAACTATTTATCGACTTTACAGTCAAAAAAGCTTTAATCATTATGTGTTTTTGATGTTGGAAGCCATTACTTTGTGATCTTGGAATAAGGTGCTTTGAAAAAATCCAACCATTTCAGGAGACCCCAAACTCAAAAAAAACTTAATATAATCACTGGAGGCTGTTACTTGTTAAAACTCCATAAGTAAATTCATAAAATTACTTTCTTAAAGAAGAAGCTTTTATAAAGTATAGAAATCTTGAACGAAGGCCACATTATTTTTAAATAAAACCGCGTTTATTTTTCGCTTACTGCCAACTATTAATTTTCTATGACTTTTATGCAGATTATTGCCCATTTTTTAGAAATTTATTAACACTTTGTTAATAGCACAGTACAGCGAAATGTTTGCTTTAAAACAAGGTGACTAAACACCATCTGCCTCACTCCGTCTCTGACCTATAATTTTCTAATAACCCCACATTTTTGGTAATCTCACATGTTTCCTTCTAACAGAAAAATGTTTTCTATAACACAAATTTAAACTTGATTTTTTTGATAAATTGAAGATTTTATGGTGGAATACCGTTAAGAAATTTGTAGTGGTAGAAACATAGTGTTTCAGTTTATTGTTTATATGGTGAATTACTATGTGAAAACGGTCGCAACCATCCTAATGATCGAATTATTGCTGATGGATTTATTTTCAAGGAGTGCCTAAGACAACACTAAAATAAATGAGAGTATATAGTTGTACACACTTCAAGTATTCTAATAGTACAAAATAAATAAATTTCTCTCTTTTCATTAGCTTTTTAGAGCTTCCTGAAAACAACTAACATATTGATTTTATTACAGAACCTTTGACAATATTCAGTTTAGCAAATTTACGCCTTTAAAATTCAATCAAAATATTGATGAATTTAAATATGTACGACCATTTTAGCTATGTATATAAAAATCTTCTCTTTCGATCAAACTACAGTAATGAGAGTTTTTTAGTTCTATACTAGGGGTTTTAGTTTTTAAAATCAGTATTTAAACTTATTCAAGAAAAATTTATATTAATTTTGGATTTAAAAAAATACATATCTTCAAACGTAACCAAATGTGAATATAATAAATATGATAGAACCCACCCCTCAATCCTTAAAATTGAATTAATTATCTTCTCAGCATAGTAGACATTTTTTCATATTTTTCTAACCACTTTTTACTGCATAAATTTATTATTTAGTAAAATATATATAGTTTGATGAAACATAAGTTCCATTAGAAGCTTTAAATCGTTAGTATATTCCTTAAATCCACGAAAACAGTTTTCTGGAGATCCAATACTTATAAAACGCTTTTTGAATGGTTCTCTACCTTGATCCATATCAGTGTATCTTCTTTATTTTTTCTCTTATAAACTCCATTCGTCCAATCTTGGACATACGTCTCTCATCCTGTTTCATGTCTTCCTGTTAAGTGCTGTATTTAACCACTTTCCACTTCCCTAATTTCATCCATCCAATTTTTTTTGGATGTTTTGTACTTCGTTTAGCCTTTACACTGCCATACTATGTACCAGCCTATCACCATCTAACCTAATCTCATGCCCACATGACCAATCCTTTGCAATTGAATCAAAATTACATCAACAATTCTGGTTTGTAACCAGATGTTTTCGTTTCTTATTTCATCGCGCAGTGAAATGCATAACATGCATCTTTCCATGGATCTTTGAGTTGTTAAGAGCTTTTTCGCCAATGCTTTTGTTAGACAATTAGAGTCCGTAAGTTTATACAAGATGAATTATATATATTATATCTTATTTTGATTCAAAATTCAACAGTCCGTATGTCTGTACAGGGATGATGTATATTTTTGCGTTTCACTTATAACGATCGTATTGTTGTTTAGAACGATTCCTAATTTGCTAAAAGATATCCTTACTAGTCATATACGTCTTGTTTTTCTACATGCTTCCAGTTCAATATTATCCCATAAGTTATTTATCATCCATCAGCTAATTAAAAACCTTGAAAATATCCACCAATTATGGTTTATTTCTCAAATAAATCCCATATTAAATTAAATATAAACTATAGATATCTCATTAAAACATTGATCTAATTTAGAATCATTTTCAACTGTTTGTTTTATTTTGTATAGATTTTCTCTACGGCACTTTCATTGAAATCAGCAGCTTGGTATGTTAATAGCATATCAGCTCAATAATTACGATCGGAGTTGTAAATATCATGCACGAGGAGGTTGTAGAAAAATGGTAATCCTTGGGTCAGGCCTTGTAACTTATCGTTCGTATAATATTCCATCCCACTACTACTCATAGGTAGGCGAAAAATAGGTTCAAACGTTCAAAAGATACATCTAGACGAAGGATCTCCAAACTACGGCCCGCGGGCCAAATTCGGCCCGCCAATGTTAATAATCCGGCCCACGCCAGTGAATTTAGTAAGCGCATGTTCTCTTAGAGTGTGTACTGGGCGACTAGTCTAGAAATTATAGATAACGGTAGAAAAATTAAAATGGTTTTGACCCTTGGAGTTCCAATAAGTTTATTGGCGTAAATAGTGTGGCCCTAAGGCTGGAAAGTTTTGAGCCCCTGATCAATACGATGAAAAATCATATATCAATGTTTTTTTTCTGTACAGCTCTTCCATGAAAACCCGCGGTCTAATAAGCTAGTAGCATATAACTGAGCTCAACGCTCATGTAACATTACAGACTACTACCACCACTCTGCTGGCAGGCCAAATGAAGCTTTGCCGCGCATGTGCTGCCATCTGCTACTTTAGTTTACGTAGCGAGATCTATCTCCACTCTTTCTCTTCTGAAATTTTGTAACCGCTGTACTGACACACCTAGTACAAAGTATACAAAAGTATACAAAGTATAAATAATAATATTTAATAATCATACCTGTTTGTGCGCGCATTTATAGGTAATAAGGTTCTACAGTCAAGGTCATACCTGAAAAAAATAAAGACATAAATTAGTATATAATCAAGCATATATTTAAATAAATGCAAATATAATTATTTGTGTCAAAAAGGCATTTTATTATCGTTAATTATTTTTTTGTTTTTTCGTACAGAAAAAGTAGAAAACTATACGACATAAAATACAGAAAAATATATCGACGGGGCATCGACGTGAAAGAAAAAAAGTGTTTACAAACTATCTACTACAGTGTCGAATATTAATTTTCGAGATTTTAAGCCTCCTATAAGGGAAAAATAATATTTTACCTAAGTTAAGGCATTAACACGCTGTTATAAATTCGTTTTTTTTTTAATATGAACCTATATATTTTTTAAAATTATAAAACCGGTAAGGAATAATTACATATTATCTTTATTTTTTTTATAATGTAAGAAAACTATTGATAATAATTTATAAGTTTGAATTATTTAAATACTCCTCCGTTCAAGCAATGTAAAACGCATTTTTATAGATTGAAAAGCGCTTCAAATGCATGGAATTTCTACAATGTATACAAAGACTCGATAAAGATTTAAGTAGATAAAGGAAGACAGCGTTTTGCGTTATAGGATAAAATATGTAAAAGAGCTTAATAGTTCGGCAGAATGCTTTATAAGACCATTATGATAAAGTAAATAGCGTATTTTTGTACAAACAAATGTTATCGGAAATTATAAGCTTCATATTTTGTACAGGTATAAGCTATTGGTAATATTTTGTTTATAATTGATTTAAACAATAAAATCCAAATATGTTATTATCTAATTTCTTAGATATGTAGTTCTATATTTGATTGTTGAAGCCGTTAATTTGTGATAAGAATACAACAATTGTATTCGTTTGATATTGTGATTAGAAATTAAAAAAACTTGGTTTGTTTAATTTCTAATCAAGATTTTTCAAATATGTTTCACCATGGTTTAAGTGAGCAATTAATTAAATAGGACGAGACTAGTCCAACAAAAGTAAAAAAAATGTGAAACTAGCAATGTTTTTATTTTTAAACCTACTTCGATTAATATTAACTTGAATTATAAGTTTGAGTCGTTACATTTCCAAAATGTTTCTTCAAAATTTTAAGTCATTATAAGATAAATGCAATAACATATACATTGGTCTTCTATAAGAAGTAAGAAATATGCAAAGGCCACGCTATAATTCTTAACATTTACTGGTTACAATAATTATGCTACCAACAAGGTATTTTACAACTTCAAATGAACATCTTTGAAACTCTTGGAGGCGCACTGAGCCCACGCTTCTAAATTTTAGTAATTATTAATGTATAGTTTATAATTTTTATATATAATATAAACAGGATTTCGTAAAACGAAATATAAATATAAATAAATATATCTTTCAGCTTGGGATAGCCTGGATTTCCTTCTACAAAGGGTTTTTTTCCTTTCAAAATTTAGGTCATAGGAACCAAAATATTATTGTATTGTTAATCTAATAAAATATTATTGAATTAATTAATTAGTATCAGCATGACCTACACATTTATATAATTCCTTTTCTAAATGTTAGATTTCTAAAATCCTCATCCTATCTTCAGAGTCTTCATAAGGAAAATGCAAAAACACGCATCGTTGTTGTGCAAAAAATTAAGAAACATGCTAAAGCTACGTCGTAATAATTTCAAAATTTATGCTATAAGAATCACCAAAGCTCCTTTCAACCAATTAATTAGCATCAATATGATTTACAAGTTTGCATCAATTCATTTCTAAAAGTTTGATTTTCAAAACTTTTCTTCTAAATTTTGGGTCCTTATAAGGAAAGTGAAATATGCAAAAGCCAAGCTATACAAGCTTTTCTTTCAAAATTTAGGTCATAAGAACAACAACAGTTTTATTTAATCAATTAATTCGTATCAAAATGGCTAACAAGTTTACATCATTTTAGATCTAAAGGTTACATTTCTAAAATCTCCCTCAACCTAGTTAACAAGTTTACATAATTTCAGGTCTGAGGGTTGGATTTTTAAAGTCTTGATAGTCTTCATAAGGAAAGTGAAATAAAAACCCGCGTTGTTGTTCTGCAAAAATTAATAGACATGTAAAAGCCACGCATTTTTGTAATTTAGATCATATGAACCACCAATGCTGCTTTCAATCAATTAATTAGTTTCAGCGGGAATTATAAGTATACATCATGTTACTTCTAAAAGTTTGATTTTTAAATTGTTCCTTCCTTCCTAACTTTTGAATCTTCACCAAATACGCACTTACTACGTAAACAAGTCTTAAAAGCTCAAAATTTAGGCATTGAGGCTTCATCTTATTAATAAAATCTCACCAAAATGATTTATACGTTTACATTATTTCAAAAAAATTTTTTCTAAAGCATTTTAATGGCAATTTTTATTTATTTTGGCAACAGTATTGTGTTTCTTAGATAATTTTTTGATATCTTGGGCACAGGTATTTAATAAAGGCTAAAAGAAAGAAAATTAAGTCTTTATGAGAATAGTTGTGATAGGGAATTAAAATTACTGATATTTATTGAAGCAACCTTAAAAAAATAATTAATAAATATTTATCGATTTTTTGTAAGAAAAGGACACGTATCTGTTCGCCAATGTCATTAGCAAATTAAAGTAGGTGCTTAGAAGAACTAAAGTAAAAAGGTAGACTGTATATATGAAAAGGTATAAATGAAGGCTATATCAAAAGTATACACCATAGACCCGCGCACAATAATTCCATTGATTAACGAGCTAGAGGATACCATGTTTCCAAAACTCCTCTGGCCGTGACGAGACCAAGTCTCCCACAGTGTTTTTGAGTTCGTCGTTGAAGCATTGTCTTTTCAGATGTTTTTCTTCTTGATGGACCTTCGTAGTCTTCGGCGTTTCCCATAGTATACTTAGGAGTTAATGGTTCTTCTAAGCTTGAGGAATTCAACAAGTAGTAGATCTTGGACATCAAAAATGACGGCGAGAAATACCTGGAATGCTCACGCCACGGATTTGGACTTTTTAGAAAGAGGTGACAGAAGAACCATTAATTCCGACGAGACTTTTTATACTCAAAATATCGTTTCGTACCTTTTCACTTGAACACCCTTAATATTTAAGCAAATTCTAAATAGCAAAACTTTTTGGGGTGTAATTTTTTGTTTCAAAATTTTGGTCATGGGAATTGTCAAAGCGCTATATATTCTATCAATTAATATTAACATGATATATACGTTTACGTCGTTTCATGTCTAAACGTTTCATAGCTAAAATCTCGCTTGTATCGTTTGAATCCTCCAACCAAAATAACAATTGTTGTTTTACAGAAAGTAACAAACATGCAAAAGTCACACCATTAGAACTTTTAAAATTTAGGTCACTCACAATCACCTAAGTTTCATTTCATCAATTAATTATTATCGGGGTCATTTAAACGTTAGCAACACTTCAAAAAAAAAGAATTTCTAAAATATGTTTCTCTTAACTTTATTTTGGTTTTAGTTGCGACTGTGTGTTTCTTAATGTTTTTTATATGTCATCTCCAGATATATAATAGAACGGGAAGAGGTGATAAGGGTATTGGAAGGGCCGGTCAATCCAGAAACTCTTGTTCATAGCATGGCTGAGAACGAGGAGAAATGGACGGATGGTAAGAGTAGTCGCCGAGAAAAAAAAAAGCTTTTCTCTAAGGAACAGCTAGGGTGGAAGTTAGGAGTGAGGAGGATGCAGATAAGGAGAGAGAAGGAGCAGAACGGGAAGAAGACAAATGAAGGTGATGAAATGCGGGCGAAGGAAGAGGAAGAAGGAGGAGACGTGTATAGTGATTCAATTGGTGTTCCTGTCGAGTCAATCACTCAACAACTATGGACCGGTGTCACTGCGATGGCGGTAGGCGGGAGGTGGAAAATCTTTAGAGACGGAGTGTTGGACTACCCAAAACAGGTATACCCACTAAAAACCACCTCCCCATGTCGCCCTACCACCACGGAACCGACGTCTGGCATTACTTCACGGGGGGTAGGGTATCGGTCAGCGTCCTTGATGTGTGTGTGGGTATGTGGGTGTGTGTGGGTGTGTGCGTGTGTGTGATATGTGTGTGATATGTGTGTGTGTGATGTGTGTGTGTGTATGATGTGCGTGTGTGTGCAGTCTACGGCTCGGGTACGTGGGGTCGCTACTCCCAAATGGCTGTGCACGTCAACCACCCCTGCGGGGACTGCGATGGCACCTACTAGAACTTGTTTTAACATCTGAGCTCACTGCACAAATATACATAGCGGGGATTGTAAGTAGACCTCAGTGGAAACATCATAAACACGTTGACTGCCGTGCGCGTTTACAGTTAAATCTCCCTCACTTTACAGTGAAATCTCCTTCTGCGCAAGTAGCGTCACCTCAATACGGGTGACGCGGCCCGATCCAAAACTTGTCACTCGAATATGGGTGACGTGGCAGTCAACGTGTTAAATTGAATAAAGAAAGATATTAATAGACGTTAATACCGTAAAAACACTCTTTTGAAAAATTAGCTAATTAAAAATGAACAAAGCTCCATTTAATTAATTGATTATTATCAACATGATTTAAAAGTTTATATGATTTCAAGAAATTTAGTTCATAAATTATTTTCCTCCTAACTTTATTTTGTGTATTTCTTAGATGATTTTTTGATATGGTATTATAAGCAAAAAAATAAAATTTAGGATTTTTGTTGGCCAATTTTAATGCCCAAATTTTCAAATCAATCTTGAAAACAATTTATGAATAGTAGAGGTTTTTTGGATGAGGGCGTCGTCATCAAGACAGTGCCATCGGAAAATCAAAGCAATTGAAGTAAAAAGATAAATACCTAAGCAAAATAGAAATAGAAAATGTGGAGAAAAAAAGCCCTGCAAAAATGTTTGCGAAGAATTCTATATTTTGTGGGTTTTGAAGCAATTTAGCAATTTATTAGAGAAAAGTCGCGCTTGAGGATGTATATAAGAAGCAATGTTTAATAAATGGCATTTATGTCACAAACCTCTATGCTAGAAATAGTCAATGGCTCTTTAGACATCTTCTAAAAATAAGACAACTAGAGCTAACTTATGTATATATTTATGACAAAAATGCGTCCTTAGATGATATTTTCTAATATGGTAAGCTCAGGCATTTAATAAAAGTCAAAAATTAATTTTCATAGAGGATGCTATAATACAGAATTAAAAGGAGGGATTCTGAAAATTAATTTTGATGCGATACTTGTCAATTCGACTATGAGATAGATCTTAATAAGGTCTTGTAATTATTAAAGTGCTTTTGGCAAGGTGAGGGCATGCGTTATAAGGGCAGTATCATCAGCAAATTGAAGCACCTGTTTGAAAGAATTTAAGTAAAAGGATACATTGTAGATATTTAAGCAAATTCTAAACAGTGGATGCGGGGGTATAAAGCCTTACATAACTCCTTGCGGAGGAATAAATTCAGTGGATATAGATTTGGATTTTGAGCTAAACTCGAGATTGTCATTATCTCATTTCCGGGGCGCTTCTCTAACATCTTATAATCTACTAATCGGTTCTATTATTAAGGCGCATTGGCCAGCCCCTAATTATATCAGACCACGTCCCCAAAAAGTCGCCCTCCCCCTCCTTGTCAACAGTCAATCTCTTGTGTCATCCGCGACGTACCCGATTTCTTCGGGCGTCCGACATCACCAATTTCGTAAGAGCCCAGAGCTTCACCCCCCACAATATCCTGAATGTAATCTCCCGTGTCCCTTAGCGTACCACACGCCTCTACAGATTATTCTCTACCAACCAAAACGACATCGACCACTTCATTCGTGTCGGTATTATGGTTGGCCCCTTAAGGCGTTACACTGAACCATCCAATGCCTCTTCTGCGTGGAATTTCACAACCTTTCCAATCTTTACTCCAAACCCACTACCTGCTGCATCTGGGCAGGCCATCAAATAATTGCACCGCCACCATGCCCAAATGTGCTCAATTTGAAGCTTACCATCTTGCATGGCCACGGTAGCCTAAATTTTACCTCCTTAAATATCAGAGGTGCAAGACATAAGATCCGATTCCTTCAATCCTCGCTCTTCTGACCGACCTTAACCAACCCATCAAATGTCTCTAAGAAACCTTCATCTCGCTTTCCACCTGCTTTTCCATTCCCGATTATAACATCCACTAATCCGATAATGATCCCCGCAGAGGCGGCTATGCCATAATACTCCACAAATCAATTCTATCCCAACCGTTTGACTACTCCTCCTGTGACCCCAATATCTGCCTGGCCTCGGTCCTTATCTCCTTTCTCAAACTGCCCTCAATCTCTGTCCCCTCCATATATATTGCTCCTTCTTCTCCCTATCCCCTTAGATTACTCAATCTTCTTTCGTCTCAGCCGCGTACTATCATCTTAGGCGATTTCAATTCTGGATCTCCCTCTTTTGGGGACACAAAAACGTCGTCGACTGTCGATGGAGATTTAAGCTTGAAAACCTTCTTATATCCCCATTCATCCGTTTACCGAACACTCTTCCCACATTTATAGGATACCAAGGTCACTCTATTCTCAATCACATCTTGACCATTGATGGCATCGTCTCGTCTCGTCACTTTGGCCCTTTATTCCTCGGCAACGCCATTTACACCAACCATCTGTTTCTTTTAAATTCTCCTATTAGACATTGACAAACACACCCCTCGACATTGACATCACACCTAAAAGGATCACTTCCCTACTTAAACACTCCAAAAACTCTTCTCCCGTCCACGATGGCATCCTCTACTGCATCCATAAACATCCAGCGAACCTCATCTACATCCCCTGGAAAACTGTCAAAAGTTATCATGCTCCGTAAAAAATCCAACGAATTCTCTAACCCATCCTCATACCATCCTATCTCTCTGCTCAACACCATGAGCAAACTCCATCTGGTACCAAGGCCTCATCCTTAAGCTCCACCACATGAACACCATTCTCCATCTCATAGGCATAATCAAAACCTTCCTACAAAATCGCTTCCACTCAATTGCCTACTATTCTGCAATTTCTTCTCCTTTCACCCTCTCCTGTGGTGTCCCGCAAGTTTCTGTTCTATCGCCCTTCCTCTACTCTCTCTTCACATACGACATCCCTCACCCCAAATACTCTATAATCCAAACCTACGCCAACGACACAACCCTCTGGTGCTCTCAGCCGTCTCTAACCTCCAAAAAGATGTCAACTCCTTTTACCCCCTTCTTTCACAAAATCACATTTACTACCTTGGCATCCTATTCCAACATTTTCTATACTTGACTTTTAAAACTAGAAACTAGAAATTGTTGCTTGGTTTAATTTAAAGAATGCTCTCCTAATTAAAGAACAGAATCTCCTCAAGAATATTCAAGGTGACTTATTGTTGCTGCTCTGAAATATAAAAGTTTCACTTAGTCAGAAGTTATATTAAACAAATATTATCAATATCAATAAGCTAATGATACTTTCCTTATTGTTTCTTTGTTGCTGAATATAGAATAAATTGTAATAGTACGTTTTAAATGAATAAAGAGGGCGCATTAATAAACCAAGACATCCATCACGGAAACGTTATTTCCCAATGCCATTTCAACTTTAAACTAAAATATTTATACGCTAGCGAAGAAGCGGAATAAAAAAAACGACACACACCCGCTTTTAAAATGCACTCGAGATATCAATGCGCCCCTTATTGCATGCAATATTATCAGTGGCTGCAGTCCGTGCCGTTTGCGCTGCAGTTATAAATAGTCCAATATTTTGTTTTTATTTACACATTATATCTATAAACAGCGAAGACAGGAAATGCGAGCCGGCTGTATTTATAGAAAAATCAATCAGTACTCACATTTCCCAGGCTTCACAGCTGGTTACTTCCCACTAGAAAACTCCTCGGGCTTCATTACATAATTGAAACGTAGTTTATAATTCGTGGACGGATTTTCAGGAATAACAGCAGATTGCTTGTTATTTATCGTGGGATACGTGCCTTTTTAATATTCAGTTTTAATAATAATAGACTTTGTTTCAGCTGAATGCACATAATATTGGATGCGTTCAATGGAACGAAGTTCAATATTTGGCAAGCATATTAAGTTTGGAATTAATTCAACCTATAAAGTAGTTGTTAAGTAATTCTAATGCTAATGCAGTTAAACAATATGATAAGCAAAACTTAGTGTGATGAAGTATATTAGTTGACTTGTAAACCGGAGAATTGAAGAATTGAAGTTATTAAACGCAAAAACGAACCCAACATACTCAAACAATTTGAGTAGGATCGGTTAAACGACAATTACCAAACTAAACACATGCCTGAAAAAAGGTAAAACGTTGTTAAATTTAGATAACATGGAAATAAGAGAAAATTAACGAAAAATCTATTGGACCTCTCTAACTTGCAGGAGTAAGATCTTTCTCAAGAAACCATAGTGTGGCAAAACAATTGTAGCGAATAGCTAAATAAAAGCTTTTGAAAGTGTGATCAAGTTGTGTAAAGCTTTAAGTAGTTTAAGTGAGTAGTAACAAATTTTGTACATATTAAAATGATGGTTAATGAATGAGGTGTTAATGTATTAGTTTGTCAAAAGGCTATTGACCAGAGGTGTTTCTGCCTTGTTTTCTCCAGTAATATGGCGTCAGTCGTCAATGCGTAGATGGATGGAATGATGAAATAAAATCGAATATGGTTAAATTGTGATTTTTAAATTTAGGGTTTATACTAGGGTTTTTAGGAAGACTACATAGAAGATTTTTGGAGAGATTTTAGAAGGCGTTCTAGGGTAGGAATAACTAATATAGTAGCATAGAGGAGTAGTTTAAGTGATTTTAACGAATTTCTTGCAATTGTTTCTGTAATTGCATATTTTACCACTTGTAACAAAATAATATTTATATTATTTATAAATGTAGAGCGTAATTAAAAACAAATTTTAAAGTAAAGTGCGCCATTTAAGCGGACAATCGGCATAATAATGTTCTCATGGGGAATCCAAGAAAATGTAAAGACTAATTAAGCGCTCAAGCAGCCTTTTATCGGGAAACCTGTTCATAATGCCAATCTCGTGAAAAATTATATCCGATTCAATACGTTAAGAACAACTTACAAAGTAATCATATTAAAAGTATGAATTGAATTTCCATCCGCTGTAAGTAAGAAATTCTATTCTTAATGAATTATGAGAAAAAAAATTAATTCCACTGGAAAAAATCTAATTCGTTTTCAATAAAATGAATTAAAAGGGAATTACTATATTTTTTAATATTAACTAGTTTGAATGATTCAATAAAAAAATGGTGATGTGGCCATCATAATACTTTCCCTATATTTTTCTCGAAAACTATGAGGTTCACGCAAAAATAATTTTCTCAATTTTGCATTTTTTACAATTACTCGTTATATACATTTTATTCATGGTAACTCCTATAGTTTATTAGCAATTACGAACAAAAATGTCAAAATTATTAAATAGTTATTGTAGGGTGAGTGGGAAGTACCCTAACCCATCCTCCAATCAGTAATACATAAGCGACAGTTTCAATTAAAAGTTGTAAATAATCATAACATTATTGCAAAATTTTATATATTCATTCAAACAAATCGTTCATCATAATTTTTTAATGATGTTTTACTGATTGAAGGGTGGGATAGAGGCCACCCACCTACACATACATATACACATAACATTTAATTCCTTATCGTCTCGCTGTATCTAATGAAATTTCTTACAAAACTTGAATAAAAAAGGAATTCAAAGGTAATCTTTTGAGTGACTAAATTAGTAAAAATTTGATACTTGATGGGTTATTGAAAATCATTTATATTTAACCTTAAATTTTGATGTTGTTTTATTTTTTATTACTAAAAGGGTTTGACTGTTTATAGCAGCAAAATCATCAACGATTAGCAATTAAAGTTATCATGTATATGTAGGGTGGGTGGGTGGCCTCTATCCCACCCTCCAATCAGTAAAACATAAGCGAGGGTTTTAGTTAGAAGTTGTAAAATGTAAACAAACACAAACATTTTTAGTTTAAAGTTTTACAACTATCAAAGAAAACGCTTGCACATAGGTGAAAAATTAGTAAATAAAACTGCGGAAAAGTTTTAGATATCTAGAAAAAAAATGTTTGTAAATTCTAAAACTATCGATAAAATTTCTAGGAATGTAGATTAAAACTTACTAGAAAATTTTATAATATTTAAATATTCGGATAGGAAAAAGCAAGTAAAGCTAGAAAACTCTGTCTGTTACTCTACCTACTCCTGTAAATACCTAGGCATCCTTCCCGACTCCCAACTCTTCTTCAAAGCCCAGGCATAATCTATAAAGGTCAAGATCAAAACTAAAGCTCGACATTTTAGAACACTAACCTATAAAAACCAAAATATTTCTACTAAAACAGCAGTTAGGATATAACGGGTGTCCAACAATTATTGCAGTCCCGGGTGGCGTTGGAATAATAAACGTAGGTCGATTCTTACATGTTGAAAATAAATGAACTGACATGTTAATTGTCAAACATAACCTAAATGTGCATTAAAAATGTCAGTTCATTTATTTGCAACATGTAAGAATCGACCTACGTTTTTTATTCCAACGCCACTGCAATAATTGTTGGACACCCGTTACAAATCCATATGTGGACCTCTAATAGACTATGGTGCAATCCTCTTCAACCAAATCCGTCCCTCCACTCTCTATCACTTTAACGTAGCCGAAAGATCATCCCTACGAACCCTTACCAAACTTATAAAAAAAACCGAAATGTGCTCTTTTTTACACGCTGGTTACTCCTACTTTCCAACGTATACATAGCCTTGTTTATAAATTCGTCAACAATCCTTTTAATGTAACTTCTTCTTGATAAATTTTGCATTCTCCGAAATCCCAATATCCCACCCAAATTTAAACCCCTTTCAGCCTTTCATCAAGTCATTAGTTAAGCTAGCTAGCAAAGTTATTTATTTGTTTACACATAATTAGAGTCAAAAGAAGGCAGAAAGACCGATGGTAGATAGCCCAAACGGACAGACTAACACACCATATATTATTTGTAAATGTTTTTAAACTGTATATTTATATGTTCGAATAAAGATATTATTATCTCTCTCTCTAAGAGTCTGAAAGAAAATATTTCTGGAAGAAAATCTCGAAACAATGCAATTCGAAGGAATTTTCTTCTTGTAGGAAATCTGAAAAAGTTAAAGTAATAAATAGTCGATAAGAAAAATTTTTTAGCAGTTTTTCCTAAAAGGAGAGCTCAAGACCAAATTGCTATAAATTTGGAAATTAGAAACTTCAAATTACTGAAATCCCAAATATCCTTGTAAAAATCCTAGAGATTTTTGATGAAAAAAAGCAGTTTACAGTTTCCTGACACATGTCAGAAAACTGTAAATAAAAATATCGAACATAACAAGTGCTTTTCTTCACCAAACTTATACATCCGGTTCCATCAAGAATGTAGTATAAAAAGCGTTACCTTTATTAAAATCCTAGAGAATTTCAATAAAATAAAGCAAGTAAAGCAAAAAACAACTGATGATGAATGATTACAATTGGAGCAAAAATTTCTACACAAAAAAAAAATTCTAGAAATCTAGCAAAAAAATATTTGAAATTAGGTATTTGGACGAGAAATTACCAGAAAAAATTTGGTTTTAAAATTACTTGTAACTATTTTTTATTTATTTATCGATTATTAATTAATTATCTCTTGAAAAATTAGGATTAAATAAGAAATGCTGAAAATTTTAAAGTCTCAAAGAATATTTTTGAAAAGTTCCAACACTTAAAAAAAAATCTTGCAATTTGGAAAAAAAAAATTGAAAAAATTGTGTAAATAAAGAAGAAAATAAAATGCAGAAAATTCTAAAACCCATGACATAATTTAATCATAAGTTCTGGAACCTGTTTAGAATTTTACCAATATTCAGAATTTATACTTATAAACCTTTAAAATTTTCGAAGATTTATTTTATCAAGATTTTGCAAAATTTATAAAGGAAGACATTCTGGAAATTTTTAAGGGCCTGTAAGTACTGTAAGTAAACATTTGGGGAGTTTTTCATCGAATCTAAAAAAAGGCTTGATATTTCGAAAAGTCTCAACAAAGTTTGTAGAAGCGGGGACACAAAATTACTTGGAACTTTCTAGAAGTTTTCTAAAAAAACAAGCAAATATTTAAAAAAAATACAGTGAATTCTTTCTTGATGATAATTCTACAGTTAGGGTAAGAAGAAAAAATTCTCGAATATTTTAAAGACTGAAAGGAAAAACTTTTAAAAATGCTTGAATCCCCAATAATTTCTAGGAAACTATTATTTATTATTAAAATTATTTCAAGATTCATTAAAAAAAAATTATTCTTCACGAATTGGTTACATTTTTTCGTCAAATTAAAATCTAAATATAAACTACTTGACATTTCTAAAAGACTTGACAAATGACGATGTAAAATTACTTAGAAGTTCTCTAAAAGAATGAAGCAAATTTGAATAAGGTAAAACAAGAAATAATAAATAAAGTTTCTAAAAAACAAAAAATAAAATCTGGAAAATTCCTGAACTCTTGAAGAATATTTTTCAATTAGGTTGAGATGAAAAATTGCTGGAAAATTTTAAAAATTGGTTAAATAAAACTGTTGAAAATGCTTGAACCCCAGACAATTTCTAAGAAACTACAGTTAAAATTAAATAATGTTTTTAAAAATAAACGCGGTTTAATTCCTTTCTTCACTGTTTTAATTTAATTTAACCGCGTTTATTATTAATATAATCTTCACATAACTCAAGAACACATACAAATGTTTTTAAAGATTATTCTTGCAATTTTGTGTGAAAAATTGAAAGAATTTAGACATCTAAAAAAACTGCTTCAAAATAATATTTTTAGAAAGATCCTAGAAGCTACTGATGACATAAAACAATGGTGGAATATTTTACGAATCTTAAAATTTTCTTTTCCACCCTACATATACATATTAACTTTAATTACTGATTGCGTCGTGGTTTGCAATAACTTTAATTACAAAATTTGAATAAAAGAAATTGACAAAGTAAAATTTCGAGTGTGTAAATTAATAAAAATTATATACATGATACTTGGAAAGGCTTTAAATCAAGCTTTGATAAAATTAGCTATAGAAGGTCATTTATATTCAAATGTAAATTTGGATTATGCTTTATTTTTTATTACATCCAGGGTTTTATTGATTTCTAAGCAGCAAAATCATCAACGATTAGTATTTAAAGTAATCATGTATATGTAGGGTGGGTGGGAGGCCTCTATCCTACCCTTAATCAGTAAATTAAAAGCGAGGGTTTTAATTAAAAGTTCTAAAACGTAAAAATAAAACCAAAAAAAAATGGTGATTTGGCCATCATAGTAATTTTTTTACAATTTCCTCGAAAACTATGAGGTTTGCGCAAAATGGCGATTTTTAACAATTTGCTCAATTTTTAATTCTTTACAATTACTTTTTATATAAATTTCATGTAATTCCTATAGTTTATTAGCCATAGGCAAAAAATAACAAAATTTTAAATTTTCTCGTAGGTTAAGAACTTTATGGAAAAACATGTTTTAATAAAACTTGTTTAGATTCTCATTCTCTTTAACTATTAATGGTTTGAATGGTTTTGTAATATTTTTATAATTTAAAAAATATCGAGTAAAAAACAAAAATCACCGGTTTATGAATGTTCACCAAAAGCTTTTCAGTTCCAGTTTTTAACGATGGAACCTTAAGTTTAAAGTTTTATCTCAAGAGGATCATTAGTTTTTGAGATACAGCGCCCACAGACATTTTCATGCACGAAAACAATACTTCCCCTATATATACTATATAGGGAAAGTAAAAATATAATAATTTGATAAAATAAAATTATAATGTCGATGTTTAACGTTGCAACATAAAAATTCTAATCTAAATTGATGTCCCTAATCCATCGGATTTCTGATCCGTGCAATTAAGCAAAAACCCTGCTCAGCTACAAAACCTTAATCGCCTCCGAAAAGTCCTCGCAGCCACTGATAGTTCCTAGCTCCATGCAAATCCTGTTATACATTCAAATTATAATTTACTGAATTTTACATGGAAGTTTTAAACTTTCTATAATTAGTGGAATTTAGCGTAGTCCACTGAACTCCATTTATTGTAACAACATGCATGCGTAAACGCCGGTTATTATTTTAATAGCTTGTGCTTAACACCGAACTTTTTATGAATTAAGCCATTTTCTACTTGATTTTTATTCATTTCATAGAAATAATAAATTATTTTGCTTCCCTTACAAAAAACTATTATTTAAAAGATCTTCATAACAATATCAGTATCCCAGTGAAATATATAAGACATTCGAATATCTATTCAGTCCAGTAAAGTTTCCAGCCGAGAAAAACTTTCCGACTATGTATAACACGTATTTCCTAATATTCAAGAAATAAATGTATAAATTTTAATATAGTTTCTTGTTTCTTTTCTTCAATACTGGTATTATATGAAAATTGTGTATTCGTATAGGAATTATAGTTAAAAAGAAATAAAACATTGATTGAATTTTAA
Organism: Ontholestes murinus; assembly: GCA_963969525.1. Lineage (NCBI taxonomy): Eukaryota > Metazoa > Arthropoda > Insecta > Coleoptera > Staphylinidae > Ontholestes > Ontholestes murinus. Next base: position 13,223,900 of record OZ018399.1, read on the forward strand.
GCGTTTATGAATGAAATGAACGGTGAATAAAATAAACTGTTCTTACACAATATGATTGTGCCTCTTTCGAGGCGCTTTTGTTTAGTTGATGGGAAAATATGTAAAGATATTTTGTTTGTTTCGCTGCATTTAACCCTTTCGCAGAGGAGTGGAAACAAACGGGGGGAGTATATATGTGATGGTGATGGTGTATATTACATTTCGCCCACGGCGGTTGATATTCGTTTCCTTGAAAAACACCTTTACAATTCCTTTTATTCAGTTTTTGACTGTGAACCCATTTATCTGTGCACCAGTTCGAATATATTCTTCCTGTGGTTAAGTAGTGTATTCTGTATGCCTATCGACCATTCGAACCGCACCCCCGAATATATTCTAGCCATTTAAAAAACCATCCGTGTTTACGATACGTATCGGGAAGTAATGACCGTATTATATATCCACGTAGACTGATACAGAATAAAAATGATTAAATTATCTCGGGGTAGATTGTATAAAGTTTAAATAATTTATGGGGAGGGTTCTTTGAACGTTTATTGCATCAATCCATCGCACCGGAACGGTGCTGGATATGGTAACCACCTTCCAGCCACATGCACTATGTATGAAAATCAGAATAATTAAACGGCACTTTTACAAAAAACTATCACGTTTAAACTGACCTCAATTTTTCAATCGTAACCAGAAAATCTTTCAGATTTTTAACCATGTATTCGACAGTAATTTAGAGTATCTCTTAACGATATCAAAAAACTGTTCACGCTAAATGTAAAATTCAACTACCCAAAATTTCTTCTAATAAAAATATATTAAAGTCCTTTACGTTGTAGAAAATAAACTAATAATTATTAACAACTGATCTATTTATATATAAAATATAGGTTGTTCAGTTCTGTTTTACTGAAAATTATTATATTGAAATTTTATTATAATTGATAATCGTATGCACTTGAGTGTTTAATTTCATATTTACCTAATATTAAATTACACAGAAGTACATAAATATCGCAGGCCGAATTTTTGAAATCCAAAAGAGTTTATTAAGTCCCCGTTTTGCGGGTGCAGATAAATTTCCCAGCGGTCCCGAGTCTGATATGCAAGTAAAGTGCCTAATATGGGATGCGCAGATATTATTTGCAGGGAATCTGTGCCGTTTTCTTTAAGGAAATGTAACATCCTCTAAGGCGATTATGTACCATTGAAAACAAAAGAAAATTGCTGAGTGATATTCCCCGGCAGAGGCGAGCCTTTGTGCATTTAATATGTACATCGATATACATATCGAAATACTTGAACTTTAGTTATTGGCATGACTACGAGCGAGGACGCGGGCAAGAAACGACAGTAATGTGGAAATATGGAAGACGGTTTTTTTTTTTCGTTTGTGTGTACTTACACTTGATCAGGTGAAATAAATACCGGCGTGCTTTTGTTTCGCGCGACAGAAATTGCGGGATGTCTTGTTGAATATACAGGAGTCTGTCAGCGCCATAATACACCTATAACAGTTTGTATTCATTATCTTGATACCCGTGTAACAACCAATTGCCTTTATTTATGCTTTACATCACGCCTGGTCACCGATTCTTTAATTAATTCCTGGTCGCCGGTTACATTATTCACAAGGCTCGGCACAGTTTCTGTAATGTGATCCTGCTGAAACCTACCGCCTAAACGAATTATTTGTTTTACTTTACTGCGCCGCCTTCTGTCATATTACTTCTATGTCATATATAATAATTAATGTAAAAGGTAACTAATATATTTCTTAACACATCGATTTAAATATTACAGAAAATCTCATGTTAACAAATAGAACTTGTATAATTGTATTTAGAGGGTTATTTAAAATATTCATTATAAACTGTTGTATTACTCCATCAATTAAATTGCTTACAAACGAATTTGTTGCTACAATTTGAGCTATTTTTTGTAAAGTAAACTTCAAAATTGTTAAATTGTTTCTGCCTAGCAGAAAGGCGCCCGATCCAGGAGGGATTCCAAACGAAGCAATCAAGAACGTGGTAAAGGAGTACCCGAAACGATGGACCAAATGCTGGAATCAGTGTCTGAAAGAGGCGTGCTTCCCGGCCTTCTACAAGAAGGCCAAGATGGTACTGATTCCCAAGGGAGGAAGAGATCCGAAAGAACCCGACACCTACAGACCGTTGGATGCCGAAGACAAGGTATACGAAAAGCTCCTTGCTTGCAGATTAGGAGATCCTCCCCAAAGTAGAGAAAAATGGCAGACGAGGCAAAGCAGGCCCCTTTGGGCATTACCTTTGACATAAGAAACGCCTTTAACTCACTAGCATAGTTGGTTATTCTGGAGGCGCTAGAAAGGAGGAGGGTTCCGGAGTACTTGCTGAGGGTGATAAAGAGCTACCTAAGCAACAAGGCAACAAGGCTTACATAAGGTGTTCCACAGGGCTCCATTATTGGCCCTCTCCTACGAACAATATCCTAGGATGATGTGCTACGGCTGAGGCTGCCTTCCCAAGCGCGTACAATCGGGTTTTCGAATGACATTCTCCTAATCGTCAGAGCGCGTGAGCTGGAGGTACTAAAAACGGCAGCCGAAAAGGCAGCAAATACACTGGCGGCATGGCTGACGGAGGCAGGACTCGAGGTGGCAGCACACAAAACCGGCACTGTCTAGCTGTCCACCAGATGGGCACGCTGAGTCAAAGGGTTTTGACTGCTTGGCCACGACGTTATGATGGCCCACTCCCTGAAGTACCTCGGAATAGAGCTTGAGGTCAACAGGTACGCGGAGGAAAGTGCCGCTAGGGCATGTAGAGCAGTACCTATCGAGGAACCATCGGAGAGAAAGGTTTTCCAGGAGGTGGCGAAAGCCAAGTTGCTCTACGTGGTGCCGGCGTGGGCTAGATGCATTCGGGTAAAGCGGAACGTTGAACGACTGAGGAGTGCACTCAGGATAGGCAGGGCCTATGATGTCCGCTGACGCTCCGGATATCCTCGTCTCGATTGTGCCACTTGACTTCGAGGTTGAGTCGAGGGAGAAGGCCTTTGCATTGCAAAGTCAAGAGGAAGAAGGAAGAGGAAGTACTGCCCAGTTGGCAAGCGAGGTGGGAGGCTGCAACAAAAGACTCATTTCAGACCCAAACCAGTCCTAAGTCCTAAGAAGGCACGGCGAAATTGACCACCACCTGGCCCAGCTGCTTACAGGTCACGGCTGTTTTGGCGAATACCTCAACAGGATTGGTAAGGCAGCTACGGCAACCTGCGTACACTATGGCGAAGATGTTGATACCCCCGAACACACATTAACTATATGCGGCGCTTGGGCAGAAGAGCGCAAGGAACTCGAGGAAGCGATAGGGCGCGAGGTGCGGGTAGAGTCCATAGTCTCTAATATGCTAGAGAGCGAAATGGGTTAAGCCGCCGCGCGCACAGTGGTTCCAAATGCCGAAAAGGTGGTCATAAATACAAGATGTCGTTGGATTTTATTGAGAATTGGTATATAGATTCTTTTAAGGAAACTAAAGAAAAATCTTATATTAAAATTCAAAATGGAGAATTCAATATGGCGGACCAAATATGTAAAAACTGTCAGATTTGCATAAAAAATTGTATATAGTTTTTTTAGAACTCTGATAAAAAATCCTAATTAAAATTTTCAGAAAAACAAAATGACAAATCCAATATGTCGGACAAAAAGTTAAAAATTGCTATATTTTCGTGAAAATGTGTATATAGGCTTTTAATGACCGGATTGAGATAAAACTTGAAACTTAAGGTTTTGTCATTAAAAGCTGGAACTGAAAAGCTTTTGGTGAACATACAAAAATCGCAAGTGGATGTTTACTCGAGGCGTTTCTCGATATTTTTTTAAATTTAAAAAATATTACAAAACTTTTCAACAAAAGTTAAAGGTAATGAAAAACTAAGCAAGTTGCGAGAAAAGAATTAGAAACTAATAATTTTGACATTTTTTTTTGGATATTGCTAATATATAAATTTATATAACAAGTAATTGTAAAGAATCCAAAACTGAGCGAATTTTTAAGAATAACTTTTTTGCGTAAACCTCATAGTTTTCGAGAAAATCTAGGGAAAGATGGCCACATCACCATTTTTTTAAAATTGAATTTCTGAAAATCGGGCAAGTTTGGGCAGCTGATTTCTTTTGAACTTCATTCTAGAAGGGTCAAATAATGCTAGAAAAGTGGTTCAAGAGTGGGATGTCGTGGGACTTTTTAGTTACGAACATTTAAACATTTACTTAGAAAACTGTCAGTAAAAAAACCCATATTTTCCACGTTACGTTAGAAAAATAATAAGAAAAATGAATTATAAACATGCAAAAATTGTTAAAAAGTACTTATTTGTATTGGGATAATCCATTTTAATCGATTCCGGGTCACTTTGCCAAGTATTTGATGCGTATGTAAGTGGCGTGCGGAAAACGGCGCGCGGGAAAAAATGGGGGGCCAGAGCCACCTATTCAGTTTAGACTCTATAAAATTGGCGAATTCCGACAGGGCAGGTACTAATATACATAACTGTAGAGCAAAGAGACCCTAAAGCAAACTTTCATTTTTGGGATTTTTGGCCATCTTTTCGGCATTTGGAACCACTGTGCGCCGTAACGCTATTCGCTAACAAAGTGCTACGAAGAAAAGACGCCCGCACGAAAAGGGGAGATACGGTAACAATAGATAGCGGAGGTCAATCGGTTAGCAAATCGGGAACCAGGTGTGAATGTGAAAGCGAACCACTGGTATCTGGGTCCAAGAGTGAGAGGAGGTTTAGTGTATAGAAATAGTAGAAGTCCTACACACCTCTATTGGAAGAGAAGTACGTAAAGCATTCCTCCCCCCAAAAAAAACCACGCTCCACGCAAATTTCCACCGCTGACGCCAATAGGGACACGAGAAGACCGCATGTATACATAACAGTAAACGAGAAACCAGACTACAACTTCTTTGATACAGGCTACCAGTGGCTTCGCGCTTGTACAAAGTGCTGAAACGCAACGGCAACACCTTTCGAAAACAGACAGGAGATGCCGTGTTTTTTAATGGCCACGCGCAGCCTAATAAAAATATTTCTACAACTTTTTGCAGAACAGCTGGACATGCATTACACTCGATCTAGGCCAAAAAACCTGGAAATGTCCAGGTGTCCATGTTTCGGAGGATTACACCAAGCATATGATGCAAAGAAGCCGAAAATGTAAAAACCGCAAATCTGCCAGGAAACTGAATTTTTCGAGATTAGCGACTTCTTATTTTCTGTCCTGTTCTTCCGACCTTATTCAGAAACCATAGAAATCGGAGGCATACCTTGAATAAACAGCAAATCTGCCAGGAAGATGAACCTTTAGAGACCGGCGACTTCTTATTTTCCGAACCATTGAGAAAAATTTGCAACGAAGAAGTCCTGTCCGAAAAGGGAATGTATGGTGACAATAGATAGCGGAGGTCAATCGCCGTTAGTAAATCGGGAACCAGGTGTGAATTTGAAAGCGAACCACTGGTATCTGGGGCCAAGAGTGAGAGAAGGTTTAGTGGGTAGGACTTGTTCAGAAAGAATAGAAGTTCTATACACCTCTTTTTGGAAGAGACGTGCGTAAAGCATTCCTCCTCCCAAAAAAAAGCCACGCGCCACGCAAATTTCCACCGTTGACACAAATAGGGACACGAGAAGACTGCATGTATACATAACAGTAAACGAGAAACCAGGGTACTCTTTCTTTGACACTGGCTACCAGTTGCTTCGCGCTTGTACGACGTGCTGAAATGCAACGGTAACACCTTTCGAAAACAAACAGGAGACGCCGTGTTTTTTAATGGCAACGGGCAGCCTAATAAAAATATTTCTACAACTTTTTGCATCCTAAAGAACAGCTCGACATGCATTACACTCGATCTAGGCCAAAAGACCTGGGCATTTTCCGGAGGATTACACAAAGCATATGGTGCAAAGAGGCCGAAAATGGAAAAACCACAAATCTGCCAGGAAACTGAATCTTTAGAGATTAGCGACTTCTTATTTCCTGTCCTGTTCTTCCGATCTTATTCAGAAAACATGGAAATCGCAGGCATACCTTGAATAAACCGCAAATCTGCCAGGAAACTGAACCTTTAGAGACTAGCGACTTATTTTCCAAACCACCTAGAAAAATTTGCGACGAAGAAGTCCTCTTATTCCGACCTTATTCAGATACCATGGAAATCACATGCAGACGTTGAATAAATTATTAGAAAAGCATTCCAGGGCCTCAAGCCACCCACCGCATTAACACCGGGACACACACGCCGATCAGCACGAATCCATATCGAAGAGCTGTAACAACAAATCAGACAACTCCTGGAGGATGGCATCATACGGTACTAATCTCCATGGGCTGTACCAGTGGTAATGGTGCCCAAAAATGATAGTATTTTCCGCCTCTGGGTTCATTATCACACCATCAACGCTGCCACTACGCCAAACTGAAACACTGCCGAGAACATATTGCAAAATGGGTTTTCAGGGAAATAATACCCTGCGCAAATCGATAGCGTAAGTGCACTACGATTTGCGCAGGGTATTTTCACAGATTCCCATAGCAGCAACTGACATAGAAAAATAGCGTTTACCCGTTCGGCCTATAAGAATTTAAAATATAAAAGTTTCCGGATGTGGATGAATATAACTGCCTTCCCAACATCATGATCAAAAAAGAGTTTGAGTGGAAAATCATGAATTGTGAACTCCGCTCGTGCTTCTTTCGTTGAAAATTTTGTTACCGGCGCGAAGCACCGTCAACTGGCAGCAACTTGTGTTGCTTCATTTTCCAAATGAGTAAAGTTCGCGCCACACCGTAATCTGTTATTCTTTTGTAGAGAACAGCGCCCCTATATCATGATAGCTCAACTTCGTGTCGAAAAGTCCCTCTCAGCCGGTGCAGGTCCAAGCCGTCCCGCCAAGGGTGTCCAAAATTCCCGGAATCCTGTGTTCGCCACATCTGCGAAGGGTCGCAACTACCTGCGACCGAACGGACCGAGCGGGCGAAGCGCACGTGTGAAGAACAAAAGGACGGGAAGTGACGTCACTGCGAAAGTTACTTACATCCTCTTCACCGTTCGCGAATATTCGCATATGGAGTCCAAACACGCGAAATCCACATGGGACATCGGATGGCTGAGAGGAAGGCGATTCGAACGACACCAAACACGAAGTGGTTAACCCTACGTCCAACGATCTTAATCACGAGCTGTCATGATATATAATTATTAATATTTAGTAATTGCAAATATGCAAATTGGTTTAATTAAGCCAAAACGGGCGTTGTATCTACTATATATTTGCTGTAATCTAATTAGGCCTACCTTTTCGGTACGTCGAAAAGGTAAAAGGTACCTGTAACTACCTGTAACCTACAGGTAGCGCGATAATTCGGGGATGCCCAGGTGTGGTATCTTCGCACACACCTATATGATATTAGTAATATCAAAGTATTTTAAAAATGAATAACATAATAATTAATTTTGTGGACCGACGAGAGATCGGTGGTCGCTAGAGGAGTATGAAAGGAAGAGGGATGACCACCGACCGAATAAATACCGCCTGCTTCCTAGAGTAAGGCCTCTTTTAAAATCAGTCTTTCCTTCTAAAATCGTCGATCCACTAATTATCACGTAAGTTCTCATAATTGTAATCTTCGTCGAGACCCAGTGGTCATTTTGTAAATTAACGTTTCATTTTTCCTTTTGTGTAAGTGTTAGTTTAATTTTGTTTTGTTTCTTTTTTTGTTGTTGTGTTTGTTGTAAATATTCTCTCATTGTTTTCAATTTAATATACATAGTCATTCATGTTCAAACAAATATTATTTCAAAATTTACCTCTCTTTGATAATCTTTAGTGCTCTACCCTGAACTATCGGTGCAGTTGTCGGGGCAGGAACGTAATCAGGCCGAGTTACTTGTTTTTTTTTTGTAAATTATTACCGCTTCCAGAGGTTCTCTTCACCTTCGGCCAAAGCCCGAAGGAGCCCCTTGATAACAATTTTATGTATGTTTTTTGTAATTAATTTGTTTTGATATGTAGTTTTTTAAGATATAAGACCAAAGATCTAAATAAATAAAAAGATGCCCTTCGGTCTGCTAACCATCATCTGTGCTCTCAACAAGTTCAGGGGTTACTTGGAGGGATCCCTTATCACCGCCGCGGACGATCTCAAGGCCCTAAATCGCTAATGACATTAAAAGCACCCACAAAAGGCGAGATGGGCGTTGTAACTATAGCTGTCGAACTAACCATAAGATACATCCTTGGAAGGACAAATTATGTCACGGATACCCTTTCTCGGACTCTGAGTAACAAAGCCACGGAAATCGAAACGATTCAGGTGGATACACCCCGACGAAAAGCCCGATGTTATTGATTGGAAGCAATGTAAAGACGAAGATTTGAGGAAAATAATTAACGCCTTGTAGCACAATCGCAAACGAAAGACACCGTATATTGGAGTAACAGAATATACCTATTTGAAAAAGGCATACTCCACAGGTACAGTCCGTACGTCGTCTGCGAGGATGCCTAAAAATGCATTTGGTAAAATTTCGGTGTTAAATTTTTGTTTTTTATTGCTAGGATTTCTCTTTAAAAATTCAAAAAATTGAAAAAAACGCTTTAACCCTTTGAATCACATGATTTCGATAATTGAAAAAGATGTATTTGCAAAATTGTCCCACCTTTTTGTTATCAAAAGATGCATGGTGAGACAATTTTCATACCACTTCAGACGCGTCAAATGTCATATAATACAATGGTTAATTATATGACATTTGACGCGCCTGAAGTGGTATGAAAATTGTCCCACCATGCATCTTATGATAACAAAAAGGTGGGACAATTTTGCAACTACCTAACCCCTAAGGGTTAATTGATATACTAAGATAAAAATAAAATGAATATAGCTTGTAAGAACAAAATTTTCACTCCTTTGTAATTTTTTTAAGGAAGGGTGTTGGATGGAATTGCAGGTTGGGGTGGTGAATGATAGAGGAAAATTGTCTTAAGCAACTTGTCTATTCAGACACGACTAATTTTGAAAGTTTTTTAATATACCATATGTATGAAATGAGGGACATACACAAACATCCATGGATCCGAACGGTGAATACTTCTTTAGAAAAATCCACCGAGATTCGAACTCAGGCCCGTAGCCCAGGCATTTTACCCACTAGGCCATCCCTCCTTTGTTATTGGGAACAAAAATTGAAATTATTATTATTATTATTAAAAAAGTAATAACAGAAAATAATGAAATGAGTTATGTAAATGTAGGATTTTCTGAAATGTGGATAAAGCAAGATAATGATAATATATAAGAGACCTTATTTATTAATAAATGATTTTTTTTCTAACGTAGATAAAGTAAGATAATGTTTGTATTCTAAATAATCATGTTTCCATTGATCACGTGGCGCCATCTGTTAATTATAATTTGAACTTTTACTTTATATATATTTTTAGATAATTATGAAGTACAATCAAATGAAAAATTCTAATCGTTTTGTCTAAAATTACAGGGAAAGTACTATAATAGCTACATCATAATTAAAAATCTAACGATATTTCCGTATCAAGTGTAGTTATTTAAACTATTAGTTGTTAGTTCTTACATAATTCTAAGACTCTAATTTTTTCTCATTATTAGTTTTAATTTTTAAACGAGTTATTTGTATACAGGGTCCTGCAACAGTGCGTCAAGCTTTCCTAGTGCCTTTCTCGTAAGAGATAGAAACAAATGTTTCATATAAAAATTTATTGAATTAAAAATCTCTATGCCGTAAAATTATTTTAAAATATACAGGGTGTCCCAATTTTGCGTTATAACAAAAGCAAACATTTTTTTAAATGGAACACCCTGTATATTGTTTCATTTTATAATTTGGATAGTATTTTATAACTTAAACCTTTTTTTGGTTTTTAATTTCGATATGGCATTTCCGAGTTATTGACGTTTTTCTGAAAAAAATGTAAAAAGCGGAGGTTCACAAAAAAAATTATTCTGATGTTGTATTTAAAATTTAAGAAATTTTCTTTTTCCTATGGTTGGTCATAAGTACTGTTTATGTACCAGTGTTAAAAATTTTCACTTTTGAGGAACCCTGCCTTTGTATCAGACACGCCATTTTCTAAAATTTCAAATTGTCGTAACTCTTTTTTTTTTAATGGAATCATATATTTTTTTAAATTTTATATTATTCTACATCTAATTTTCTACAAAAAATGTTAAGCATACCCTATACCTAAAAGTGATAATTTTCAAGATATAAAAGAATTTATATTTCAAACGGTCCTTGAATGAGAATTTGTTTTTGAATAGATAGCCATGACTGAAAAAAATGCATCTGTCAATTAAACAATTAGTTTGACATGTAAATGGGAGGTGTGAATTACAAAAAACAAAAGAAGAAAGCCTATCATCAACGAGGAACCAAAAAGACATTGGTGAAGGAACTGGCATAAGCGAGAGGTCAGTACAAAGCATTCTGAAGAAAAATCGATATCAAGCATATGATATTCAGTGCTATTGGTGATTCCTTATAAACAATTTCAGGTTTTGTTAGATCCTTAGATCTAGCAGGTCATTTGGTGGGTCCATTCCTACCAATCCACTGGTTGGGAAAAATGAAATGCCCTCACGTCTTGTGAAAATTGGGCAGGTGCTCCGTCTTGTTAAAACCACACCCTGTTTCTTGTTAGTTAGGATACATTAGCTAACGTTCCGGGTAATTCAATTTGCAAGAAGTACAAATACTAGACCTACTGAGATGGCCCTCGAAGAAATGTTGACCTACAACATGGTTTCCAAAAATTCCGCCCCAGACATTCAATGCTGATGATCAACTTGTCTCATAACATGCGGATTATCAGTTAAATAATAGTGAAAATTGTACCTATTGACAGATCCGTTGTTATGGGATGACGCCTCATCCGTGAATAAAATATATTGGAAAAACGAAAGATCCTCCTGTATTTTCTGTCTTCCCCAGAAACAAAATTCGGACCGAAATTGAAAATCAGTATTACTCAGTTCTTTATGTAGCTGAATATGATATGCTTGATATCGATTTTTCTTCAGAATGCTTTGTACTGACCTCTCGCTTATGCCAGTTCCTTCACCAATGTCTTTTTGGTTCCTCGTTGATGATAGGCTTTCTTCTTTTGTTTTTTGTAATTCACGCCTCCCATTTACATGTCAAACTAATTGTTTAATTGACAGATGCATTTTTTTCAGTCATGGCTATCTATTCAAAAACAAATTCGTATTGAAAAATATCACTTTTAGGTATAGGGTATGCTTAATATTTTTTGTAGGAAATTAGATGCAGAATAATATGAAATTTAAAAAAATATATGATTCCATTTAAAAAAAAAGAGTTACGACAATTTGAAATTTTAGAAAATGGCGTGTCTAATACAAAGGCAGGGTTCCTCAAAAGTGAAAATTTTTAACACTGGTACATAAACAGTACTTATGACCAACCATAGGAAAAAGAAAATTTCTTAAATTTTAAATACAACATCAGAATATTTTTTTTTGTGAACCTCCGCTTTTTACATTTTTTTCAGAAAAACGTCAATAACTCGGAAATGCCATATCGAAATTAAAAACCAAAAAAAGGTTTAAGTTATAAAATACTATCCAAATTATAAAATGAAAAAATATACAGGGTGTTCCATTTAAAAAAATGTTTGCTTTTGTTATAACTCAAAATTGGGACACCCTGTATATTTGAAAATAATTTTACGGCATAGAGATTTTTAATTCAATAAATTTTTATATGAAACATTTTTTTCTATCTCTTACGAGAAAGGCGCTAGGAAAGCTTGACGCACTGTTGCAGGACCCTGTATATATAGGACTTTTTACTTTTTATCACCTTTTATTAAAAACATATTTATTATTTCCATTGATGTTATTGATTCCATTTGTGAACAGGATAAACATGTTTTCGTAATTTCATAACCATTTATACTGAATAATTAATTTATAAATTAAGGGCCAGATTTACTTTAAAATTTTATGTCATAATTTAAGAAACGCGGATTAGTTGTTTTATCGGCTGAAGGGTTAAAGTGCTCCAAACTTAATTATTAATTCATACTTAAGGCGATGCTAAAATGGCCCCTTTACATCGGAATTTAATAAAACGTAAACATGGTCTGAGGTAAAACCCCTTTCGATGGAATGGTAACTTTATTATTATAAACACGCTTCGTTACCTCCGACGCGAATGGATTTTATCTCCATTTAAAAAAAAACGTGCCTATTTAGCGAATAATAATTATTAATTACCGTCGTAATTATTTAATAGTTATTATAGAGGTGACGACACGTAACCGCAATTACAGCTTTCGCTGCTGAACCGGGACGGGGCTATGCATTTTTGAGGACCCACATAAAAGTAATTTTTAATGCTAATAAAATACTTTTTTACTTAAAGAAGAATACGGGGTCGCGGAGACTACACGAAATCCGGTTATAAAAAATTACTAATTAAAACCCCTAATAACGAGTTGTCTGCGCTTTTCGGTTAAACAGCTTCCTGTTACTTTAAAAGAGATTTAATTACATCGAGAAGTTGTCTCGCTTGTGGCCTCAAAGTGCTTATAAAAATTTCAAAAATGTAATTCAAGTTTAAGCCTGTTATTTTTAATATTGCATTATGCGTTATAATCCATAGAAATTTCAGGAGTTATTCTTGGTATTGGTTTGTTTTAGGTGATTGAAGAAGTAATATCGATTGGTGTACACGCGCGCTATTTTTTGCAGGTCGTATTTTGCAATCCGATTTGGTATGAAATCGGATTAATTAATTAAAATGGCGTTTGTGAGGAGCCTCGTTAAAATTTCAACTATCGAGTTCTTTCTGAACACTTTGATAGTTGCTTAATCGGATTAGTATCAACGGGAGCGAATGGGCGCGGCACATAAGGGGTGAATATAAAAGAGTGGTTGCAATTGTGTAGCTTATTGTGATGCCAAACAAGCAATGCTAATGCCGAACTGTTTACAAAGGCTGATTCGTAAACCCGTTTGCAGTTTCATTAGTCGGCTAAGACGGAATTACAGGGTGACAAGCTTGATCGAACTGTCTAGGACTGATGCTGATGATGCAGGATTGAAGGTTAGGAGAATAGATATAGACATAGACGGTGTGCGATGCGATGCGATGCGGTATGGGGGCACAGAGGCGGAGGTGAAGACGGAGGCGTTCGGCGGTTTCGTTGCGTCACGACGCCGCACATAGGCATGCCGGCAGAATGGTGGAACTGCTGTTAGATTCCTGATTACTCTGCATCTTCCCTAATACAATCAAGCACACAAAGCATTATCTATGAATTAATACAAACCACGTTATGAAATTCATATATGCATATCACATCAGAACTTCTTACACCTATTGTGCGTGAGGTTAGATTGCGACGCTGGGATGAAATCAATTTGCCTCGTTCGTAAACCGAACGACGGCTCTACCTTTTTTCGGGGGTTAGTCTAAGGGATATGGATATGATTGTATAAAAATGGTGATGTGGCCATCATATTATTTTCACTTTATTTTACTCGAAAACTATTAAGGCTTTTCTTAATATTTTGCTCAATTTAAATTTTTTACAATTACTTGTTACATAAAATTCTTGTAACTCCTATCCTTTAATGGTAATATGTTTAATTGATTTAATCAGTCATATAATAGCTTTAAGTCTAGGTTTAAGCGAAATGTACTCTCAATTGTTAATTAATTTGTATTTATTGTAATAAATAAATAAATATGCGAAATATGTCAAAATTTTTAATTTTTAATTTCTTCCTCGCAAAACAAGAACTTCATGGAAAATATGTTCTAATAAAACTTTTTCAGTTAATCATTCCCTTCAATTTTAGTTTAAAAAGTTATGTAATATTTTTATATTTAGAAAATTATCTGAAGAAAAAACTAAAAAACGCCTCAAGTAAACAACCACTTCCTATTTATAAATGTTTACCAGAAGCTTTTCACTAGTTTTTAACGACAAAACCTTAAGTTTAATGTTTCATCTTAAAAAGTTCATTTGTTTTTGAGATACATCGCCGACTGAGACAGACAGGCACACATAAACACAGACATAGAATGAAAGCACTGTTTAGAAATAGATAATAATAAGGCAGATGAAGCATATACAATGCATCTACAAATAAGAGATGGTCGTAATCTCTTATTTTTTATCCTTAGAAATGCAACCCAACATTAAAATAAGTTTCCCGCTGCTACTAGAAGACTAGTATCCACAAAAACGATAAGGTCACGTCTTCAAGTATCAGACTTATATACTTAAAAATCATTAGTTTATATTCCACTTACTGCAAATCACCAAAAATCCTGTAGATATAAATTAGGTTATTTATTTACTAATTACGAAGTTTGTTTAGTGATTAATCAAAATCCACTTGCCTCATTCGGTACTGAAGTATTTGAAGTAATTTCTACACCTTGAAGTCGCTTTTTGAAAACAGAAAATGTTTGAGCGGAACACCATCTACAATTCCTTGTATTTGGTCATTATCATGCAGAGAAGAGCATAATTTGATTTTAGTTCAGTGAAAATGGCCAAAATATTTTAATTTAATTCACATTTTCACATTGGCGTCTGAATACTATTTTGTTACCCAATATTTTTTTTGTGCAGAGAATGCATATAACAAATCATACTGGGTTAAAGTGGAAGATCATTTGAAGAAGTGAACTCCGCCCGATCTCCCTTCGGCTAAAATTTTAAGTTTTTTTTCAAATTTTGTATATGCTTTTTGTGATATTGTATGAGGATGTAATAAAATAAAATAAATAAATATAATCGAGTAGCTGGCTTTTTGTAATTATCCATATAATAAAAAATGCTGGTTATCTAGAAAAATCTATATGGAAGATATATTGTTGGAAAATTGTATAGCCCTTGAAGAAAATTTTCGTAATTTGGAAATATAAAACCAAAGTCATAAATTTTAAGTTTCCTTTTATTACTTTCCCTATATACAATATATCGTGAAAGATTTGTCTATGGGCGCTGTATCTGAAAAATGAATGTTCCATTTAAGTAAAAGCTTCAATCTTAAGGTTTCACCATTAAAAACTTTTAGTAAACATTCATAAACCGGAAGTAGATGTTTACTCGAGACGTTATTTTGATTTTTCTCATTTTTTTTCTAAATTTGAAAAATATTGCATCACTTTTAAAACAAAAGTTAATAAGAATGAGAAACTGAACAGGTTTAATTTAAACATGTTTTTCATAAAGTTCTTAACTTGCGAGATAAAAATTAAAAATTTTGATATTATAATAAACTTTCAAAATTTTTGATGATGTTTTACTGACTGGAGGGTGGGATAGAGGACTCCCACCCACCCTACATATACATGAAAACTTTAAATACTAATAGTTGATGATGTTTCTGCTTAAAAAACAATAAAACCTTGTAAGTAATAATACATAATGAATAATCCAAATTAAAGTTTGAAAATAAATGACTTTACATAGGTAATTTTATCCAAGCTTGATTTAAAGCCTTTCCACGTATAAAATATTTTTTTATTAATTAATTCACACTTAAAAATTCTACTTTGTCAATTTCCTTTTATTTAAATTTTGCAATTAAAGTTATTGCAAACCACGACGCGATCAGTAATTAACGCTAATATGTATATGTATGGTGGGTGGGTGGCCTCTACCCTACCCTTCATTCAGTAAAACATCATCAAAAATTATTTAAAATATTTGTATGAATACATCAACGAAAAATGCAATTGTTTTGTGTTTGTTTACATTTTGTAACTTTTAACTAAAACCCTTGCTTATGTTTTACTGATTGGAGGGTGGATAGAGGCCACCCACCCACCCTACATATACATAATGACTTTAGTTGCTAATAGTTGATGATTTTGCTTTTAAAAACAATAATTTTTTATTTTATGCAATAAAAAATAAAACAAAATCAAAATTTAAGTTTAAATCTAAATGACCTTCTATAGCTACTCTTATCTAATTTAGATTTTAAGTCTACCTACCTATCATGTATCAAATTTTTACTAATTTACTCAATCAAAACTTCTACCTTTTTAATCAAAAAGTTTTGTGAAGAATTTTATTGGAAACCGCGAGACGATAAGGAATTTAAGTGGCCTATATCCCACCCTCCAATCAGTAAAACATTATCAAAAATTATTTGAAATTTTTGTATGAATAGATCAATTTAAAAAAATGCATTTATTTTGTGTTTGTTTACATTTTACAACTTTTAACCCTGCTTATGTTTTACTTATTGGAGAGTGGATAGATGCCACCCACCCACCCTACATATACATGATAACTTTAATTGCTCATCGTTGATGATTTTGCCGCTAAAAACAATAAAACCCTCTATGAAATAAAACATAAAACAAGATCAAAATTAAAGTATAAATATAAATAACGTCCAATAGCTACTCTTATCTTATTTATATTTAAAGTTTACCCACCCATCATGCATCAAATTTTTACTTATTTACTCACTCAAAAATTATATCTTTTTAATTTCTTTTTTATTCGAAAAATGTTATAATTAATTTTATTGGATACCACGAGACGATAATGAATTAGAGTTTATATGTATATGTAGGGTAGGTGGGTGGCCTCTATCTCTCCACCCAGCATGCATCAAATTTTTACTTTTTTACTCACTCAAAAATTGTACGTTTTTAATTTCATTTTTATTCAAAAAGTTTTGTAATTTATTTTATTGGAAACCGTAAGACGATAAGGAATTATAGTTTATATGTATATGTAGGGTGGGTGGGTGGCCTCTATCCCACCCTCCAATCAGTAAAACATCATCAAAAATTATTTGAAATATTTGTATGAATATATCAATTAAAAAATGCAATTATTTTGTTTGTTAACATTTTACAACTTTTAATTAAAACCCTTGCTTATGTTTTACTGATTGGAGGGTGGATAGAGGCCACCCTCCCACCCTACATATACATGATAACTATAATTGCTAATCGTTGATGATTTTGCTGCTAAAACCCATAAAAATTAAAGCTTAAATATAAATGATTTTCTATAGCTACTCTTATCTAATTAACATTTTAAGTCTGTCCACCCGTCATTCATCAAATTTTTACTAATTTACTCGTTCAAAAATTGTACCTATTTAATTTCTTTTTTATTCAAAAAGTTTTGTTATTTATTTTATTGGAAACCGCAAGACGATAGGAATTATAGTTTATATGTATATGTAGGGTGGGTGGGTGGCCTCTATCCCACCCTCCAGTCAGTAAAACATCATCAAATATTATTTGAAATATTTGTAAGAATGCATCAACAAAAAATGTAATTATTTTGTGTTTATTTACATTTTACAACTTTTAACTAAAACCCTTGCTTATGTTTTACTGATTGGAGGGTGGATAGAGGCCACCCTCCCACCCTACATATACATGATAACTATAATTGCTAATCGTTGATGATTTTGCTGCTAAAACCCATAAAAATTAAAGCTTAAATATAAATGATTTTCTATAGCTACTCTTATCTAATTTAGATTTTAAGTCTGTCCACCCATCATTCATCAAATTTTTACTAATTTACTTGTTCAAAAATTGTACCTATTTAATTTCTTTTTTATTCAAAAAGTTTTGTTATTTATTTTATTGGAAACCGCAAGACGATAGGAATTATAGTTTATATGTATATGTAGGGTGGGTGGGTGGCCTCTATCCCACCCTCCAGTCAGTAAAACATCATCAAATATTATTTGAAATATTTGTAAGAATGCATCAACAAAAAATGCAATTATTTTGTGTTTATTTACATTTTACAACTTTTAACTAAAACCCTTGCTTATGTTTTACTGATTGAAGGGTGGATAGAGGCCACCCACCCACCCTACATATACATGATAACTATAATTGCTAATCGTTGATGATTTTGCTGCTAAAACCCATAAAACCCTTAATGTAATAAAAAATTAAACAAAATCAAACTTAGGTTTAAATATAAATGATTTTCTATAGCTACTCTTATCTAATTTAGATTTCAAGTCTGTCCACCCATTATTCATCAAATATTTACTAATTTACTCACTCAAAAATTGTACCTTTTTAATTTCTTTTTATTCAAATATTTTGTAATTTGTTTTATTGGAAACCGCGAGACGATAAGGAATTATAGTTTATATGTATATGTAGGGTGGGTGGGTGTCCTCTATCCCACCCTCCAGTCAGTAAAACATCATCAAAAGTTATTTGAAATTCTTGTATGAATACATCAACGAAGAATGTAATTATTTTGTGTTTGTTTACATTTTACAACTTTTAACTAAAACCCTCGCTTATGTTTTACTAAGTAAAGGGTGGATAGAGGCCAACCACCCACCCAACATATACATGATAACTATAATTGCTAATCGTTGATTATTTTGCTGCTAAAAACAATAAAATCCTTTATGTAATAAAAATAAAACCAAATCAAAATTTAAGTTTAAATATAAATGATTTTTTGTAGCTACTCTTATCTTATTTAGATTTAAAGTCTAGCCACCTATCATGCATCAAATTTTGTCTAATTTACTGACTCAAAAATGGTACCTTTTTAATTTCATTTTTATTCAAAAAGTTTTGTAATTTATTTTATTAGAAACCGTAAGCCGATAAGGAATTATAGTTTATATGTATATGTAGGGTGGGCGGGTGGCCTCTATCCCACCCTCCAATTAGTAAAACATCATCAAAAATTATTTGACATGGATACATCAATTAAAAAATGCAACTATTTTGTGTTTGTTTACGTTTTACAACTTTTAACTAAAACTTTCGCTAATGTTTTACTGATTGGAGGGTAAATAGAGGCCACCCACCCACCCTACATATACATGAAAATTTTAAATACCAATCGTTGATGATTTTGCTGTTTAAAAAATAATAAAAACTTGTATGTAATAAAAAATACAATAAATTTCGAATTAAAGTTTAAATATAAATGAATATCTATAGCTAATCTAATCTAGTTTAGACTTAAAGGCTGCCCACCCATCATGCATCAAGTTTTTACTAATTTACTCACTCAAAAATTTTACCTTTTTAAATTCTTTTTTATTCAAAAAGTTATGTAATATATTTTATTGGAAACCGCAAGACGATAAGGAACTATAGTTTATATGTATATGTAGGGTGGGTGGGTGGCCTCTATCCCACCCTACAGTCAGTAAAACATCATCAAAAATTATTTGAAATATTTGTATGAATACATCAACGAAAAATGCAATTATTTTGTGTCTGTTTACATTTTACAACATTTAACTAAAACCCTCGCTTATTTTTTACTGATTGGAATGTGGATAGAGGCCACCCACCCACCGTACATGTACATGACAACTTTAATTGCTAATCGTTGATGATTTTGCTGCTAAAAACAATAAAACCCTTTATGTATTAAAAATAAAACCAAATCAAAATTTAAGTTTAAACATAAATGATTTTTTATAGCTACTCTTATCTAATTTAGATTAAAAGTCTATCCACCTATCATGCATAAAATTTTTACTAATTCACTCACTCAAAAATTTTACCTTTTTAATTTCTTTTTTATTCAAAATGTTATCTAATTTATTTTATTGGAAACCACAAGATGATAAGGAATTATAGTTTATATGTATATGTAGGGTGGGTGGGTGGCCTCTATCCCACCCTCTAGTCAGTAAAACATCATCAAAAATTATTTGAAATATTTGTATGAATACATCAACAAAAATACAATTATTTTGTGTTTGTTTACATTTTACAAATTGTAACTAAAACCCTTGCTTATGTTTTACTGATTGGAGGGTGGATAGAGGCCACCCACACACCCTGCATATACAAGAAAATTTTAAATACAAATCGTTGATGATTTTGCGGTTTAAAAAACAATAAAAACTTTTATGTAATAAAAAAATAAATTTCAAATTAAAGTTTAAATATAAATGAATTTCTATAACTTATCTAATTTAGTTTAGATTTAAAGGCTGCCCACCCAATATGCATCAATTTTTACTAATTTACTCACTGAAAAATTTTACCTTTTTAATTTCTTTTTTATTCAAAATGTTCTGTAATTAATTTTATTGGAAACCACAAGATGATAAGGAATTATAGTTTATATGTATATCTAGGGTGGGTGGGTGTCCTCTATCCCACCCTCCAGTCAGTAAAATATCATCAAATATTGATTGAAATATTTGTATAAATACATCAATTAAAAAATGCAATTATTTTGTGTTTGTTTACATTTTACAACTTTTAACTAAAACCCTCGCTTATGTTTTACTGATTGGAGGGTGGATAGAGGCCACCCACCCACCCTACATATACATGAAAACTTTAAATACTAATCGTTGATGATGTTACTGCAGAAAACAATCAAATTTTGTATATAATAAAAAACAAAGCATAATCCAAATTTAAGTTTAAATATAAATGACTTTTTATAGCTACTCCTAACTTATTTAGATGTAAAGTCTACGCACCTATCATGCATCAAATTTTTACTAATTTACTCACTTAAAAAATTTACATTTTTAATTTCATTTTTATTCAAAACGTTTTGTAATTTATTTTATTGGAAACCGCAAGACGATAGGAATTATAGTTTATATGTATATGTAGGGTGGGTGGGTGGCCGCTATCCCACCCTCAAATCAGTAAAACATCATCAAAAATTATTTAAAAAATTTGTTTGAATAAATCTATTAAAATTTATAATAACGTTATGTTTATTTACGATGTACGATTTTTAATTAAAACCCTCGCTTATGTTTTACTGATTATAGGGTGGGTTAGACTATAGGGAAAGTATTGTTTTCGTGAAAATTTTTTGAAACTTTTTTTTACCGAAAATATCGTTTTTCAGATCCCCTAAGACGATTCCAGTAATTTCTGGAAAAAACAATTCTGTTTATATCTGTCTGTCTGTTTTTATAAATGCTAAAAGAATGCAAATAACAATGGACCAGAATTTACTTAATCACAAACGCTGATATAACGCTTAAATAATTAACTAATCAAAATATGGAGGTGTTTTTGTTAAGCTGCGCTAAACTCTTTGTTTATTGGATTTAAACAGATAATTATAACAAATTGAAATTGACCGCAGTGTTTAAAATATCAAACGGTGTAATTTAATGGTGGTGTGAAGTGACCGAGCGATGGTTCGTAATAAAAGCTTGGTCATACACAAACATGCCATACAAATCAAACGTTTCAGACACCATGTGGTCAATAGAGAATTCTCTACTAACTATTGAAGGTGTGGCTATTTGTTACCACCGCAACTGTAATTATTTTAAGTTGACACATTATAAATAATAAAGTTCATAATTTGAATATGATTAAATAATTATTATGGTGTCTATAGTAGAAAACAGGTGAATCGTTTATTTTCAAAAATTCTCGATTGTGATTAACACCAAGGGATCATTTGTTACATATAATATGTTTTGTGGACGTCACGCGCGTCGCATTTTCCGTTTTGCCATTTGAATAGACCCTCATGTATTAACCTTAGAAAACCGCCCCCTTAGACAGTGGGCGGTCCGGGCGGTTCAGATGGTTCAGATAGGGCCGCGATCGCTATGAAAGGGTGATGAGTTGTCCGAATCTCGGCTCTGTGCGTACAGTCGGTCCCTTTTTCTTAAATACAGCTCGACGCTACAAAAGGCCGAATAAAGAAAGAAAAGACTGCACAAGGTTACAACATCAAAAGATCCAAACGAAGTTAAGTTGGTCCCAAATGGACGGTCATTTTAACATCAGTAAAACTTTGTGTTCTTTATACTTAAGCAAGAACGTAGTACACTAAGCGCCATCTGCCATACTGTCCATACTGTCTGCACCCTGGTTTTACTTTGTTTTGTTTCTTTCTTATTTCCTGCTTCTCCCCTTTGTGCCGGGCTAAAACGAACAGGGAAAAAATTAAACATCCGCAACACTATGTATACATATATATTACGTTTATTTCCTCCTCGCGAGGAATTGACTGGGGTAGCAATGAGATGGATGGCAACATAAAAATTCAAAGTAAGACGGCCTTATGCAAATCCGCGGCCAACTTTTATCAAATATTTGTAACACCGACGTGATAAATTTCCTAATGAACGGCCATAAACCCTTCCGAATTTCTTTTTCTGCGAACGCCGGCTACACATAAAACACGCCTTAATTATCCCGTCCGGATGACGTAATGGAATATCATCTTATATATAACGATAAACTTTCCAACACACTGACCCGCTAAAACGGATAGGTTTATAATGAAACCAATATTGCAGGGACGGGAGGTTAATGAAAACGGCGCCATAATGCGATGCTGGTATCTTTCTGTCGATAACGACTCCATTATTAACTTATTCATGGCCAACAATCTGTTCGGACACCTGAACAAATCTAATTCGAATGATCGCTCCGCATTAAAGGGTCAACGCAGATAATTATTTGAACGTTTCTACTAAACCAATTACACGAACCCGCCTAAAATCGATACAAAAAATTCAGGCCATATTACACACGAATATGAATTTTAATATCGTATATTCATCACGGTGATAATATGTTAAATCATTTTAAAATCCACCATCAATGTTTCAGTAGAAGTATAAGGGAGGATAATTAAGATTTTAATTAAAGCGTATTCATACCAAATTAAACTTTTACGGGTTCTTATTAAGTCAAATTATATATAAGTAATTAAGGTGATGATATATAGTTAGTTTTATAAATATTTAGTAAAAATTTGTTTCAGGTGATAAATCGTGGAAGCCTATATTTATAGTTATCCATCCTATACTTATATAAATTATAGATGTAAAGAAACGCCCTTTTCGTTGTATTTATACCTGATCTAGGTTTAGTCATGTATGTAATATGAATTCAACAGTTATTAAAAGTCTTATTAATAATTGGTAATAGAGCCCGGCGCATCCACCATTTATACAATTTGTAGGATTATTAGTTTTCGTTATAGTAATAGTGTTGAAAATTAATTTTTCAATAGACTTATGAATTAAAAAAATTATTCTTCATTCCTATGAAGAAAAGTGAGTGCTTTAATAAACTGCTTTAATAAACTGCTTTAATAAACTGCTTTAAAAATTCAAACAGCACGCTCTGACACACGTTCTTGGTAACCGCCGAATACGTGTAATGTAAATAACGTAAATAATTCCGTAAACACACATTCGGCACGGCGTGGACCACTAGACACATTATTATTATTTTGTTATTGTAAGTTACAAATTATTAAACATGCCGCTGTTGTATTGCAGCGCAGTGTTTATAAAATATCCAATGGGGAAATGCAGCGACTGTTAGCCATTTACAAATGGTTTCCCTAAAACAACAATTGCTTGCAATGCGGAATAATAGCTGTAACCTATAACAGTGTTGGAAATGATGCATTTTGTATTGAAATATAATAACCGCGCTTATATCTTGCAGTGATATGTTGTTCATAGTTTGTGGCGCTTTTCAGTCGCTAAATGAAAATTCGCTAGCTTATGTTTATTTTAGTTGAATGTATAAAATCGAACAAAATAACACGTACACGATGCGGCGTATGGAATATGAATATATTCTTTCAGCCATTTAAAGTCAATAAAATTATAAAAGGCTAGAGTTAACTTATCCAACCCTATAATAATAATCGATTTAAAAAAATACGTGGAAAATTATTAAGCTCAGATAATAATAGAAACAACGTTGAACTTATCTTAGCCTTGAATATTAGTGATTATAAAACATATCATATTATTAAACCCAATGAAGGGAATGAAAAAAACTATTTGCTTATTACCAGGGACAACATGTCAGAATAATGTAATTTTCATGTTTCATGCAACAAATGTATGAAAATGATATAATTTTTCCGCTGAGAACAAAATATCGCGCTAAGTGGCAAAGCACACAGCCGAACGCTTTGTAAACGCAGCGCGAATTTGTAAACAAAATGCAGTTTTTTCAGGCCGTTTTTCAGTCGCCATTCGCACGTAGAGCCCCGGAGATCAAATTCAGGCCGTGTCTACCTTTATCGCCCGGCCGGACGTCACCCTGAATGCAAGTGCCGCGCTTTTTTCAGCCCGCCGAGCAGACTTTAATTGCGATGATTTTTGTGCAGGTTTTTACGCCCCCCGGTAATCTTTGTGCTAAATGGCTTTTGAGCAATACAAAGTTAAAAGTTACAATGAGTTTACACCTAAAAAATAAAGCCGCACGAGTGTTCCCGGTTAATTAAAATTGCAAGCGGCCACTTTCATACGGTACATAAATTTGGGGGCGCGCGGGCCGAATGGGGCGCGCAAATAAAATTCATTGGGCGCCGATTTTTAATTAAATCACAGGTATGTGAACGGCGCAGGTATTTCTTTTGTCCCTTTCCGCAGTTCCGGAAAGTTGCGGAAGAAACAATTAGAATTGTTGCACGGCTGATTTGCATTTCACTTACATAACTGCTTATAAGTTATGAAAAATTGGCCAAACAAGAAAGTACTTTCACTTTCAGGGAATTTACAAATGAAGTTTGTAAAATATGTAAATAAATACACAGACATTTTCATATGTTACAAACTTTAAACTGATAAATAATCATGATGACATACATTCGTATTTACATGAGATTAATACAAACTTATTAATTTAATTAAATAAATATAGGGTGTATTAATACAGCGATTACAATCTTTTAGGAATATACTTTATCACCCAGTCGATGAAATAGATGTCGCTACGTAAACTAAAGCAGAAGATGCCAGTGTGCATGCGCATATGCGGCTTATCGACGATCGTTCTCTTTTTGTTTTTTTTTTTTTGTATTAAGAATAATGCACATGATTCTCCTCTTAATCGAAATTTCTTAATCATCACTAATAAATCAGTTTCTTCTAAGTGTAATTTTAATCAAATTTAAGGCAAGTTTATATTCGGACTTTCCCTGCTAAGGTTGGGGTCTGTCTTAGATTTTACTACGAGGGCTGTTTACAATCAGATTAAGGAAAAAAACAAAATGTAGTTTATTTAGAATTTATATATCTCGGAATGTATATATATGTTTCCCTGAATTTAGCCTCTTAACCTCTTAGATTGTGTAAAAACAATTATTTATTAATAAAAATATATAAGTCCTTTACGCTTTTTCGTGTTTTTTCTAATAATTAATTATTTATTATTTCTTTATTTTAAAAACTCCGCATATCTGTTGATGGAAAGGCTACATTGAGGTAACTGATTCAAAAGATGTAATTTTAGAGGCCAATGATAAAGAAGATACCGACGAAGGTCAAGATCAAGGTCAACATGGAACAGCAGATGAATATAACAATCCCAAGAATTCAAAGAAATCAAGAAACTACTTTTATCGGCAATGATAAAACAAAAATATGGAGGAAGCATGTTTCGCAGAGAAATGTTCGAAAAATATAGTTACTAAAATTACGGGAGCAAAAGGTATTTCGCGCCATTTCTTTTTTTAGAAAAAGGTGTCTGTAAATCATATTTCACTGTTAGAGAAAGTAACAGAATCTTCAAACATAGAATTATTAGAAAAATAATCTGAAAATTCTACCAACAGCATTGAAAAAGCAAACCCATTTACTCGAAATAAAAGCATTGTTAGGTTTTTTATATCTGTAAAGAGTTAAAAAACATTAAATGTATAAACTCCGTTTCTTGAAAATGAGGTTAAGGTAGTAAGATAAAGGCCACAGTCATCAATTTTAGTACGGCGCATATTTATAAATTGCTCAAATTGATGTTATTTCTGGCCTGATGAAACATGTTGCAGCCTTCAACAATAAATGTGAAACTCTCTTAACTGTATTGTTTTATTTCGAAATATACTTTGTTTAGAAGTAATTTATTTGAGTCTCTTTCAATGCAATTTCCTTCCCGGTGACATATTTATCGCAACGGCATTCCAACTAGTTGAAACAGTAATGGAAGTCTGTTTTGTAATATTGTTGTAGTTTTCTTGTCTAACTCTTGTAAATTATGGAAATACTTAAGGTCAAGTAACTAAAAGCTGAAGAAGAACAGTGTTTGAGGTTGGCTAAAAAACTGAAGATTTTAGCGGCTACATTTCTTACTTCTTGCAACAGATGGTCAGGTAGTACTAAACTGGAAAAGGTCGGAAAGGTAAGTCGAGGCCATCGGCGCCCTCACCTGACCTTGCAGTTTGTGAATGGTTATTGTTTAGTTTTTATCATGTCACTACGGATTTCATTTTAACTGCCATTTTTGTGAAGAGCGGCGAATCAGTCACGAAAGTTCAACGTTTCTTTCTTCGAAGGTTTAATGTTCCTTGTCATGAAGACACGCTGTTACGTAGTTTAAGGGCTTCCACTCGTATGTATTCTACAGCAATACGAATGTTCGACACTTCTCCGAAAATTTACATTTTATAGGGATGATAAAATGTCAGTTGTGTACCAAACTATCTGCAACGTGCAGTTTTTGCAGAAGTGATGCTCAAAATTTTGGAAAATGAACCTAATGCGTTTTTGATAGAAAGCGACGAGGTTCATTTTCATCTCTATCGTCAAAACTTCCGATACTGAAAATCATAAAATCCACAAACTCTTCCTGAATTACCACTAAAGATACAATTTACCAAACTGGTAACTCAATTGTGTACGAAACTATCCGCAACGTGCAGCTTTTGCAGAAGCTGTTACTGGCGTTCAGTTTACCTGAAAGTTGTAACAAATGCGTAATTATATTTTAATCTATTTTATGAGCTACTCATTGCTCCTACTAATAATTTGCATTATTAAAATATTCCAAACGAGATAATTTTCCAAAATGTACAGCTGCCAGTGCAGAACAATAGAACGGGCCCTTTTCATCGAACGAAGATCATTACCTGTTCCGGGAATTGCGGTGCCTGTGACCAGAAAAATGCCGAGGTACCGAAGATCACGGTATAAAGTCAGGCCCAAATCAAAGTTCATCAGCCGTCTGCCATCAGCTGCGGCGGTTAGCCTGGTCGGCTCTGACAAATCAAGTCTCTTGCCCTTCTTACTAACTTGTATATATTGTATATTTTCTGTGTCTTTCTTTTGTAATAATTGTCCCACTTTCAAACAAAACAACGTGCCCAATTAGTACAACATTTTCTATATAGATTAATCATGCGAAGCAAACATTAAACAGAAAATTTGAGCTGCAGACGCCACAATATTAAATGTCTTTTGTGTCAGTCGCTTAATTGTTTTGCTAAGTGTTTGCCGTGCTATAACTTGGTTAATAATTGAGATAAATTGATGCAGTAAATATATTCGGAAGTAAAATTTCGTGCTAAATACGATTACTGTATTCATTTTGCGAAATTCCAGCATTCCAAAGCGCGATTATAAACGTAAAACGCCGACAATTGGAAAAGGTTAAAAATGCGGTTACAAATGGCCAATCATTACAAAGTGTAGCTCGTGAGTTTGGTTTGAAGGTTCGAAGCGCGTTGGTACTAAACCAAAAGTTGTGAATCAAATATTGTTGACAGCAGCATTGAATGTGTAGTAAGAGGCGAAATAGATATGACGAACGCTGCAATTTGTATAGTTGATACTTGGTGAGCTACCCTCTTGATAGAATCAGATAGTGGCAGCCGCAACCAAACCTCGGGTGTCTTACCATCCACTTGTGGTGATGGGCATGGACATTGTGGTCGTAACCGTAACCGACATTGTGGTCGTAACATCTGAAAAAGGTGCTTTCGTCGTTGGATAGTGATTAATTTCCTCAATTCCTTATTCATTTATTAGTTTTAAGCACGAACTCATTTTTTTTTTAAATTTTCCTACTCAAAATAAACATTTCAATCGATTCGAACCCTAAACATGCCATTTATCAGACTTAATTTATCAAAATATCCTTTCCAAATGAGCAATCGGTTCTGCCGCATATTTTTTAAACGCCGAAAAATTTAAGGGTTTGGTAGAAATGTTATAACTCAGCACAGAAACGAGCTGCAGAAGAATGGTCTGTGGTGAAAATATAGCTAAAGGAACAAGCACTCCAATGATAATAAACAGTTTGAGCTATCTCATCAAATGTGGGTTTTAGAGGCCAAAGTGCTTAATCAATCGGTTCTGCCCCATGTTCCCCAATATCTTCTTCTTCTTCTTTTAGCCCCATGTTTAATTTACACATTATTTTATTGCTTGTTTTTTCATAGCTAACCGGTGCCCATACGTTGACGTGGCGTGGAAGCTCAAGCAAGTACCACTTTCGGGAAACTGTTTAATCGAAGCCTAGGGCTGTTAATCGATGGTGAGCCTCATCAGGAACCCCTGTACCGCCTCCAGCGCTTGTTGGCTCCAGAGAGTACCGCAGTGCTACTTTCTTGTCAGTCCATTACCAAGACGTCTTCTGCGTCCACGTTAACAAAGCGATGGTCAAAATCTTGAAAAATGAGCCTAATGCGATTGTAATATAAAGCGACGAGGTTAATTTTAATCTCAATGCTGTTGTGAATCGTCAAAACTTCCCATACTAGAAATCAGAAAATCCACAAACTCTTCCTAAATTACCACTACATAGCTTCAAAGTTACGGTGTGCTGATCGTTACGTAAATATGGTGAACAACTTCTTGAGAACTAAGCTGAGAGGACGACACATTATCTCCAGATTCGTTGATTTGCATTGGATTCTTCGCTCTCCAGACCATTAAATTTGTAATCTTTTCTTGCGGGGTATCTAAAGTCTCGTCTGTATGAAAATAGACCTCGTACACCGGCCGAACTGTGACAACCGATAGAACAAAACATCGCTCAGATCGATCGTCAACTTTTGGAGAGAGTGTGAAAATGGACACCATCTTAATAATAATATTTTTCTCAAACTGCATGTTCTGACCTACTTATTTTTGCCAATAAAAAATTGTAAACACTCAAATAATTAGTAACAGTTTAATATTGGATTGATGAGGCTTTTACTTGGTGAAATTCCATTATATAGGTGATCATTTTTTTATTTACCACCTAATTACAGTTCATAAGTAAAACATCCGTTTTTGTTATTTTTGAACTTCACATCAACATTATAGAAGCAGTGTTAAGCTTAGAAAAACTTGGCAAAAAAAAATGTAACAGCTCATCATTCATTTTGATATTATCCAAACAAAGAACATAACTTTGCCAAAAACTTTATAAATATTCACCAAATTAAGATATCTGCAATTGGCAAATGGCGTGATATAATACAATTTGTCAAAGTGACAAATCGATGTAAACATATCCCAAAAATTGGGAAATACAAGCATTTTAATGCATAAAAAGTGTATTTGCAACTGATTTCCAGTTTTATGAATCAGTGGAGGAATGGACATCCATGGGTTTGAGTGGAAGAACATTTTACAAGATGAACTCCGCCGTTCAACTTGCTGTAGAAATTTTTTGTATGTTTTCAATATTTTATATTTATTTTGTAATAACTGCAGTTTTTTGAGCAAGTGTGATAAAGAGAATAAATAAATAAATAAATAAATAACTCTACCTATGACCTTTGCATTTTTTTCAAAATGATTTAGCATAAGTAATTCAAGCAGTCGTTGTATTTTCGCATGCGCTTACTTGATTATATAACAACATAAACGTGTGAAGATTATGCTTTATTGATAGATCAAAATTAAATTCATGTATCCCACAGATCAAAATGCTGTGGCTAACCTAAAACACAATGCGATATTGTTTCCAGAAATGATAACGGCTATGAGCCAGGGTATTTTTTCAATGCTTTGAATATTTGAAGTTAGATTATAACTTCACGTTGCAGAAAATTTTAATAGCGGAAATACAGGATTATAATCGAGTGATGATATTAATTATTAGTGATGCATTTTTAAAATTTAAGTAGAGACTGCACAAAACATACAGAACTAATCAGCTATATGTTTTGTACAGTCTCTAATTAAATTTCAAAAATGCATCAGCAATAATTAAGATATTTAATCGAGTATAATCCGGTATTTCTGCTATTGAAATTTTCTACAACCTCTAACTTCAAATATTCAAAGTATTGAAAAAAATACCCTGGCTAATGGTAATGTGGTTACAAGTGTTCAAGAGAGATATAGGACTACCTAGACGATAGAAAATCACATAGCAATTCAGGGTCGAAAATCCTCCACCCTTTCGAAATTGGCAATCTCATCGATAAACTGTGTAGTTGGAGGATAGTTCATGGTTACGCAATGGATCCGAGGCCCAGGTTTCGAAGATAAAGAGAACGTCGTAATATTCAGCAAGGACGTTGTTATAAAACTGAGATGTTTTGTTAGTAACACCGCGAGCATTTTGATCATATAAATTAAAACTTGAAGACGTGAAGAGTTATGTGCCATTTGGGAATTGTTGGACATTTACATGTTTTTTGGTTAGAGTATGAGGTAATCCCTGTCAGTATTTTACGTAGATGTCTTCACCGGATTCACGACGCTCTAGAAATTCCTGTAAAATCATTTTCTTGTGATTAGATCTTTATTAATGAAGATGTTTGTAAATTCAGACAATTCTCTTAGATTTATAGCGTTCTTAAGTATTGATTGAGCGATATGCCTTGATTTAAGGCATACATGATAAGTGACCCTCATGTCATAAACTGTTGTTGTTAGTGTATAATCTTTCTCTGCTATGGTTGTTTACTCTAATGAAGAATAGTAAGCCGACTATAATAGAAGGCGGTATATTGTCGTAATCACAAATCCTTTTAATATGCAATTTTGAGAAAAAATTAATTAAATCATTTTCGGTAATAGGTGAAAAATGTATAGAATTTGAATTATATTTCCTGTATAGTCGTACTCATTGAATTGTCACAGCAACGCGACTTCTTTTTGTCTTTATGCTAAAACCGATTTTGATCGTCAGATCTTTCAAGTCGTGTGTTTGGAAAAATTAAGCAGAAATTGTGTATCAGTATCAAGGTAGGAATTGGTGACCATCTCGTTTGGAGAATCCTGAACGAATAATTACTAGATATATACCATATAAAAGTACAGACCTTAAATCTAAATCTACTTGATCATCAATGGAATACAATTGGATTGTACCAGAAAGGCAACTTCTTTTAGTCTTTACGTAAAAGCGTATTTAGATAGCCAGATATTACGTGATGACAGTTTATTTACCTTTAGAGCAGATTAAGTACAGCATCGAATAGAGTGGTATAAGAAATTCACCATCAGCTGCTGCAAAGTTAGAAATACGTGCTAATTTCGTTTACGTTATTTTAGACAAAAAAATTCTTTCAAATGAGTATAGAATTTAAATTTATTTGATCAATAAAGAAAATTTAAAAAATGGTGTAAAATATGTTACTAAATTTCCTGCTTTGGGCACATAAAAAATCTAAAAAAGTACCAAGCGTACTCTTGACCTATCTCGATTAATTACTTTTGTATAATTCTAGCGTGTTCTTAACTTATCCCAATACAGAGTATATTGATCTGGATGTTTCCTGACATATCTTTAATTTTATAATATATTATCTATCCCACCCTCCAATCAGTAAAGCATCATCAAAAATTATTTGAAAAATTAGTATGAATAAATCTTTAAAAATGCAATTATTTTGTGTTTATTTATATTTTGCAACTTTTAATTAAAACCCTCGAATATGTTTTACTGATTGGAGGATGGGATAGAGGCCACCCACCCTACATATGCATGATGACTTTAAATACTAATCATTGATGATTTTCATGCAAAAAAAGAATCAAACCCTTTATGTAATAAATAATAAAACAAAATCAAAATGTAAGTTTAAATATAAATGACTTTCTATAGCTTATCTTATTTAATTTAGTCTTATAATCTGTCCACCCATCATGCATCAAATTTTAAGTAATTTCCTCCCTCAAAAATTTTACCTTTTAAATTTCTTTTTTAACAAACAAAAATTTCTAAAAAATTTAAGTTAGTTAAAGGAAAACAAAATTATTTACAGAACTTTTCTATAACTTTAGAACCTTTGGAAAAATTCTCGCAATTTAAAAGAAAAAATCGATTTGATAAATTTAGAAAATCATTTACAGGAAAATTCTTAATCCCAACAAAAATCTAGAATTCTCAAGCAAATTTGGTAAAAATTGTTCTCAATTTGTAATATCTTTAAAAATAAATTCGATTGAATTAAGGGAAAAGATCATTTACAGGAAAAAATTAAAACTCTCTAAGAATCTAAAGATCTGAAAGAAAAAAACTCTCAATTTGAAATAAAAATTCTTGAAAAAATTTGATTAGATTGAAAAAATTCTGAAAAAAAAAACTAGAGCTCTTAAAAGAAAGTTCTAAAAATGTTAGAACCTTTATAAACTATTTTTAAACTTAGTTAAAAGAAAATAAATTAATTACAAAGAATTTCTCCTTTAGAAAGAATCTTAAGAAAGTTCTTAAAATGTTAGAACCTTTAAAAACTATTCTTCAACTTATTTAAAAGGAAACAAATTGTTTACAGAAGAAAGAAAGAATTTCATAAATCTAGAAAATCATTATTGATAAATTCGATACTTGTTTTGCTACATTCTTGATGGAACCAAATTTTCATATTGGGAGAAGTAATACACTTGTTATGTTCCATTTGTTTATTATCAGGTAACTGACACGTGTTTCGGTCCTTACGGATCATTCTCAAAGTTAAAACAGTTTTAACTTTGAGAATGATCCGTAAGGACCGAAACACGTGTCAGTTACCTGATAATAAACAAATGGAACATAACAAGTGTATTACTTCTCCCAATAATCATTATTGAATTACAAAGTGTTTTAATTCAATAGTGATAACTTCACACAACTCAAATCAAACCGTGAATATTTTAGAAAATCATTGACAGGAAAATTCTAAAACTCTACAACAAGAAAATTTGCTACAAATTGTCTTCAATTTAGAATTATTTTTTAGAATAAAATCCATTAAATAAAGGGAAAAATCAAAATTTAAAGGAAATTCTCTCAATTTTAAATAAACTTCTTTAATAAATTTTGATTTGATAACAAAATCTAGAATTCTGAAAAAATATGCTTAAAAATTTTAGTAACTTTAAATAAAATACTTGAATTACAGGAAGAAAATAATTCACAAGAAAATTCTTAAATCTAGAAATCTAAAAGAAAAATGTTTAAAAAATTTAAGAAACTCAATTTAGATTAAAATCTTATTAAATATTATTGAAAATTAGAATTCTAAAAGGAAAAATGCTTAAAAAATTAAGAACCTTTAAAGAAAATACTCGAAATTTGAATAAAAATTCGATCAGAAGCAGTAAACAAATTATTCATAGGAAAATTATTAAACCCCTTGAAAATCTAGAAATCTATAAGAAAAATTCAGAAATCTAAAAGCAAAATTGCTAAAAAAAGTTAAGAACCTTCTAATCAATTTAGAATTAAAATTTTTAGAAAAAATAGTTTGGATAAAGGAAAAAAAAACATTTAGAGGAAAATTATAATATATTTTGAAGATGAGGTAGAAATTAGTGTTCATTTTTTTTTGGAGAATCCTAAGCGAGCAACTGCTCATCAAAGGAAATTAAGGAAAAGTATTTTGAAAGTCTCTGGAGTAAAAATATAATAAATAAGATTGCGAAGAAAGATTATTAGTGCCTTATTCGTCAAATTGCCTACTTTATATCGGGAGTATGCATTAATTCATGCGGTTTTCTAAGAGAGGGCGTTACTAGTATTATTTCGCGTCGTGTTCATCCGTGACTATATTCATTTAAAAACCCCTATTAACCAAATTCTGTATCCCTCGAAACCCAAATATCCCCTCTAAATATCAACATCCTCCCCTCACAATTCATCAATTCATTTGTACGAATCACCAGGACAGTTAAGCTAGCTAGCAAAGATACCTTTTTTTCTCACCTTAAATTCAAGACAAGGGCTGAAACCTCAGGTCTATAGTCCTGACGGACTAACACCATTTATGTATTTGTATGTTAAATGTTATTATGTATTGTAAATGTGTCCAAATAAAGATTATTGTATTATTCATTTAAAAGCTACTGCCATTGCGCGTCTTTTTTAGTATATGTATTTTCATTGAAGCGTAAACAACATTTTTTTCTATTCATTTGAAAGTGTTTTTTGCGGAGAGTTCTTCTTCATTACTTTCAGATGAAGAAAAGTGATACCGAAAGTCATCGTATTTTAGTAGAGGTTTATGGTAACCATGTTCTTGCTGAAAGAACGTGCCAGAAGTGGTTTGCACGGTTTAAAAGTGGAGATTTCAACTTAGAAGACGATGAATGACCCAGACAGCCAAAAAGGTTTGAAGATGAAGAATTGGAGGCATTGCTTGATGAAGATGCGTGTTGAAATCGGGTCAGACGAACAAAGGGGACCTCTACCGAACACAATTAATTCGTTTGAAGAGAGCGATTGCGGAAAAACGACCAGAATATGCAACCAGACACGAATCCTTAATTTTCCATGACAACGCTCGGCCACATGTTTCAAGATCGGTTCAAAACTATTTGGAAAACAGTGGGTGGGAAGTTCTACCTCACCCGCCTTAAAGCTCAGACATAGCCCCTTCTGATTACTACTTGTTCAGATCAATGCAGAATGCCCTCACCGGACTTCACTTCAGAACAGCGTATCAAAAATTGGCTCGATTCATTCTTCACCACCAAGCCGCAGAAGTTCTTTTGGGATGGAATCCACAAACTGCCAGAAAGATGGGAAAATGTTGTAGTTTCTGATATTTATTTAATATTATTAATGATTGAAAATTGTATTGATAAAAATAATACATCAAGATAATTTTAGGTAGCAATTAAAAACCGAATTAATTATTAGTTAAGTTAAAATATGAATAAATTCATTCAACATTCAATTGAAATTTTTTGAGGAAGTAAAAAATATAAAATCGTACTTATGATTTCCCATACCCATACTAAGTTATACATTATGATTATGTAAGCAAACAGAAGTAGCACTATGGAAACTAAACTGAACATTTAAAAGTGTATAATTAAGGCTTAAAATAAGTATAAAATAATGTAACGACGGTCCTCATCGGTATTATTATTTTTATATAGTATTTACTTAAATCAGGCGAAATGGCGCTTGAAAATCTTCTCGCTAAACATATAAAATTAAAAATTCCATTACACAAATGGCTCCGTTGGACCGCGTCAGCGAAAATAAGTAAACCGGGGGGGATGAAAACACTCCCCCGCTGTTTATTTTTATTTCCGAGCACCCCCGCAATAATTCCTTTTACTCAATCACCTCTTTATTCGGTACCTGAAATTGTTTTGTTGCGTGCACGTGACACCCGGGATTGACGGGGTGCGGGCGCGGGGTGCCGATTTTATTTAAAGTTTTCGCAAAGATTTATGCATTTCTGCATGTTTACATTACTTTCGAATCCAATTGAATGGAAATATGAAACGCCCCCGAGGCACGCGTGCTAGCTTCCAGTAAGCGCCCTCCGAGAGGTGGAAGGTGAAGGTTTTCGGTACTACTTTTTTCAAATTCGGGATTAATTAGTCGGATGAAAATAATTTCGACGCGCGAATACGCGTATCGAGCAGAGCGACGCTGGGCGGGGTTTTGCTATTCAACAAAATTTCCAGAGGATATGGGGTGGAATTGTGTCATCCGTAACGAAGGTGTTACGGTTGTATAAATATGACTTAATTAAATGTTCCAAAAATTCATTATTTTGCGAGTGTCTAAAATATGTTTATTTATTTACGTGACTTGTTAGTACATAAATTAATTTATTTGAGGCAAAAATCTGTATTATTATTATTTTATCATATTTTATTAAACCAAACATTTTATATCATTATAGTATAGACTATTAATCAGCACATGAAAGGGATTTTTTTTCCTCTAGTTTAATCGACTTCGTATCTGTCGCGGTTTGCGAGTTAAAACCAATTTGCTTCGGCGTACAAACTATTACACAGGTCTGCATACTTCTATGCTTTGGTTAATCAAACTTAATTTAAGATATGTTTGCGGTTTTAAGTTTAATTATATTAATTTAATTAAAGGCTAGCGTAGGAACGGACGCAATAATAACTCGTGTACTCGCATTAGCCACCAATAACCCTTTTTTAATTAATCTAATTTAAGCAATTACTCGAGCTAAATTTAACACAAAGAAGCCAGTGTTATTTATTAACTTTGCCGTTGATTAGCGAAAAGAATTTTATGAGCGGATTTCGGGCTGCCATTTCGAGTAGAAAGGGCGCATGTATTTTAGTGTACTTTATTGCCTAAAACGGCTCCACGTTGGACACCTGTATTGTTATGCAAGTGTATTTTAGTGACCCAGGTCGTTATCTAGGCGCGTGATTTTTAGATTTTCGGGGGGTTAGACCTTTGTGCCGACGCTTATTCATTCCGTATATCGATTTAATATGTTCCCTTTTCAGGGCCAGGGATGTTCGACCTAGATGAGTATCGTGCTAGGCGTAACTTGTTGGCTGTATTTGAATTTTTATAAACCAGTTGTGACAATCAAATACGGGGTGGAAATAGGTTCACATTTTCACGTCTCTGTCCTCTGTTCGTCGGTAGATAAATTGAATGACATTAACATTTAACATGAACACGTTTTTTTCATCAGGATTATAGAGCTGTTGGAATTATCTGCTTCCACTAACAAATTCAATAAATCACTTCATAAAAAAATACACATAACAAAGTAATAAATAATTTATTAATTTATACATTTTTTAAAACTTAATTTCAATCCATTATCATACTAAAGCACATAGCATTTTTTTTAATACCAAATATTGTTTGGTTTTAACTTATAGCTGTTAATTCTTTATTAAATAAATATTGCATCGTTTAATCAATATTCCATACATACAAACATATAATTATTTCAGATTAACCGAATAGCATTTCCTAATTAGTATGATTAGTATCAGTGGGTACAGAATATCTTGACGAAACGATCCGCACTTAATGCCAAGATATAAGGTGACGTGGACCCGCACTGAACCCAATAAATAAGGTAAGCGATACGCCCCGAAACCCGACATGTTTTCAAATACATCATAAACGGAGATGAACTGTGGCCTTCATTAATTCAAGATTCTTGAAAAGCCGACATCACACGCAACACTTAATAATGCCGCAGAAAAGATTACGCAACGTTTTGTACGTGTATTAGGAATAATATTAATTAAAAATTTTCATTACGGCCCGGGTTCGCTTCAAAGTGGAGCGAAAAAAAAAAGCAAGGAGGATAACTCGGTGTGAGATGGAGTCGTAAAAATTGATTACATCTCAAAGCTTACGTGAGATCCTTAAACATTTTATTTTTGGCCTTTTCTCTTCTTTTATTAATATCAGTCAACATCTATAGAGAGAAAAATATATATGAAAACAAATGACGAACTTTAAAATATACGTAATTATCAATTATTTAATAATCCATAAAAGAATATATTTATATTATCAATGAAAATGAAGTAAAATTTATATATTTAATTGGTGGTTATCAATTTGAACCCAAATAGTTTCAGAAAAACGTTTAACTTTTATATACTAATTAAACATAGTTTGATAATGATTACTGTGTAATTGAAACTAGTCACGAAGTATTGTGTAAAAATAAAAAGTAGTTTAAAAAAGTTAAACGCCTCCAAAATTCAAGATCCAAATAGTTGCTTAGTGAGCATTTTTTGAACACTACTGCATCACCACCACTTTATCAATACTACTACTATTACTAAAGCAACGCCAGATATTGAATTACGAAATTGAGAACTAAGTCTTCAAAACATAGATAACCAAACAGTTGATGTTAGAAAAAAAACATCTTTGAACAAAACCACTCTTTCCAAAACAACCAACAAAAAATATGAATTTTCTAAAAAATTGTAGTACTGACAAATAACTACATCTTCGAAGTTTAAAGCAGCCATGACATAGTGAAATAGTCGACACTACAAAGAAGTCTTTTAACAAATGGCCCTTTACAAAACCATTAGCAAAACAGTTCTAAATTATTTGAAAACATTTTAATTGAGCAGATAACCAAGTTATCTAAGCTTCAAGTGGTCGTAGTAGAGAACTAAGCAGTCGATGATTGAAAGAATGCCTTCGCAAAATAATCAACTAAAAATCATGAATTGTCTAAAAATTATTTAGTTGGGGAGCTAAACTAATGAATAAATCTTCGAAACTTCAAGCGGTTGTTACAGATAAGTAAGCAGTCAATGCTACAAAAAAGTTTTCCTACAATATTCCCTAAAAAATATGAATTTTCTAAACATTTGTCTTTATTTCAGGAAATAAACTAATAACTAAGTTTTTTAAGCTTTTGAAGCTTTTTGACCCCTCGCGAAACAGAACTATAGGTTATAGTGGAAGATCATCGCAGCCGCATAAACTCCGTCCAGCTTCTTCTACCCAAAATTTTTGACTGTTTTGGATTATATTTTTGTATACTCATGTGTATTTTGTTAGGAAGAAAGCTAAAGTATAATAAATACATAAATAAAAAATTAACAACAAAATATGAATTGTTAAAAATTTACCTTTTGTAGTTGAAGAGATAAACTAATAATTAAGTCTTTGGAGCTTCAAGAGGTACTCTCTTTCATATACAATATCCAATATTTGAAATCTTTCCTTGAATGTAAATAATCAAGCAATCAACGCTTTAAAAAAAGCCTTAGAACAAAATGACCCTTTTCAAAACAATCATCAAAAAAATTATGAAGTTCGTTGTTTAGTTGATCGTAGCTAAGTCTTCGATGCTTCAAAATAACCAAGAAACCGACACTACAAATAGAGATTTCCAATAGAATCACTCTTTTTAAGGCAACAAACAAATAATTATGATTTTTTATTTTATTTCAGGATATAAACTGATAACTAAGTCTT
Organism: Ontholestes murinus; assembly: GCA_963969525.1. Lineage (NCBI taxonomy): Eukaryota > Metazoa > Arthropoda > Insecta > Coleoptera > Staphylinidae > Ontholestes > Ontholestes murinus. The sequence continues at coordinate 13,262,824 of OZ018399.1, forward strand.
GGAAGCTTCAAGGGGTAGTAGAAAATAATCAAATAATCGTCAGTAAAAAATATCCTTAAACCAAACAACCCTTCGCCAAACAATCAACAAAAACATTATGAATCGCACAAAACTTTGCTTTTTATTTGAAGAAATAAAGTGATAACAAAAAATTGGAAGCTGCAAGCTGTTGTGGCAGAAACCTGAGTAGTCGAAGGTATATATAATCTTTGAACAAAACAATAATTCTCCAAAATATCAATAAAAAATATGAATTATTTAAAACTTTCTTCCTAAGTTGAAGAGATAAACTTTAAAATTAAATCTTTGAAGCTTTAAGCGGCCGTGACAGATAATTAAGGCAGTAGATGTGGCAAAAAGTCTTCACAAAAAGTTCAACAAAAACAATTGAATTGTCTAAAACTGTGTTTTTAGTTAAGAATATCAAGGAAAAATTGGCAGTTAGTTTAGAGATTGTTTGCGCATACAAGTTGAGATTTGTATTGTTATTTTGTTTAACCTTGTTGGAATAGGTGCAAGCTATTACAACTATAATGTCAATAAAATGTATTAAAATTCTTAGGTTGTTGTAGAAAATTAAATAATAAATTTAAAAATACGAAAACATTTCGTGAATTTACAACAGTGAGTCTTACTAAGACTACAAAAAATTTATTATTATTTATTTAAATTTATTATTAAAATGTCAATGTCTAAACCAAATGTTTTAGTGTTTTTCTAATTATTAATTAGTTTTCTACAACGTAGAGGACTTTACGCATTTTTATTATTAAAATGTCAATTGCGATGAGAAATACGTCTTTTCTAGTGAGCGATTAACTATTCATCAAAAATATAAAGTGCTTTTTGTTATAGATATTACTTCATTCTCGATTTAGATTATTATATTTATTTCCCAAAGCCGCTAGTGATTTAGACAGCTTGTTGAATATTTTTATCTATAGTAATTTTCTTGGCAAGCTTATTTAACTCTTTTTGTCCTACACTGAAATGCAAATAATTACTGGATTATATCAAAATGTTCCTATGCTATGTTGCCACGAATTAAATGTCATTAACAAAAAGAAAAATATACTGAATATATTACAAGATGTAAGAGTGTTTAAATTGTTTCAGTGGTAATATGTGTCTTAGTTAATCTTTCTACATAGAAAAACCTAGTATTTAACTCTCAAGACTGCTCATTAAAGATTGGTTCTGATAATTATACCTGAGTCATAAAGCAGCTGTTTCTAATAAACCAATATCATTAAAAGAATTCTAATGGCAACATTAAGTTTAATGTACTTGAATTAAAAGGTACATCCTAACCAATCACTTAATTATCTTCATCATGATTAGGGAAAGATTTTGCTCTATTTATACATTATTTTCTTCTTCAGCGAGTACACGGACTGTTTTTTTTTCGGATTTATAGAAAACCATACAGGCTAAATTAGTTAAAGTGCTGTACTTGTATTATGTGATATTTTTACGAAAGTTGTATCATCAGTATACTACTGATAGAAGAATTAAGATTTAAAAGAGAAAAAAATATTGGCCTTAGGATAGATCCTTGCGGTACGTCATACTTTACATCACTTCTAGCGAATGGTGATGTTTGATTAATAATAACAATACTTGTTCGTGTTGTTACGTGTGAGCATTAGTCGGCAACTTTGAGGATTAATATTGTAAAAGTATAATTTGTGCAGAGAAGAGTAGAAATAGAGTACCATGATAGATACAATCAAACACCCTTCTAAGGCGGAGGAAAGACGATGGTGTTTACATCTTTTCCAAAACCTTGTTTAATTTCCTAGACAAGGACAATGCTCGCATCCGGCATAGTTCTTCCCTATTCATAATATTTATGGTAGATTATAATTAGAGTTTTGACAAAGAAGACAATTGGGAAAAGGCCGAAAACATGAGAACAGTTAGAAATAACAACTATTATAGTGGTTAAAAACAAGTAAGTGTTTTATTCGTTGTTCATTATGAATTACCATGTAGTAACAGTCGCAACCATCATTATAAATAAAAGGGGCTTTAAAACAAACGTTATTTGACATCCTTAATTGCAAGAGCGTTGAAATTTTCTTCATGGTGGTGATTGTAAACATGGAGTGCAAGTTATTCTTCTTCTAATTTAAAGAAGATTGTAATCTGTTTCAATAAAACTTTAAAACTCTTTTATTCACTTAGGTGGGACCTTGATGGTACATATTTATGAAAAAATGTTAATTTCTGGCTTTGGTCTTCTTCTGAAAATTGATGTTATACGATCTCCTTCTCTCTCTTTCAAACGTTGAGGAAATAATTCTTACAAACACTTTGTTGAGTGAAAGTTTGTTTCATGTATTATTTCTAAAGTTTATATTTTCAATTTTAACAAATGGGTATTTTTATCATTCATCTCCTTTAAAAGTTGCGCTTGCTTTCTAAGAAAGTATTCTTCTGACAAAAAAAATGATGCTTAACCTCGCACATATGGATTTTCGTATCAAATTATGTAAGTGTCATCGATAATTTTTAATCCTTTCTTCTTTCTACATCTACAGTAATACGAGTTGCCATAGTAACACATGCTGAGATTTTATTCTTTCTATTTGATCAGCATTTCAAGAATATTACAAAACCTAAATCTAATACATTGCCACCCGCCAATTTTAATTAACAAACGTGATATTTTAAAGTATTATGAGTTTTCACTAAGATGGCAGACTGAAGAGAATGCAGTAATTGATCCAGCAATCACTTGCACCAGATAAGAAATGCTGTCATCTGAACTATTAATCCTGGTGCTTAAATAATACCTATTTTTGACTAAGAAAGCACAATGGAAAAAGTACTATAAATTACCCAACATTAAAACAAAATCTTTGGAAATTCAGATGGCAGCATTCCTACGTTTTGAATATTAAAGAAAAGGAATGCTATCATCTCACAGATTTCATCTAAGAGAACTAGATGAATAGAATATCATAAATTACTCAGAGGAAAGAGTACTTAAAAAGTACTCAAGAAACTGGGTATAGGCTGAAAACCTATCACTTAAAAAACTGCAGATAAACAAGACTTTTAAAGCAAGGTTATTTAAGATCCCCATTTTTAAGAGTGAGTTTAAATTTTGTTCAGAATATGTGATGGTGCTAATTGTAAATATCGATGTAGACTATCCTAGCCTTCATTTATTGCATCAAAGACAAGGATTTAATGGAAATTAATTGACATAAAGCCCATGGTTACGTAATCAATAAAGTTAACATTTTCTCGGTATTAAAAATTTATTCTATTAAATTGGCGCTTATGTTTTAATAATTGGAGGGTGGGTTAGAGGCCACCCACCCACCCTACATATACATGTGTACTTAAATCACTGTCACTGCTTTAGTTCTTAGAAACGACAGCAGTGTTTGGATTAATGTTGTTCAGAAATTAAACAGCAGTGTTGTGGCTGAAATTGAAATGTTTATGTAGGGTGGGTGGGTGGCCACTATCCTATCCTCCATTTATTGCATCATAAACAACGATTTAATGGAAAAATACTTGTTGTAAAGGCAATAGTTACGTAATTAATAAAAATAACATTTTCTTTATTTAAAAATTTATTCCATCAAACTGGCGCTTATGTTTCAACGATTGGAGGGTGGGTTAGAGGCTACCCACCCACCCTACATATACATTTGTAGTTTAATCACTGTCACTGCTTTAGTTCTTAGAAACGTCAGCTGAGATTGTGTTATTGTTGTTAGAAATTAAACAGTACTTTTGTGGTTTCAATTCAATTATTTATGTAGGGTGGATGGGTGGCCACTATCCTATCTTCCATTCATTGCATCATAGACAAGGATTTAATAATAAATTTACTGCTGTAAAGACAATAGTTGCGTAAGTAATCAAGTTAACATTTTCTCGTGATTCAAAATTTATTCTATCAAACTGGCGCTTATGTTTTAATAATTGGAGGGTGGGTTAGAGGCCACCCACCCACCCTACATATACATTTGTACTTAAATCACTGTCACTGTTTTACTTCTTAGAAACGACAGCAGTGTTTGGATTAATGTTGTTCAAAAATTAAACAGCAGTGTTGTGGCTGAAATTCAAATGTTTATGTAGGGTGGGTGGGTGGTCACTATCCTATCCTCCATTTATTGCATCATAAACAAGGGTTTTATGGAAAAATACTTGACGTAAAGGCAATAGTTACGTAATTTATAAAGATTACATTATCTTGTATTTTAAAATTTATTCTATCAAACTGTCGCTAATGTTTCAATTATTGGAAGGTGGGATAGAGACCACCCATGCCCCTTAATATACATTTGTACTTTACTCACTGTTACAGTTTTAGTTCTTAGAAACGACCGTTGTGTTTGTGTTAATTTTGTTTGGAAATTAAATAGTAGCTTTATGCCTTAAATTAAAATGTTTATGTAGGGTGGGAGGGTGGCCATTATCACATCCTACATTTATTGCATCATAAACAAGGTTTTAATGGAAAAATACTTGATGTAAAGGCAATTGTTACGTAATTAATAAATATAACATTTTCTTGTATTTAAAAATGTTTTCTATCAAACTGGCGCATACGTTTTAACGATTGGAGGGTGGGTTAGAGTTTGATCCGTCAAATATGAATTTTGATAATTAGAACTAAAAGTAAAACAGGTAATAAGATGAAAGGAGTTTTAATACAAATATTACAAGCAAAAAAGTTTTTTTCCAGGTGGAATATAGTAAAAACAACTGATGTTAGGGTTCAAGAATCTTAAGATCCGTTGCAGGATATCTGTATTGATGAGCTCTCTTAAGAGTCGAATTTGTACCTGGTAAGGAAATTGCAATCAGGATGACCAAAAAGAATAAACTAAGAACACGAGAAAATACGTAGAAAAAATAGTGTTAAATAATAGTTGAATCTACTGAAGAACATCAAATTGGATAACTAGATCTAGCTGAGCACAGAAGAAAAATTAAATATCAAATGGGGTACGATGAAGAATTTGCAAAAAATTCCAAAAGGGAAAAAATTAACAATTTAATATATCAACCAAAAAAGGTTTTTTTTGATGAATCATCATCATCATCATCATCATCATTAAATTCTTTGTGTTCACTGCTGGACGTAAGCCTCACCCATTTCTACCCATTTTTTTCTGTCTTAATAGAGGACACCCACCCACCCTTTTTGATGAATATAAAGTACTAACACTGAGTGGTGAAACAATTTTAGCAGTATCTACAAAATAATTCCAACAATAATTGAAATCATTATTATTACCTGTATTCTATGAAATCAGAAGTAAAGGATAAACGGCTTGAGTAGTACCTGAAACAAAAACAATTATTAGTATTTTTAGCTATGTTAAATACATATATAATTATGGAAATGCCTAAGGTTTCCTAAAAATGGTATGTTAGGGTTAAAGATCTTCAAAAAATTCCATGTGATGATTAAGACATACCAATGGGGACTTTTTGACGATGTTGGTCTAGAATTACAACAGCTGCTATTTAAATTCAGGAATAATTACTAGAGCTAATCTTTGATGTGCACTTTAAAGAGTTTAGTAAATGCTAGCTTCATCTACGTATTGTTTCGTATTCCTAGTTTATTTTATTACAATTTCTTCGCCAGGTAGAAATTCTACGTCATATTATATAATGTTGTACAGCGTTGAATTTGTGCCTGGTAAAGAAATTGAAATCAATTAAACCAAGAATACAAGAAAATCCGTGCAAAAAACTAGTATTTAATAATAAGTGAATCTGTTGAAGAATATCAAATTGGATAACTAGATCTAGATGAGCACACAAGATAAATTAAAATGAAAAAAAAGGTGATGAATTTGAAAGATTTTTTGAAAGGACGATTAATATTACAACCAAAAAAAGTTACCTTTTCTGATGAAGATAATAATAATAATAATAATAGTTTATTGGTGCTAATGATAAAAATCTTACACAGGTCAATACAAAAATTTAAACATATTTGGAGCAATAATAATAAGACGAATAATTAATTTAAATATTGAACGCAAAATTGAATAACATGCAATAACATATTATAACAACAACAATATATATATATATATATATATATATATATATATATATATAAATAAATTAAAAACTGTATAAATTAAAATTTAAAACAATAAATATACCAAATAATTAAAATAATAAATAATATAAGTTGATAAAAATTGTATAGCACATAATAAAAAAAATATATAAATATATGTAAAAATAAGTAAAATACATTAATATAACAATACATTAGTTAATTAAAATAAATAAATAGATAAATGAGGTACTAAGTAACTAATGTTAAGGTTGAATAATCTAAAGATCTTTAACAATTCTATGTGATGGTTATCTTAACCATCCTCGAAGTACATTATTATGTAGTATCATTGGGAACTTTTTTGATGATACTGGTCTATGAGCTACAGCTGCTTTTTTGATGTAGGAATATTTTTTGTTGAATACGATACTGGTATATCACGTGGTGAAACATTTATAATATTAAAGGTTGTTTATAGATAATTGTGAAACCAACCAAGTGCCTTTCTATAAAGAACCCTTAATAGGATTAATTACTAGAGTCAATCTTTGAACTGCACTATACAACATCATACAACTATTTCATGCTATATAATGTTTTATGGCGCCGAATTTACACCTGACGAAAAACGTATAATCAACTAAACTAAGAATAGTAGAAAGTACGTACGAAAACCTAGTATTTAATAATATTTGGATCTGTTGAAGAACGTCAAATTGGATAACTAGACCTACCTAATTAGAAGACACATTAAAAAGGAAATGAAGCAAGGTGATGAATTTGAAAGTATTTTCCAAAACAGGTAAAAATGAAGAGGTTAATATTACAACCAATAAGAGTTATTTTTTTCTGATGAAGATGAACTACTAACTGATGTTAAGGTTGAAGGATCTGTAGGTCTTTAGCAGATTTAATGGGATTATTATTATTTACCTTTTACTTTAAGCACATTATAGTATATTATCATTGCGCAATTTTTCATGATGGTGGTCTATATGCTACAGCTGGATTTACAACAGCTGCTTTTTGATGATGGAATAATCACTGTAGCTAGGAACATGAAAATGTAATAAAATTACAAAATTAATGTTCAAAGCGGGCAAGTGATCTCCTTTGATAGACAATCCAAAGAGTTTAACTTGAAAAACGTTTTTTTGTACTTTGTGAAAAAATTGTAATCAAATTGGCAAAACATGATACACCTAATGAAGAATTTCTATGATGGAGGAGAATATATGGCTTTTGATGGACACCTTTGACAATTAAGGATGTTGTAAGGTATAGAATTGTGTCTGATGAAGAAATTGAAATAAAATGTTTAGGAGTATATCTTCTTTGATGGGAACTCTTTGAAGATTAACGTAAAATGTGATGTGTGTGCCAAAAATAACTTTTGAAGAAATTACTTCGAAGATGGCGAAAAAGGATAAACTAAGAATACGATGATGCCTACTTCTTGACCTGCTCTTAATATAAGAAAAGATAACCAGAGGAAAAGTAATGCATGTGATTTTAGAGAGATAAGCTTCAAATAGGTAAAACTGATAGGCAGTGAGAGAGTTCAGTTTATTCTACATCCTTTTGGAGATACAAGAATGTATATGAACCTTAAAATATAATAATTCATACTTTTTGTTATTGTTACTACGAATAAAATAAGTATAACTGGAATTAATAGTGACGTTAGTTTAAAGCACGATTATCATTTTTTGTGCATCTGGCAATTAATTATTATGATAAGCTAATACAAACTTTATCTAGATAAAAAGTAATCTGTTTAATTAATTTTCTGGACACTTTAAAACGGGGTCGTATACACTACGTGCGCGATCTCCGGCATAAAACAATAAACTGCACGGTTACAATCCAACAGATGCATAAAGTTGAATTTTGTGGGGTGCGCCCGATATTTATTCATTAATTAAAAAGTTTCGTTAGAGATGCAGTGTATGGAAGTCCGATTTGCATTTTTCGTTTTAATTAAATTAAAATAAGCGGAATTGCGGCGGTGGCGCACTGTTGTTTTATAGGATGTAACATCTATAACTATTGTAGGGGTGTAATTGCGCTAGCTATTATCCAGTGGCAAAGACCACAGTTTTGGCATGTGAATGTCATGTTAACTAGATATGCGCTTATTACTGCAGCATGTGCATCCGATCATGAGTGACGGTCTATGTGACAGCAGCTTAAATTGATAGAAGAGATCTGTAGCGGATAAATGGATAGCTTGTGGTTATTGATAACACTTGAACTGGAGCCAACCAGAAACTTAGATGGTTTGTTTACGCTCCCAGCATGAGTAATGAATGCATGATAAATTGATCAATGCGTACACAGGATCCGTCGAATTGTGTCGAGATATAAGTTTTTAGATTTTTTTCTCGAGGGTGTGACAAGCGGACGCCCCCGAACTTTACCCAACGGGAAAAATATCACCTATTTGTACTTCTAACCATAATTTGTATTGCCATAATTTATCAGCATGCTAACAACTTTTCAAAGATTTATGTACACACACACATACACACACTGGCAGAAACCTACACGCTGACTTCAGACATGTCGAATAAAACCGTCTTTCCCTTTATTAGAATATTATCGGATTTACGAGGGGCCGCTGAAGCGATATCATATTCGGATGATTGATGATGATTATGTCTTCTCGTCGGGGCAAACCTCAGTTTTGTTGATTATTTATTTATACCTGTCATTTACTGCTTAATTTAAGTTACGTAAACAGCAAGGAATACCGTCCAGAATAAATGATACGTAATGAAAGGTTCAGCTTCACCCAATTTATATCGTTTTATTTTAACGTAGAGTTATTTATCACTTTTACGATGTTAATGTAAGGAATATTTTTCAACGTTTAATCAATTTAACACATTTATTATTATTAATTTTAATCATTAAAATTCTATAATCAATTTAACTTTAATATTAAATATATTATAATAGCAGTCAGTAATGTAAGTGTTTTATTCTTCAAGTTGCTAAATTAATTTTATTGCAGCCAATAGTTTAAATTCTATTAATTTTCTTAATAATAAGGATAGCAATTTAAAAACATAATGAACAAGATTTCGTTTGAATGCACAAAAGATTATTATCACATGATAGTTTTTTAATTTTATTGATAAAATGGGTGAAGATTAAAAAAATCATCTGATAATAATCTTTTGTGCATTCAAACGAAATCTTGTTCACTGTGGTTTTAAATAATTAACTTAAACTTTCGAATCATAGTGATATATAATTTTGCAGTTGATTAAGGGTTTAAATTTCATCAAGTCAAAGTATTTAATTTAATATAAGATAATCTATCGCAAAAAAATAACTCATGGAAATTAAAAGTGAGTCAATTAAATTAATATCCCGACCTTTACGCATTCATTAATGGATTTAGACGTTCGACATAAGTCATATTGAAATGACAAAAATGTATATTTATAAATGTTAAAAGCACCCGGGCAAACCTTTTCCCTAAATATTTTATAAGGCTGATTAAATAGATAATCTGTCCGTCTTTGAATGTATCCCCGAGACTTTTTTTAAGGTGAAGTAAGGCACGTTACCACTTGAGACATTTTTTTTTTCTTTGATCTTATATATCTTTAAGGATGTCAAATCCTGCTAGCGGTGCTCTGCAAGAGGACGCGAACGTGTGAATTTTTAACAAAGGTAAGTGATTACTCTAAGTAAAAAATTTAGTATGAAAGCACCGGAATGCAGAATAGGACGTGTCTATTAAGCTCGCCCGCGGATCGGCAGAAATAAAGAAAATACGGGAGTATTACTAATTACGTTCCAAGTTGTGACTTATGCTCGGACGCATTATCAGGGCGAAATTAGTATCTTAAGCCGGCGGGCGTGATGTGTAGGAGTTATTATGTAAAGTAGTTAATAATTTAAAACGCCGTCACTGTTGCCGTATTGCGTGCGACTATAATCTTGTAATTAAACTAATTAAAATGCGGTAAAAAATATGTCCGGTTTGCTCGCACCAATTGCACTCGTACTATTCTTTAGAAATATTAAACCCATTTCAATCTGATATGTCTAAGAGTGTATTGATTATTCGTTTCTAAGAATAAACCTCAGCAGAAATAAAGTGCATGTATTATATACGAGGGATTTAAGAAAGTAGTAATCGTTTGGACCGTGCGGAGCGCTGGCGAATAGATTTGTGCTAACATGTTCGGTTGTGTTTCAGCTATCTTGAATTTGAGTGTTTATAATGTTCGAGTTAGGACTGTGATTAGATTTCTCAACGCAAGAAATCTGCGACCTTGTAATATTCATTAGAGGTTAATTAAACTCTTGGTGTTGTTTCACAATTTTGTGCTTCATCGTCAATTGAAGTATGTGTATTGAAAATATGCTATGGATGAGTCGTCAATAATTAAAAAAACAATTGGGATAATATGAAAACGATTTGAATAAATCAAAATATTATCTTCTTGTTCTTATCATTCAATCAAATTATAATTAATTTAAAATTACTATCATTACTGACTACTTTTTACAATAATCATTTATTATTACATATAGACCACAAATAATTTATAAAAACCATTGGGAAAAGCATAAGATATTTTTTACTTACACGTTCATTAACTTACAAATTCGTTACTTTATTGAATATAAAAACTTATACTAAATAATGCACTGATATTAAAAAAGTTTTGTTTTTGTTGTGTAACAATTTTAACTGTTCAGACGTCTGCGTCTGGAGGGCCAGAGACAAAATAAACAAATTCTCGTAGATCCGCGTATGGTCCTTTTAGGCAAAATCTAAGCCGAGTATGTGTTGCACGATAAAATCTTTTGCCTGTTTAATATTGCATGCGGCGCACGTTTCATGTCGTCAAACTGGAAGTGACGTATCTCTTTCAAGTCTCGCAAAATGATAAGTCCAGTGAATATGCAAGCTATGGTGGAATTTCAATTTCAAAAGACTTGCTCTAAAAGTGTAAGTTACACCACAAGAGCATATCGATAATAATAATAAAAAAATAAGTACGTATTCCACATATTTCAATAAATTGCTACAATATATCAAGAATAAACTATTGCAACGCTCAGACAATAGTATTTTCTTGCTGCAATTAATTATTTCAAAGCGATTTCTAATTAAATATATAAATTATCGGACCGAAAGACCAATGGTCGATAGGAAAAAATGTGAATAAAGATTTTTAATATAATATCTTTTATTTGCTTCTCTTGAAATTTTCTTGATAATGGCCCAGTGGTGAAACTGATCGAACATAAAATAAACAACTAAGTGATTTTTTTTCAACAAACTATTATTATTTTTATAAATTATTTGCACTTATTGCAACTGCAAAAATCAATTCATATTAAAATTTTAACTCCAATAATGTTATATATTTATTTAGATATCGCATTATTACAGTTTTAAATGATAAAACATTATTAGTAAATTGCAATTGAAAAACATAAACCAAAGTTTTTTTTTTTTTAATTAAAAAAAGTTTTGTCTCTCCGGCGCGTATTTGTCGAGGGAAGTTATAAACTACAGACTGTACAACACCTTAGGGTAACTAGATTGGTGCTTATATGTGTAATCCTCATCTCCGCGAAGATAGAAGTTAATATTGGGGAGAGGGTGCTAGTATAATATACGAGACTCCCGCTCCTGCTGAGTAGATGAATACACGAACATCTAAGTCTTGTAAGGTCAAAATTGTGCGCTCATTCAAATATTATTCTTCCTTTCTAGCGTGTTAATATGCGGGAATTGTAATTAACTAGCGCAGATGCATCCTCATGGGCACTGCAACCCCAAAACTAACAGTGATTCATTCGCTCCGCCCGAATAATTTCCATTTCCATACATTTACTCAGCACATTTTTTAAGATTGAGTAATGTGGAATATTAAACTATTTTGATTGTTTCTGTTTTCAGCATAAATAATGCATGAACAAATATTTTATTTCACAATTATCTTTACTGTTGTTGTGTGGAATTTATAACAAAACAGTAAAGACCCTTATAGTTAGTAATTCATAGTTATACTGATTTAAAAAGTTTAAATTAAATTGTATGCCACTGGAAAACAAATGTCCTTAAACTGTTAACGGTGGAGACTTCTTCTTCGTAGTGAATAAACGCCCTTATTTTGATTACAAAAATAATATTGAAAAGTACTGCAACTACTGCATTTGCACATTTGCGTACTGCATAGGTATTTGATTGCATTTCGCATGATATATTTTTATTAAAATTAAAATTATTGCCACCTTTATATTACCTTACATGCAGGAAGCAAATTGTGGAATTTAAAGGTCAGCAATCTGATGTAAATTAATTTAAAAATTGGTATCCCCCAAGGTTCGAGTTTCGAACAACAATCATATGATACAAACGACTGAAACGGAAACTATATTATTTGTTAATGATATCACTAACAAGGGATTGTTATGGGTAATATCCAGCCAAAACTTTCACCAAAAGTATTATCTGCCTCGGTGGACTAGAAAAGAAAATAGGACATTTTTCTAATATAGAAATAAATATTTTTGGCTCATATATATATATATATATATATATATATATATATATATATATATATATATATTGCATTCAGTCCCTTTCCCTTTCCTTTCAAGTGTCTACAAATATCTAGTTTTCTAGGATGACCTGCTCTTACCAGAAATACTACAAAATTACATGCCTTCTCTGTGGGAATTCTTTTTGAGTGTTCAAGATTTTGCCCTCATTACAATATACGGCGTAAAAATGAAGCTCCATCGATTCAGTTGATTCGAAAATGGGTACAGAAGTTCGAGGAGACAGGTTCAACAATGAATCAACCACGATCCGGCCGACCTAGAACATCAAGAGATCCCGAAAACGCCGAGCGTGTAAGAGCGTCTATTCGTGAAAATCATGGAAGCGGTCTAACGCCTTATGTGTGCCCAGTACATCTTTGATTCGTATTCTTCACAAAGATTTACATTTATATCCGTACAAATTCCAAATGGTACAGGAATTAAAGCCTAAAGATCACGCTCACAGGCTCCAATTTGCAAACGAAATGTTAGAGAGGTTCATCAGCTTTACCAACATTTTTTTCTCAGAGGAAGCACACTTCCATCTAAATAAGCATGTGAATAGGCAAAATTGCAGGTATTGGAGTGATACTAATCCCAAATTGAAGCATTAAAAATCTCTGCATTCAACCAAGGTTACTGTATGGGCAGTTTTGTCAGCAAGAGGCATTATTGGTCCATACTTTTTTAAAGATCGCCGAAGAAATGCTGTTACAGTGAATACAAAGCCGTGCTACACAACTTTTTTTCACCAGCGCTACAGGATTTCGATGGTTTTAATCAACGATCGTGATTTCAGCAAGGTGGGGCAACAGACTCATTAAGTGTTCGCGAAATTTTTGGACGAAAAGTGATATTCAAAAGAGGTGCAATTAACTGGCCACTTCGTAGCCCGAACTTATCCCCACTGGACTTTTTTTCTTTGGGGATACCTTAAAAGTAAAGTTTTCAACAGCAACCCAGTGCCACTAGAGGAATTAAAGGAAAATATTCGAGATGAAATGCAAAACATTTCACGAAACACTTGAAATTTCCGCTCCAGGTTGCAGCAGTGTCAAAATGGTCAAGGATCACATATGGATGATGTATTTTTTTTAAAATAAAATCCCTATTTGTGTACTTTAATAATAAATAAAAAGTTTTTATCTCACATAACTAGTTTCTTTTAAGTCATCATTTGAAATGAAAACGAACTTTTGGTCCACCCTGTAACTTGATTATAATTTAATCAATCTTATTTGTAGAAAGAAAGTTCTTCATAAGAAATATAAGTCGTCTCTGAAATATGAAGATAACTTTTATTAACGTCCATATGGAATGTAAAAATTAAGCAAAAATTTATATGATGCTTATATAAATCAAAGCAAACACTCTCTTATAAATAATCCTAAATTCTTCTGGAAATACGTAACAGGAAGTCAGAAACAAAACGGCCATCCCAGCGAAATGAGTTACTAAGAGAAAAGTGCTAATTCAGGAAAAGAAATAGTACGATCAATTAATTTCTGACTTGACCTTTAGTGAAACATTTTTGTAATAACTAGATTATTGATTAAAATACTTCTTGTTGTTTCACTTGTTTTTCATTGTTTTCCGACTAATTTCAAATATATGTCATTTTCAAGGACATATGATACACATAATGACATAATAGATTTTGTCTAAATTATCCTACCGTCTTCAAAGAGACAAAATGCAGTAAATTTGCTCACAAATAATTAAAGAAGACTTGTCAAAGGTGTTTCGCCCATATACCGAAGAACGTGGGTTAAAGTGGAAGAAAACAATAGAGAATGAGAGAATAAAATAAGCTCCTTGAGAAAAATTTAAAAAAAAACAAGTAAAATAAGAAGAAACACAAACAGAAATCAAATATTCCAGATGTGGAGAAGAATCCTTGCTGCCTTAACATTATGGTGATGGATTGGGTTTGAGTGGAAGAACACATTTAATTGTGAACTCCGCCCGTGCTTCTTTCGACCAAAATTTTACGTGTAGTTTTTTTTTAATAATTTGTTTTAAAATATATTTTTTAAGAAAGAAGACGAAAGACAAGTAAAGAAATACCAAGTGATTTAATCAACAATCTAATTTAAGAAATAGTAGACATGTCCGTGAAATACTTTTCGTACGATTATATTAAAGATGCAATTTATATAAGCCAGAAGACGAGGGGTTTAAACAGCATCGGTACCATTCAGAATTTTGGATGGTATATCACGTTGGAGAACGCAGATGGTAAGCAAGAATAATTTTAGGAAACTGTATTTGTTCTCTCGTCAAACCAATTTTTCATTTGTTTTTCCAGTCAGTTCGATCAGTAGAAATCAATCTCATACCTTTCGATGTATTTGTATAAAGTCACTCATACCTAAAATTTTGAACAATATTGTTGCTGATAAAGTTATGACAATGTTTACTAACATAATTTCTGTAAGGCAACATGCATTTATGTCAGTGCGATCCACGCTCATCAATTTAATGAAGTACCCAACATTATTACTTTGAATAAAATTAATACTTCCGTAGCTACATTCATGATGAAACATGTATATCACAGGAGTGGATTTTTAGATTGAATACTTGTTGAGTTTCATATTGACTTGATCAGTTTCTTGACAAGCAATAGGTTAGGAAACTTATCAGTTAAATATGAAACTAAACAAACAAGTATTTAATCTACAAATCCACCCCTGTGATATATATGTTGCACTAGAAATGTAGTAGCGGAAGTAAAAAATAAACTTTTATTGGCATTGAAAAAAAAACTAACAATCACTTTCTTTATCTTTATAATACATTATAATACATTTCTATCTCCCTTCCTTCATTCATCTTCCCTTCTCTTTTTCTTTTCCCAAGACAACCTTCTCACAATATTTACACTGGTCCCATCTTCTCTCATCCATTCCACTACCCTTCTACACCCTTTCACCCATCACACATCCACTCCCTTACATTCCTCTGCCAAGTGTACCCACTTATCCTTCCCATCCTTGCATAACACACATTCCCCGTATCTTTCACCCATCTTCTCTCGTCCAACCCGCATTTTGCTCTTGCCATGATTAATTTCTCCTCTGTTCTAAGTTTGTCCCCCTCCAGATATCTTGGCCTGCTCCCATGTACTTGCCACCTCTAATATCCGTCATTGTATTCACTCTTTCTTATCTGTTCCCGTCCCTCTGGTCTCGCCACCTCTTTCACTTTCTCGTTTACCCATCTTGCCACATTTACCCTTCCAACAACCCCACTCTTTCATACATCCCCTTCCTCGCTATTCTCCATTTGCCCTCTCCTGCGTCCACCCTTTCCCTCCATACCTCCCTCACTAGCCTTCCCTCCTCCAGTCCACTTACTTTTATATCATACCTAGCCACTCTCTTTATCGCCTTATTCACACACTCTATCTATCCGTTTTCTGCAGCAGTATATAACCCGTTGATTTCTCCACCCCTAACATCTGCCTCAGGAAACACCGTTTACTCTCTATCCTTTCATACATTCTTACCCCCCCCCCATACTTCCACTCCGTATAACAAAATACACAAGCCACACGTCACACTCACATTTCCTTTCATCCAACTTCCCCATTTTGCTCTCACCATGCTCCACGCCTTTCTTGCCTTTCCTTGCACCCATCTTGCCTACTCCTCATATCCTCCCGACCCCTTAAACATAAAGTCCAAATACTTAAACACTTTCATTCTCTCTATCATTTCTCCCTTCCACTCTAATCCTTTTATCCTTCCCTCTCTTCCCTTAAAGCGGAAGTAATAATTTAATAATTCAATTCTAAATGCTAGTGACGCGGAATTGGATACCATGTACAAGAAAACATTACTTTAATATACAAGTGTATAAATTTTAAATTATGCCCAAAATATATGAAAATAACTTGTTCAAACAAATGTAAGGAGGCTACGAGAGCATTAAACAAAGCGACTAACTTTTATTTAGAAGTAGAAAATAGAAGATATAACTTAGGACAACACCTAAAAGAGATGCTTACAGAACTGCTAAAATTTGATGATTTATCCGACAACGTACGTACTATTGTTCATACACAAGCTCACATGCACTATAAAAACCAACAAAAAAAACTCGAAAACCTGAAGCGTCAAAACCAACACTAATTGCACACTCTAAGATAGATCATAATTTTCAATTTTTTTCCTGGGATAAAAAACCTAATGGCAATAATGAATAAAGGATTAAAATTTTCACCACACTGCAGAAACACAAAGACCCATTTTGAAGCTTTAGACGTAGATACCGAAATTGCCCCAAAATGGGCAAAAATTAATACAACAATAGAAAAAGCAATTTTTTTTCAGTATAATAAAACATAACTTTAAGATTCAACAAAACCGAAATTCAAATTGGACAACTAGCAACGAGATGAAGACAATCAAATCAATAAAAACACAGTTAACCATTTGTAAAGCAAGCAAAAAAAACGCAATTACCATTCTAACACAATTAGATTATTTTACAAGATTTTCTACAAGACAACGACTTTATCGTATTAACTAAAGATCCAACCGCAGACACACAAAAATCTTTCGTCGCACTTTTAAATGATTGCGAAGATGTTATAAGTTATAAATAGCAGTATAAGTAAAACGAAATGAACCTTAAGGCTCCGATCCTATATGGAATGCCAAAAATACATAAAGAGAACATCACAATCCGTCCAGCAGAGGAGTCGTATAATAACGCACCCACTTAGAAAAAGCAGAATTTCTGAATGCCTTACTACCAAAAATCATCTCATGCAATTCAAGATTCTCAATAAGAAACTCAATACAATTTGTAGGAAAAAACAAACAAGTTCATATATTTTAGTATCCTTTAATTTTAAAAGCTTGTTCACGTGCATTCCAATAGAAGAGTTGAAGAAACTAGTAGAAACGAAGATGATGAACAAGAAATATTACAAGTTTTATTTTTTGCATCGATTCTAATTATTTCCAATTCAGCCATAAATTTTATAAGCAAAAATAAGGTCTGGCTATGGGATCACCATTGTTGGCAGAATTATTCATTTTGATCCAACAGTTTAGGAAAATTAATAACAAACAATAAAGACAAAACCGAACTTAAAAATCAAAGTAAAATCTACATGTTAAACTGCTGTGACTGCCCCAAAATATATGCAGGATAATCCGGGAGATCTATAATGGATAGGATAGAAGAGCATAAAAAAGATTTTCAATATAAGAGAGAGAAATCAGCATTTGCCACACACACCATCGCAGAAAATCATAGATTTGTAGAAGAAACAATACTACACATTGAAAAAAAGGAAGGAAATTGGATGCCCTAGAGTTCATGGAAATTAATAGAAGAAAAGAAACAGGACACCTGCTAAATGAACAAACTGAAATGTCAAAGTCCCCGTTATTTAACTTGTTCAATTTACCACCCCCACTCACAAATGTATAAATACACAACGGCAGTTTCAGAATGATTCATTCTTCGCCTAAAGAAGCCACAGTGTGGCGAAACAATTGTTGCGAAAAATAAAAGCATACTCTTTGAAAGTTTGTGTTTTAATTACAACACCCAACAAGTGAATTTAGAATTATTCATGGCATTTTTTGAAAGATAAGAAAAATATTCAGGACAAATTCACATTTAAACAATTATGTCAAATTTTGGTATCGCTACGTAGATGTTGTATTCTGTGTTTGCACAGGTACAGATCGACAATTGGATTAGTTCCTTCAAATTCTTAACAACATCAATAGCAATATACAATTTACCGTGGAAAAAGAGGAAAAACACAGTATACATTTTTTGGATCTGACAATAACTGCAATTAATCAAAAACTAACATTCAAAATATACAGAAAACCAACTATTACAGACACTATAATTCCGGCAGATTCAAATCAATCCATTTCTATTAAAAATTCGGCGCTTAATGCTTCCGCACACAGACTTGTAAATATACCACTTTCAAAAGAGGATTATGACAAGGAGTTTGCAACCATTACACAAATTGCTAAATTGGTTGATTGAGCTACATGAAGGTCAAATCAATTTGATGAATAAAGCACTTCATAATTTTATTTGAATTACCAAGAAAGTTTATTAGCGTTTTTATGCGTCAAATTACACAAATTGCTATAAACAATGGATATAATGAATAACTTGTAAGAAAGATACTCAAACAAAAACTACGAAATAACGTACAAAAACTGCTGTATAACAGCAACAGGATTTGGCAGAGTGAATCATAAAATTTTGTAAACTGAAATATTTGAGTTTTAATGATGACATCATGTCGTGGTTAGAATTATTCCTAATTGATGCCCACTTAGTGCCAAAATAAACAATTATGAATCTAAATACTTTGAAGTTAAATCGGGTGTTCCTCAGGGCTCTCCTTGTGCTATTTGTGAATGATACACTATATGATAAAACTATTCAAAACTGTTATTTCTTCTAATAACTGTATACAATTGTTTTAATGATTTGATAAATTTCAACAACTGATGCTAAAAAATCTTGTTATTTATGAAGATAAACAAGGGAACGTGTTGTAAAGGTAGAATCGCTAATGTTTGTGTGTACAATACCAATGGAATGAAGCTTAATAAGGCTAGTGTCATAAAAGATTTAGATATATTATTGGATCAAAAATTAAATTTTAATAAATCATATTGCATTTGTAATAAGGTAAGAAGATTGTAGGGATTTATGTCAGTAACAGCTAGATATTTCTCTACTGAGAGCCTGAAAGTTTTGTATTGTTGCCTTAGCTTATTCAATCTGGTCTCCTCACTTCCAAGTTGATGTAAATAGAATATAATAAGTTCGAAATAAGTTTTTCCCTGCTGTAGAATATAAGAAGCTAGGCCAATGACATATAATTGGATCATAGAAGATGGAGAGTATTTGTGTAAATAACAGCTAGATATTTCTCTAGTGAGAGCCTGAAAGTTTTGTATTGTTCCCTTGGCTTTTTCAATCTGGTCTTCTGACTTCCAACTTGATGTAAATAGAATATAATAACTCTTGAATTTTGGAGGCGTTTACTTCGTGGTACATTTTCGATTATTAAATAAAGAAAACACTTAACTTTTTTATACCACTTATATTTTTATTTCTCGTGACTAGTTTCAATTACAAGGTAATCATTATCAAACAGTTTGATAATGATTACCTTGTAATTGAAACTAGTCACGAGAAATAAAAATATAAGTGGTATAAAAAAGTTAAGTGTTTTCTTTATTTAAGAATATAATAAGTTGGAAATAATTTTTTCCTTGTTGTAGAATAGAAGTTAGACCAATGACATAAAATTGGGTCATATTCGAACATTAAATTTAAACTACATATGCTTTAATAGAAGAACCTTCGCCGATTTGTGTACCCTAAATGACGGCCTTAGTGATTACCCAAATTTATTGGCTCTGCCGGATTTCTATATACCTAAATCTTAAAGAATACTTAGAACGACCCCTCTACTTTGCTCATAACAGTACCATAACCCGAATGATGAAATGTGCCAACAACTACTCCAACTACAACTGATTCAATCTATTTGATGGCTCACTAGACACATTTAGTTTAGTTTAGTTTATTTACTTTACAAGTCCTACAAAAAAAAATACAAAATAAGATGATAAGATACATTTACAATAACTTGAATTTAGATCGCAGGACTTGAAGGCGGAGTTCACAGGGCAGTGTTCTTCCACTCAAACCATTGTTTCCTGTTTTCGATGACGATCAGGAGGTCATTTTTACCATTGAGGCAATATTTTAGCCATTACTAGTGTTCTTTCTTAATCCTCGACGATATCGGGAGTATGCATTAATTCATGCGGTTTTCTAAGAGAGGGCGTTACTAGTATTATTTCGCGTCGTGTTCATCCGTGACTATATTCATTTGAAAGCTACTGCCATCTTTTTCAGTATATGTAATTTCATTGAAGCGCAAACAACATTGTTTTCTTTTCATTTGAACATATGCTTTTGCGGGGAGTTCTTCTTCATTACTTTCACATGAAGAAAAGTGCTACCGAAAGTCATCGGATTTTAGTAGAGGTTTATGGTGACCATGCTCTTGCTGAAAGAACGTGCCGGAAGTGGTTTGCATGGTTTAAAAGTGGCGATTTCAGCTTAGAAGACGATGAACGACCCAGACAGCGAAAAAGGTTTCAAAATTAAGAATTGGAAGCATTGCTTGATGAAGATGCGTATTGAAATCGTCAGACGATCAAAGGGGACCTCTACCGAACACAATTAATTCATTTGAAGAGAGCGATTGCGGAAAAATTACCAGAATATGCAACCAGACACGAATCCATAATTTTCCATCATGACAACGCTCGGCCACATGTTTCAAGACCGGTTTAAAACTATTTGGAAAACAGTGGATGGGAAGTTCTACCTCACCCGCCTTAAAGCCCCTTCTGATTACTACTTGTTCAGATCAATGCAGAATGCCCTCACCGGAATACGCTTCACTTCAAAACAGGGTATCAAAAATTGGCACGGTTTATTCTTCACCACCAAGCCGGAGAAGTTCTTTTGGGATGGAATCCAAAAACTGCCAGAAAGATGGGCAAATATTGTAGCTTCCGATGGACAATACCTTGATCATTGAGTGTATAACCATTTTTTCACAATAAAGCCTTAATTTTCGAAAAAAAAAACGCATGAATTAATGCATACTCCTGATAAAATTGATTTTTTTTGTGTTTTGTTTGTTTGTTTTTGGAGAATTATCAAGTTCCTATTGATAGATCATAGAGTTTTGAATTCTAGGTTTAAATAACGATATAATTAGATGATTTTCTTCATTCTTAAATTATAGAGCTCAATATATAATCAATTTAATGGAGCATGGAGCAATCTTGTTAAACGCCCTGAGGGATTATTATTAAGCTGATAATACGTATATATACTTATTTCACATTACAGAATTTTAATATCTAGGTTTTAATAGTGAAATAATTTGATGTTTTTTTTATTAATAATTATTTAAGAGTTTTGGAGTTCTTTTTTAAAGTAAAATTTATGTAGTATTGGGTGTTTCGCAGGGTTCCCATTGCGGGCCATTATTATTTCTATTATTTATCAACGGCTTATCGAGACATGTATTACACTCCAAATTCTTACTGTTCTTTAATTATTTACAACTAGATATAGTGGCAAACAACATGAATGGCTGTAGAGAAGTTAAATGGTGTGCTTCATTTGCGGAAAATATTTATTTTTATTAATTTGTTTATATGTATTATTCGAAAATGAAGACCAAAGATAAATAAATGAAATAGCAGAAGTTCTTAAGACAAACGCAGGATGATAGGAATTTAGATGGAATCACAAGTAATATTATTGACAATTGTTTCAATAAGTGATTCATTTTGTTGTTGTGGCACATTTTAAAATTGTTGCATTATTTGTTATAAAATCGAGCGACTTTTTTTTTATATTCAGTAGAATCGTTACATTTACAATAATGTGTCGCAAAATTTTATAGCAGCAAATCGTTACCTCTGCAGCCCCGATTCAATTCCCACCAAATTTATGTACCGCGTTTATTATTCGCTACCTCTCAGGTTTTCTGCATGCATAAAAAATATAACTTTTTTTATTCTATTTTTGCCGGTCCAGTGGAGTTCCAAACATTATTCTTATTTACCTTATTCAGCAGCCCAGAGGGACGTATGTAAATTTTTTAGAGCACACTGACCATTCGACAAATAAAACAAACTCGCCTGGCTCGCAATAAACATAATTCGAATTTCAATACCGCGAAAAATTCTAATTACAACGGAAACAATCATCAATATTTGCTCTTTGGCGTAGATGAAATATATTGTGTATACATTATGTTATGTTTAAATTATTATTTATAATTATTTTGGTCATTTTTGTATGAAAAAAAAAAAAGAAATCGTCTCGAAGCTCATATTCCAGATGCTAAGCTTACAAATTTATCATCTAAATTACGGTATCTTCCTGGTACGCATTACAATGATTTGTGGCTTGTTGTTTGCAAGACCATTTATACTATTTAATATATGAGATTCACGCAACCCGCTTCTTCCTATTCAACACATGTGTGGCCTGCAAGGGGCATACCAGGGGCTAATAGTCCAAACTATTACTGAAACACTTGTTCGGACAGTCTCTGTGACAGTTTAGAAGAACTAATGGATTAACCCGGTGACCCTATTTATTCTAAGAGTTTAATTAAATTAAATCAATTTCTAACTAAGAATTATAAAATTAACGTTCTATATGAATACTATTAATAAATAAACGAATAATCTTTCGCGGCTTGCGAGATTAATCAGTGCATTAATGCTAAAAGCTAACCGTGTACTAATTATAAAATATTCAAAAGTAAAAAGCTTACGGGAACATATAACACGATGAAAACAACGTGGGAAATAGTTTGGTGAAAGATTAATAGAGCATCCGCCGTACGACGAGCAACAATAAAAACTTTCCGCGGCAATACGTTTTCCTAAATATTACATAAACTACGTATTATATTAAAACCGCGGCCATCGCGGTAAGTAGAGCACATTACTCGAAATGCCCAGTTCAAAATTGTATATGACGTATAAATTACGTACGTCAATAAAACTGACATATAGACACTTGTTCACATGGGTTTGAATATTTTCATTCGATAAATAATGTACAGAGGAATATAAAATATAGATATTCAGATATGGCGGATGTACGCAATTAAAACGATGATAAATTTTAATTGGAGGGTTTTGTGTATTTTATATATATATATATATACAATGAAAAAACGACACTGATATTACACAAGGGCCGGTATAGTACAATATTTTAATAATACACATAGTTTGGTTGACAAAATTGTTATTACATAAAATTTGCAAGATTTTAATATGTCGTGATGATTTCA
The DNA here is from genome assembly GCA_963969525.1 of Ontholestes murinus. NCBI lineage: Eukaryota > Metazoa > Arthropoda > Insecta > Coleoptera > Staphylinidae > Ontholestes > Ontholestes murinus. The sequence goes on from OZ018399.1 coordinate 13,286,373, forward strand.
ATATACTCCGTTTCCCTGTCTTTAACAGCGCTGCACTGATGAGATACAAAATAGATCAAACCGGTCAGTGGTTGTTATTAACAGGGAATAATAATTAATGTTTATATTATATTTATGTTTGTTGAATTTGGTTCTCGTTTATCACGTGGTGAAACATTTTTAATATTAAGGGTTGTTTATAGAAAGGCACTTGGTTGGTTTCACAATTTTTATATTTATGTTTTATTTATAGCCGAAACAAACAATTTTCGTATGAAACTAAATAATGTATTAAAGCGTATCCAGGTTTGTATGAAATATGTCTAATTGAAAAAGGCTTTAAGGTGAAACGCGATCCGGCTTTGGAATTTTAAATGATTTTATTTTTAAAGTTTCTACTAGATATTACCAGGATTTTCCATATAATCCTCACGGCGCGTGACCTTCAAACTCCGAAAAGTACTTGGCTGTTGTGTATTTACTGGCATTCGATAATAGAGACTTTAACTAGAGGGATATTGTCAATTATACATATCGTATACAATACGAATTAATTCTATAAACCCTTTAAATCATTGTATTTATAATATATTTATATTATTAAATTAATTTCAGTGTAATTTGCTTGATAATTTGATAGTAAATATAAATATTTCTCTGTATGAAAAATATAACTCTACATTAACGTAATGTATGTATTTTATGTATGGCTTGATGATAGGACTACTTAAATACATATTAATTAGAAATCAATCGGCAATCATTAGATTCAGGAGATGAAGCATTCGTGCGAATTTCCGTAATTACATGTTAGAGTATGTTCAATTCCGTATCCGATTAGACAAGGCGTAACAGTAAAACCATGGTTATTACACATTAATATAAGCACGTCCCAGTTTCATAAAACACTTGCCAATTCCACCACGGCATAAATCTAATGCGCGCAGTAATAAAAGCAAATATATTAAAACTAACTTGTCACAAATAGTACAATAAAGAGGGGCAAAAAAAAGGGGAAACTGTTTCCGTGTGTTATTTCTTCCGCCAGTTGTGTTCTCTTGCAGCTTGCGCGGGTTGGGGGGCGCCCTGTTTTTTTTTGCACTTGGCTCTAGTTCAGGTCATTAGTATTCGAATACCGAAGGCAATATTCATTATAAATATTATCAATTCAGAAACGGCCCCTCCGTTGCAAACTATTCTCGAAAATATGTTTACTTTGCTAAACTGATTTCGCGTTTTAATAATCCTGCTGGGCGACGACGCCCAGGGGCACGTTCTTGCGATTTTCTGCAACTACGCTCTTATTGTAATTGCATTACAATGCACTCACTGCGGATACCAATAAAGTAATTACATATCTGCTATTAATCAGCTCTGGATTTTCCCCAAGTTTGGCTTGGTCAGAGTTGTACAATAACAAACATTACAAACATAAATTACACAAACATTGTATACCTATTGTATATATAATTAGTTTGATTATACATACATTATTAATAAATAAAATATTTCATTTTATTCTTCTACTAATAAAGCGTATCAAAGTAGCATCGCAACTCCCCCCTACTACTTCAATCCGACCAATTAAATCAGCACATATTTACAAGAAAACACGTCTTACTTTCGAGTTTACCCAACGTACTAATTCGACTTCGGGATATAAACATTTCCCGCATTCTAGCATGTGATACCGGAACTGAGTCGGTCATATCTGTAAACATAACTCGGATTCGGAGACCTTAATTAATACTAGGAAGAGCGTTAAGTATGTCTCAGGTTTAGTCAATTGTTCTTGTAATTGTAACCACTCTATATCTGTGTCACATAATTTATGGATAATTTCCAAATGGCTTCAAGATATGCGCAGACTATTACCATATTGAACGGTCTTAATGGCGTAGCTTCAACGTCGTTTGCCACAAGCCCCCCCCTTTGGGCTCCCCACCCCAGCGAGGCGCTAATCATTGTAAACAGAAGGCTTACATTCCAATTATTTCAAATTAGCGAAAAATTGATCCGGCAGTTAATTACGAAACATAGATGCCCGTGATGAGGAGCGGGAACAGTATGATTAATGTGGAACTGGATTCTTCACATTCACGATGTGCAGTCCCATTACAACTGCCACAAAAGGTTTAGTTTTTAATTTTGAGTAACCACAAAAAATGTAAATATAAGTACGAAACGATGTCGACTATTAATAAACACAATCATTGTTAATAAATTCAAAATTACTTTCTCATAATATTTGATACATCTGAATTATAAGTTATATAAAATAGGAAACTAATACGATTTATTAAATTATAAATTTGATCTTAGTAAGAAGGTAAATTATTAATTAATTGCTCTTCGAGTACAACAACAAACTACTACTTGACCTACCATAATAGTTTAATGTGTAAATATTTATCACATTCCTCTTAATAAACAATTGGCTAATATAATTCTGACCTATCTCAACATTCTAGCGCTAGCGTACTCTTGACCTTACCCAATAATCGTTGCATTAACATAGCAAACCCTTGACCTTGACCCAATAGTGTGTGTGAATAACCTTTGCCTATTGACCTTACTCAATAATCTATGTAATAGAATAGAGTACGATTGACCTAATTCATGCACAGACTGTTATGGTAGGTCAGGAGTACGCTAAATCAATTCATATATAATTGAACAGAATAAAAGCACAGACTACTGTTGTTACCACTGTGTGTAATGTATATTGTTGAATGTTTATGATAAGAACAATTACTATTTTAATTTACTGAACTTTAAAAACAAGTTTCAAATCTGCTTTTGTATAAATATTTAAAATTTTACCTTAAAATCTTTTTGGGATAGAGTGTATACACATATAGCTTCTAGAAATTGTAATAAAGGTATCTAAGAACGTCAAAGCGGATTTTAATAAAACATACAAAATATTACACGCCCACTTTTAAATAAGGACACGCGTGAATATTTTAAACGTCCATGGACACACTGCGGCATATTGGATAGTTCCCTCTTTTACAGACGTGAAACGGCTAAAAGCATAATCCGCCTATAAGAAAGACATAAATTATAAACAACATCGAAGGCCGGACGCCCCTCCTAAATAGTTAATTCTGTCTGTGTAGCAAAATGCGACGGGCTTCATTAATTACATATCATACGGCTGTATGTAGCGGGGATACGTGTCATTGAGTTTTAAGGCGATTATTTTTTAATGACTCTGAATAGCTAGTACCTGTGAACAATCACAGCTGATATCAAGTTGTTGGTTGTAATTATTAAACGCGGAATTCATTACAATTACAGATTAACCAGCCGTTCATCGCAAAACCGAATTCTATTAATGATTCCTATTTAGAAAATTTAGTAAATATTAAATATACCTTTGTAACAAAATAATAAATAATTTTACCATTTCTATATTTCTACATTGACTATCAATATAAAGTATGCTGTATTATAAAATTTTATCCATGCATTGTAATAGAAGAAGAAAAATAGTTATTGCCCTAAGTGGAGGGTCCAAAAGGCCACCAGCCTTTGTGTTTTGGCTAAAAATTTAGCATTATATTAGAAACTAAAACAATCTACAAAAAACTTCTAGATGATGGAAAAGTACAATGCAATCCACTATCAGAAAAGCTTATCTGATGCTAATTGTGGTCACACAAAACATCCATGGACATAAAATATATAAATAAATAAATATATTTTGCTATAAAACAAAAAAATTAAAATAAATTTAAAAAAAAACTGATTATTTCAATTTGAATATTGACATATATAACAACATATATAAGATAATCAATTTGAATATGTACATGTACCATATAAACTTGTCAATTTAATATTTATTCTATATTTAGACTTTTGAGGAGAACGGTACACCGTTCTAGGCAGTGTAGTCAACTTACAAAACTGACTTCAATAAAGCATAATATGTTGGGCCTTTATGTCTAAGAGTGGATTTAAATTAAAAGAAATATTTTAAGTGTCCTAATAATTATTCAGCGGTGTGATATTAAAATTTTTTAAATTACAAATAATTCAAAAATGAATTGCTTTGATGAAGACAAGTGTATTAAAAACTACATAATATTTGAAATTAAATAAACAAATGCCCACATTGTTTAATTAAGAAAACTTATTGAGAGAATATCTGCGATTCTTCGAATTCCCTGCAAATGCATTATACGTGAAATATGTATTGGATAATATTGCTCCACAAAAAAACCATTTTGACGCGTCGAAATCGTTGATTTACTCAGAAAATTAAATAATCCATAGCCAAACTCCATTACTTGCTACGTTAATGAGATCCAAAATAGATCAAAAGGGGTCCGCGGCTGTTGTTGACAAGGAACAATAATTAATGTACAGAACGTGTGTTAAATTTTTCAAAAATTTTATAATATAGAATGTAATTGTTGATAGCAAATATCAAGGGCCAAGTTCATGTACAATTTTAATTGGTACCTAATCAGCTCCATCAAATCATTAAGCCACCATAATATTGGTGATACTGCTTCCTTTTTGCGATAATTTCGTTTAAACACCAACCAGAAATGACAAATGTTGACGAGTAAGAACAGCGCTCACAAAGAAGTGCTTTTAGCAGATAAACAATGACATATCAATGACAGATGACAGTTAACAGATGATAGTTAATATTTGACAGATTATAATTGAAATTCACAAATGGCAGTTAACAGATGACACATTTTAGATGACAGTCGACGATAGCAGTTGGTAGATGATAATAAAAATGGCAGATTATCAATTAAATGATAGATGGCAATTGACACATAACAGATGACAGTCGATAGATGACAGTTGAAAAATGAGTTGACAGATGACAATAATAAATGGCAGATGATGATCAGTAACATATTATTGATAAATTTTAAATGATAAATGACCATTTATAGATAACAGATGACAGTTGATAAATGACAATTGACAGATGACACTTGATAGAGAACGATAATAAATAGCAGAATATCAATTTAATGACACGTATCAATGACAGGCGAAAAATGATAGACGACAGATGACAAATGTAAAATGACAATTGACAATTTACAGATAACAAATGACAGTTGACACATGACAATAATAAATGGCAGATGATCAATTACATGACAAATATCGAAAGACCAATGATATATTAAGCGAAAATTATCGATGACAATTGACAGATGACGATGTCAGTTGACAGTTGACAATAATATAATTGCAAATGATGAATTACACACAAAATATCATATCACCAATAACATCAAAAACAAATGGAAAATTACATTATATTATATCAATGACATAAGACAGTTGAGGTATGAATGTTAACATATCACAGTTGAAAATTGTCAGGTGCAGATGACAGTTGATATATGACAATAATAAATAGTATGATCAATGACAGTTGACGTGATAGTTGACACATGACAATAATAAATGGCAGATGATCAATTACATAACAAATATCAAATGACCAATCATATATCAAGGGAAAACAGATCGCAGTTGATAAATGACATTTGACAACTGACAGTTAACAGATGACACTTGGTAGATGACAGTTAACGCTAGCAGCTGACAGATAACAGATAAAATATGACAATAATAAATAGCAGATTATCAATGAAAAGTGTAAAGTGATAGAAGACAATTGCCAAATATCAGATGACAATTGAAAAGTCAGTTGACAGATGACAATAATAAATTGCAGATGATCAATTACATGACATATATCCGATTACTAATAACATCTCATTGACAAATGTAAAATGACAAATGACAGATAACGGATGACAGTTGACACATGACAATAATAAATGGCAGATGATCAATTACATGACAAATAGGTGACCAATAATATATCAATGGTAAAGGGAAAATGATAGATGATAATTGACAGATAACGTAGGACAGGTGACGGGTGACGATGTCAATTGACAGATGACAATAATATAATTGCAGATGATGTTTTTCACATAAAATATCAGATGACCAATAACATATCAATAACAAATGGAAAATTATAGATGACAGTTGACAAATAGCAGTTGACTCATACCAAAATACTGCTGACAGCTAACAGGTAATAGATGATAAATGATGAATCATAAATTACAAATGACAAATGTCCAATGAAAGTTCAATAAGGCAAAATTGTAGATCGCAAGAAAACATATCAGCTCCATCAAATCATTAAGCCACCATAATATTGGTGATACTGTTTCTTTCGATGAGAACGCCACTTAATACGACTGGAGCCCCAACATTTTTGCGATAATTTCGTTTAAACACCAACCAGAAAATGAAAATGTTGACGAGTCAGAACAGCGCTCTCAAAGAAATGCTTTTAGTGAGATAAGGTCCGACAATATGCTATTATAAGGGTGTCGAGATGCATTTCCTCTTCTCTTCATCCAAAGAAAATGCTCGTTGAACTAATAATAGGTCTTAATTTTCGATTAAAATGATATATTTGGTCAATTAAATGATGGAATACTATCGAACTTTTCAAATTGGCCAAATTAAAGCACTTGCATGTTCCATAATTTTAATTTCAGTTTCCTGACACGTGTTTCGATCGTGTTTACACTTTGATAATGATCGTAAAAGATCGAAACACGTGTCAGGAAACTGAAATTAAAATTATGGAATATAACAAGTGCTTTAATTTACCCAATTTGAACATTTTGTTCCATCAAGAATGTATTGAATATATCGAAGCTTTATTGGCAGCAGTATCATCGAAGGTATATTGGACAAGAGTAGAAGATTTTCCATGCACGTTCAAAATTGTTGCAAATATTTATTTATGTAAATTGTGATAGCGTATTGTATAAATAAACACTATTGCTATTTAAAATAATATTACTATTACGTTTACATATTTTTTTTTAAATCACCTATTTGAGAACATTGAAAGAATTTTTTTGAGCAACTTCCCTGGTTTAATTGACATGTGGAACACATCCTTAAGTGCAATCGAGGTGCAAAAATGCTTAGGTTTCCACACTCTTGTCTTTTTTTAAAATTGAAACACCTAGAAAATCATATCGCTTTAAACTATCAGAAAAATAAATGCCCAAAAGTACAAAAACCCTGCATACTTTGAGTGAGCTAAAATTTTATGAAAATTGTTAGGCCTTTTTGGCTTCGTATTCGTGTTTAGAGAACTCCAAATCATCGAGAAAATCTTGAATAGACGAGGCCGTTACCTCTTCATGATGCCACAGTGTGGCGAAACAATTGTAGAACAATAAAATAATTTTTGAAACCACACGCTGTACCAATGTTTTATAAAGTTATCGATTGCTTTTTTAGAGACTTGTATTTATATGAACTTGAGTAAACTAATTTATAGTCGTAGGCTCTTATTGAGATGGCTTTAGAAAGTCTAGGAAGTATGATAAATTTTCTAAATGATTTATGCTTTAGTTCGGTTGTAATTATTTAGAGTGTGTGACATATTCTTTCCAAATGATTTAGGTAACATTTAGAACAAGAGCACCTCAAATGACTAAGAAACATCATTTTTGGCCAAGGAAGGATACCTCTTTTCGAATGTTTCGTTTAAATGAATTAAAGTGAACATTCAATTAACTTCAAAACTAATTAACATATCAATCATTTTTGTTAAAGGAAGGATACCTTTTTCGAATGTTTCTTTTGCAAGAATTTGGGTAAATATTAAATTAATATTAAAACTAATTAAGATATCTCATTTAGGTTGTTTTAGGTTACCTTGCATGTGTGATAATTTTTCCAAATGATTTAGCTTGCTCGGTGAACTAACGATAAGTATTAATATTCCATTTTGTTTATGTATTCAGAAAATCAATATAGTTTATAGATTTTAAATTGACGAGATAAATGAAGATAATCAACAAAACAGAGCTAGAACCTTCCTTCAGAAAAGTGAACCAACTAAGAAAACCGGAAGAACCAAAATCAACGGTGGAGGGTAGTTGTGTATGGACCAAACGAAGATCATACAAGTATGGTCAGAATACTTCTAATCGGCCAGGACTTAATCGGAGGGGATGAACCAATACCAGTCCACACGGCGCCACAATGGTTCCAAATGCCGAAAAGCTGGCCAAAAATCCCAAAAATAAAAGTTTGCTTTAGGGTCTCTTTAGTCTACAGTTATGTATATTGGTAGCTGCCCTGTCGGAAACCGCCGGTTCTACAGAGTATAACCTGAACAGGTGGCTAAAAAAATGTCGAGAAAAAAAAAAAAAACGCCTCGTGTAAACATCCACTTGCGGTTTTTGAATGTTCACCAAAAACTTTTCTGTTCCAGCTTTTAATGACAAAACCTTAAGTTTAAAGTTTTATCTCAATCGGATCATTAAAAGCCTATATACAATTTTGAACGAAAATATAGCAATTTTTAACTTTTTGTCCGCCATATTGGATCAGTCATTTTGTTTTTCTGAAAATTTTAATTAAGATTTTTTATCAGAGTCGTAAAAAAAACTATTTTATTATAAATAAGTAATTGTGGAGGCTTTCACTTCGTGATACATTTTGATAAATTCAAAATAAATAAACAATTAACTTTGTTGGTATCACTTTTTATTATTATAAATAAAAATAAAAAGTGATATCAACAAAGTTAATTGTTTATTTATTTTTTTATGCAAATCTGACGGTTTTTACATTTTTGGTTCGCTATATTGGATCCGCCATTTATAATTTTTGAATTTTGAATAAGATTTTTCTTTAGTTTCCTTAAAAGAACCTATATACAAAGTTACAATAAAATCCAACGACATCTTGTATTTATGACCATATTTTAGGCATTTGGAAACCCAACGAAAATACAATCACTGTGGTGAAAGTAGAGAAAGCAATCAATAGGCAAAAGAATAATAAGGCACCAGGACTGGATAACATACTAAGCGAATTTTAGAAAGCGTGGTCTGTAAAACTAAAAGAACAAATGACCCAACTGATCTTGCATACATGGAAGGAAGAAGAGGTGGAATACAGCGCTGATAATACCATTACATAAAAAAGGGAAACGTACCAAGTGTCAGAATTTCAGGGGGATCTCGCTACTAAATGCAGCATACAAAATCATGCCCAATCAATATCATCCTAAATAAACTGTGATCCCATAAGCCTAAGAAATACTGGAAGAGTACCAGAGTTGGTTTCGACCTAATAGGTCAACAATAGACCACATATTTAAGATCAGACAAGTACTAGAAAAATGCTGGGAATCTGATATAGCGGTGTACCAACTGTATGTAGAATTCAAGCAGGCATCGATAGAAAACAACTATGGTACGCCCAACAAGTTTTGGGAATCCCCTCGATTAATACGAATGACCGTACAAAATGCAAACAGTCGTGTAGGAATCGAACAATCTCACCAAACATCAGGATGACAACAGAAGTGAGACAAGAGGATGGACTCACGCCGGTCCATTTTAATTTGGCACTGGAATCCGTAATAAGAAAAAATAGACTACCGGCAACCTACTTAAAAAGTTGGCCCAGCTGATGATATATACGTAATAGGACGAAACAACCAAGTGGTACAAGAAAACTACCAAAAGCTAGAGCAAAAAGTGGGGAAAGTTTATCTGCGAGTAAATGAAGACAAAACAAAAATGATGATAACATAAAGAGGCGGAAATTTACAATGTGACTTAAGAGGAAACAAAAATTTCGAAAAGATAGAAATATTCCAGTACCTAAGAGGAAACAATAACAACACAAACAACATGGCCGCCGAAATAAAACACAAAACCTGTCAAAGCAACAGAACGATATTTGGACTCAAACTACTTCTCAAATCTAACATCTTGCCGCATAAATCCAAGATGAAACGGTACAAAAAACTGGTAAGGCTGTTGTGTGTGAGCGTTGTGCTCTTACAAATAATCTGGAACAAATAAAGCCTATTGAAAATTGAAAGGAGTGTCTTACAAATGATATACGACCCAATAAGGACGGATGAAGGGTAGAGAATAGGAATGAACCAAGAACTCGAACAGTTGCTAAATAGAGACTTCATTGTAAGATATGTAAAGGCAATGTGAATAAGGTGGCTAGGGCACGTACAGTGCATGGAGAAGTGCCGAGTAACCAAGCTAGTGATGGAAACCAAAATGGATAGAAAACATGACGTGGAGAAGGGCCTAAAAAGGCTTAAGATCAAACAGTGGCTGAGGAGGAAAAATCCCTATGAAGGACGTAAGGCTATAGAAGAAGAAAACATATATTTTTAATTTTGCAAAGATTCCCAGGTTTGGGGGATATATAAAACAGGTTTTTAATTATCCAGTCAAAGATTTAATTTTATTGTCACATTTTTTTGATGTTCTTTAAAAGAGTTTAGATTTGGGGACCTAATCTCATTGAATTTAGTTGACAAAAATACTTTTTTTACAGATTTTACAGTTTTCTCTTTTTATTTCAATATATTACACCTAATAAAACATTTTGAAAATCTTATCAGTCAAACTTATATTGAAGTTTTAATCAGAAAAACAATTGATCAAATGTACTAAACATAATTTTATGAATTAATGTATGACAGGGTAAAGAGTTGAATTCAAAACACCTCAAAAAATAAATATGATGATAAAATATTGATATAATGGCGGACGAAGTGAACGTCGACTGTGAAACCGCCACGAACAAATCAAAAACCAAGTGTTCTAAATGTAAAAGGGTTGTAGTTTCTGCAGTAAGTTGTCGAGCTGTAATACAAACTTCCATCCAGCGTGTCTTGACATCCGTATGAAGAAATGTGAGCGTCGAAATGCTAACTCAATTTGCGAGAACGAAGAGGTTAAGTCAGCAAGCCCCACCAAGAAGGTACAGTGCAATTTCGATACGTTTTTGAGGAAAATAAACTACTGAGAAAACTAATAAATGAACTAGAGAATAAGAATGAAGTGTTAAGTGATTGCAATATTGTTTTTAAAGAGAAACTCAATTATCTTCAAATAAACTGTAGTTGCAAACATTACCAACAGTTTTCCTGTAGAAATTGCAGCTCCCTGGAAATCATTTACATCATTCTACCAGATGTAGAAGATTCTTGTCACCTCTGAGCCAATTATAGAACCATAAAATGTCAAAAACAATGACCTTACACGTGAATGGAAACAATGTAAAGCTGGTAAATCAATCAAGCCACTACAAGTAGTCGAACAGGAAACCTTACCGGCGACCCAATCCCCAAAAAATTAGCCACTCAACAGAAAACACCCGCACTAGATGATAAAGGTGGACTGCGTAATTTTCAACATGATACCGATCAGTGGAAACAGGTGCGAAATAGGAAGCCAAGGCAGAAGATTAAAGGAACTGGCGAAGATAAAATTATTCAAGGTGTCGAGAAGAAGGCATATCTCCATATTTACAGACTTGACCCAAACACAACAGAGAGCTCACTATTGCAATTCTTGGAAACGAAGCAATTAAAACACTTCCACTGTAAGAGATTACAAGCGAAGCATCCCTAGAAATACAGCTCATTTAAGTAACTATTCGCCTAAATAAACTAGATGAAATAAAAAAAAAACGCTAATTTATGGCCAAAAGGCGTAGTAATTGACCGAAAACGCGAGAAACCTCAACGGAAAATACTCACACAATCAATATTTTACATCTGAACATACAATCCATAAAAAATAAAATACTGGAACTCGAGACATTCTTGATGGAATCAAATAATAAATATGCTTTTCGTGTCTGTGTGAGCATTGGCTAAATGAACAATAAACTAAATATTTATGTTTAAATAATTATGTAGTAATATCACATTTCGCTTGCAAGAATTTGAATGCATTGTAGGCTCTTGGATCTTATGTATTTTGGTATCGTCCCAAAATTCGATAATTTTGTTTGTTGACGTACCTATTCATCCACGATTATGGTGACGGTAAAATCGGCGAAGCGTGCAGAACGTTGCCCGAACAGAACACCCAACCTGAATAAACCTGAATAAACGACGGCCAATTTGACAGATGTAACTTCAACAATATGGCCGCCATCAACTGCAAAATTTGAAACATTGAGGAATTATGATACTAGCGAAAAGCTTAGAAACTTCCACCCCTGTAACTTTAATTCATCACTCAGTAGAGCGAGACGGTGAGATTGCTGCGGTATTCATCCAAAACTACAATCTCACAGTAATATCAGTCTACCGTTCTCTAATGGAGAATGAAGTCTTCTTGAGGTCTTCACAAATGTGTTGTCCTCTGTTTTAGATCAATCCTTCTTAACAAAAACAAATATCATTTCAACCGGGGATTTTAATGTTGGGTTCAACGGAGAGGATCCCAACAAGAAAAAACTCCATGACATGTTATCCTCTTATGGCCTGGCGAGAAGTATTATTTGTTCTACAAGAGTGAATAACTGTCTCAACAATATTTTTTCTAGTTATAATGTCCAACTTACACAACAACATCATTGATACAGCAATATCGGACCACTTCGGAATAATTTTTAATTTTCACACAACAAACCTCATATAGTTGTGAAACCAATAACATCACAGGTGAAGCTACAGTTCTTCAATCATATTAAAGAACTCACAGACTGGAGCATCATAGATGACCCAACAATGGAACTGTCACAAAAAATGAAATTGCTTATAAATACTATACAAAGCTTTTCCTGAGAAAATCGGGAAAAGGTCAAATAAACACTTGCATTTGAAACACACACACTAGGAACAATGCGGTAAAATTTAAGCTTAATGAATATCATATGTAAGAATAGTGAACTTAAAGCCACTAGAAACAAATACAAGGCAATCTATAAAAACGAAATAAAGAAGGCAAAACTAGAAGCTAACAATAAATACCTATTAAAACATTGTAATTCGCCCAGGGCCATTTGGAGTTTGATAAAAAAATCAACGACTTAGTCATCCGCATAGTCAAATAACACCAAATGAATTTAATAACTACTTTGCAAACTTTAGCTAATGAACTGTTGGAATCCGCTCCTGTACTTTTAATGTGTGGTGGTGTCAACTATGATATGTCTACTTACTTTAAATTTTGCGAGGTAACAATAATCGAAGCTAGAAATATAATTAACAAATTAAAATCGAGTTATAGTTTTGACATTTATGTAATCAATACGGAAATGATCATATATATAAAGAACCAAATAGTGATTCCACTAACAAAACTATTTAACGAATACATCAAAAGAAATACTTTAGCTGATCTATTATATATATATCTGTCATGCTGACATTAACAGCCAAAAGTCTCCCCTAAAAATGGGACAAAATAGAAAATTAAAGCATTTTCTAGAAGAATCCAGATGTTCAAGAGGATATTTGCTCCCTCAGCATCGTGGTCAAACAAGGGTTAGAGTGGAAGATCGTCGCTGCTGCACGAACTCCGCCCAGCTTCGTCCAGTCAAAATTTTTGTACGTTTCCTATAATTTTTGTGTAGATATTGATATGTATTTTTTTAATTTTGGATTGTAAGCTAAAGAATAATAAACATAAACATAAACATAAACATAAACATAAGAGTCACAAAAATTTCTCCAATTTACAAAAAAGGAGATGAGGAAGATCCCGCGAACTATCGACCTATAAGTATTCTTCCAATTATCTTAAAAATATTTGAGTCACCCCTTAAAGAGCAATTGGTTGAATGCTTAGAATTTAATAACATCCTCACTAGACAGCAATATGGGATTAGGGAGGGTTTATCAACTACGAGCGCTATCGCTGATTTTGTTAAGTGGACAATTGACTGTTTTGAGAATAATATGCACTCAGAAATCTTTCGATTCTGTATGTCACAGAATTCTACTACGTAAGTTATATTTTTATAATATACATCCAAATGGGTGTATATGTTATTATCTTACCTCGCCGGTAGAACACAAACGTTCCATTACAATCAATCAAAATCTGAGTACAAAAAAAGGTCACATGGGGTACCTCAGGGCTCTGTTCTTGGGCCTATTCTATTTCTCATGTTTATAAATGATCTTCCATCATAATTAAGCAACAGTAGGGTTATTTTGTTTGCTCAATTAACGTGGATTTAACAACTGCAAATGACTGCCATAAATCTAAAATGTCAGCACTTAACGATTGGTTTTTAAGTATTTAATGAACAAAAAATGCAAACATTAATCCCATTTACACATACAAATGAACCAGTTTAGTTTCTGAGCGTCATTATTGATCCGCTTCTCAACTGGGGGGATCATAGTGAATCGTTGTCGAAGAAACTATGCTCAAGTATATTTTTACTTAGGAAAATATCACAATCAGTGTCAAAAGATGTTCTTCGTACTACATATTTTTCATTATGCGAATCACAAATAAAGTATGGGCTGCTTGTTTGGGGGCACAACTCTAGTCGCCACAGAATATTTGCTCTTCAAAGACAGGCATGGGATACAGGGGTGACTGTAAACAAAACTCTCTATGTTTTTTGTTAATAACCGAGTATATGAAATAAATATTTAAATAGTAATAAAAAGCTTGCAATCACTACTTAAATTTATTTTGTTTTCTATAATTATAACTGTGAATATTTTCTCGATTTAAATAAAACAAAATTGAATTAATGTAAAGTGAGGAATTTAAAATGTATTAATAGAATTGTTTATGGCGTAGGATTGCTACGGTATTGATCAGGGAACGCGAAATAAAATTATTTCGGTGTGTAATATCATTATTTCAGGGAGTAAATCATGTACAGTGTTTGTTTTTGCAGATATGTAACTGCGGCTCATTTAAAATTCCACCCCCGGCGCATAAATCACTATAATGATTAATATATAACAGCAAAAATAACATTAAATCACGGCGAAAATTTCTTTTATTCGATTATAAATCCTGGGGAAATGTTTAAATTTCGACTAATTACGGGCGTGATAAAAGTGGATGTTCCGGAGCCCTGGGCGGCGGGAACTTCGCCCGGATTTATGCCGGAATATAAGTGAAAATGCCAATAATATAAAACAAAAGCGGAGCTAATAAATAGCCGACTTGGAAACTCGGCCACAGGAGGATAGGAGCTAAACTCTTCAACAAAAAAAAAAGAAACTGGAGATCTGATATCTGCTCGACCTGCACTGATTGTGCGACGACTACATCAGATGAACGTTTTAGGGCTGGATAAAAACTCTATATTCCATGTCGGATTTGCTCTTATTTTTCGTAAAAAGGATTTGATACATAACTTCAGCGGGGGTTATGGCACGGAAAGAATTGACATACAACGTCTAGCAAACATAATGATTTTTAGGGGCCGCAATTAACACTGCATAGACCATAACGGCCGCTATCTGCGAGCACATGCCGTGACATTTTATTTGCTCTACGAGATCTCAATGTTAATGTTTATAGAAACTAATCTTTCTTGCTTCAAAAATATATGCCTCATATAATTCCCTTGGCGGCGACCCTTTTCAACGAAAATATCCCAGAAACGTAGCTGTACAGTTAATTATACTTCTATGTCATAACTGACTATATTTCAGCAACTCCCGTATCCGCAAATGCGGTCAACATGATTACATTACAAATTGCATAGGATTATCATAATTTAATTATGATATATAAGGTTACCCTTACTATTAAAATTATTAACATAAAAAATATTAATTTATACATTATTTTAGAAAATATAAATATTTAAAACATTATACATTGAATATATTATTTAAATATTAGGATATTTTTTTTTGTGGAATATCAAAATTTAATAAAAAAAATTAATTAAGTCAACGAATAAATATTACACCATAGTTATAAGAATAATGAGTTTTGTAATTTCCATTCCAAATGGCAACTGGAACGTGCATATGTGCGGCGTTTATTAATATTTATAATTCAGTGGTTACGTTGAGGCAGGACGGAGTTTCAGACATATATTAATGCCGGATATGCCGACGGCATATTACAAATAAATAAATAAGTGTGTATATCTCGCATTTGGGATTAATGAAGAATGGCTGGAACGGAAGGGAAACGGAGGGAATAAAAACATTTTGTAGATGCAATCTGGCGATTCAATAGGATGCGGCCCAATGGCTGCTGCATCTGTTGCCTATAAGTAACGGCTCTCAGAATGAAAAATATTTTATTGAGAAAGGATGATTTATGCGGACGAATTAAAAATAGTAAAAGGGGCTGTAAAGCTGGAAAAAGCAAACCGGAAATTCGGCGAGTTTAATAATAAGCAACAAAAATAAAACGCCGTTTTTAAATTATAAAACTAAAATAACAAATGTTTAATAAGTTTATAATTACGAGAGGATTTTATAGAAAAAGTTAAAAGGAGGGCCATTAGATCAACACCCTAATGAATTAAAACGTAGATCTTACAAATATCCCCTTATTTACAACGTTATCAACTGCTTGCTCATCCATTCTTGATGATGACTCCCCCGAGTCCCTTGAATCTGATGGAAACTTAGATTTAGAAAAAGCATTCGCCCGAATCGTAGGCCGGAGCACTTACTAATAAATTTTAAGACACGGGAAAAGATGTAGGTTGATGGATTCCTAATTATCGGAGAAATTAGAATGGCCCCATAAAGTGTCCTCTAATTCTCCTTATAGGGGCGGTTATAAAGGTTTATTACATGAGGGCGGTTCTGGTCATGAATTTAACAGATGACGTTATGCAAATTCACCGGGAACGTCTACAATTCGGATAAATCGGTGATAGACACTTTAATTGTTTCGAGCTCCTTTTTAAATAATATTTCTAGTCCAACAACAAGGGTTGTCCTTACGGCCGAGGGTGTTTAATAGGAAAGGAAGTTTGCTATTTACATTAAAATCCTTAGCGAGTAACTAGAGGATGACGGCACCATTGTACTATTATATAAATAATTATTACGGTCCGTAACAAAACACCAACAATTTAAATTACGCTCTACTATTAAACATAAAAATCTAAATCGAAATTACTGAAGCTCAGATGTCGATGCTGTCTGATTAAGTGATTGCCGTCACCGTGTTTAACATGCAGAATGCTAATACAGCAATTACACCGCCGCCATATGCGTATATCATTCTTTATCGACTGTTCCGATTAAATTTGAAGAGAGTGCGGCCGAGATAAAGCAATTATATACCGCACTTCACCGTCCATCACTAATACGCTCATAATTAGCACGCAAAAGGAAACAAGAGCGCCATCTATTGTAAGCGAACACTTGATTAAAATATGCATTTCAATTGCACAAATGTCCGCCATAATTAACTGAAGCAATTAAAAACTACTCATTCAATATCTATTGAATTAATCAAATAATCTCGTGAAATTAAATAGGACTTAAACTAATTGGTACTTACATTAAAAACGTTATGTAACTATTAATTAGTATCATTTAATAAAAAAAATATTATATACAATGTAGTAAATAAATATGTTTATAAAATGAAAAATATATATAATGATAAATTTAAAAATACGAAAACATTTCGTGATTCTACAATAGTAAAACAGTTTCTACATCGAACTAAAGGATTTTAATACTTTTTATTATAATAATAATGATAATTATAATATATTTTTTGATTTTAGAAAAATCATGTTGATTGTAGTAATAATCTTCTTAATAAATTAATTAAAATAATAATCCATTACCACCTAAAATTAATTAAAACTCGAACG
Organism: Ontholestes murinus; assembly: GCA_963969525.1. Taxonomy (NCBI): domain Eukaryota; kingdom Metazoa; phylum Arthropoda; class Insecta; order Coleoptera; family Staphylinidae; genus Ontholestes; species Ontholestes murinus. Next base: position 13,304,010 of record OZ018399.1, read on the forward strand.
GAGTAATAAAAACGGGGGTTTTGATAAGGTGTCGTCGGAAGTTCGAGTCCGTTGTGAGATTTATCAATTTTGAATCAGTCCCGTTGGATGGACTCCGGAAGTTCGAGTAACAAAACATTAATATTCTCGGAAGGTCTCATTTTTGTGCATCAAACTTTGCCTCCTCCTATCGGAAGTTATCCGAATATGAAGTTTTAATCCGCGACCGAAATTAATTTAACTGTGTAGCAAAAATAAAAACAAACCCACCGGCGCACTATCAAAGGGTGGCCTCTCGCATCCTATAATCAAGGGCCGACACAATTTGTACCCCCCGTACGGATTTTTTTGTGATCTTTTCGCTTTGAACCCGTCTAATTTGTTCAATAGCATTGTAAATTTATTTGCTAGCAAATGTCCGGCCTGATTACACCCGAGGCCGCGTTTTAGTTGTGCCCCCACCACCACCTCCCCCGCCAAAAAAAAAACTTTATTTATACGCGAATTGCGTATTTGATTATTTATTTGCTTATTTTGTTCCTACGGTGCGAATAAAACCGGCTGTGAGGACAGGCAATTATTTTTTGTTACAGAAAAAAAAAGAGATCAGAATCAGTACATTATTTATGTTCTCACCTTTTCGTGAAATTCATGCGAGCTTTAATTTAAAAATATATACATAAATTAAACCGGAGAAATTATTCTAATGAAAACGTAATTTTATCATAATTAATATTTAAAAGTTATATAAAATATTATTTAATCATATATTAAAACTATTTTATATGTATAATAATATGCTTAACGTACTCCTGACCTACCTCAATAAACTATACCTTTATATGCATAATAGTAATATTCTTGAATGTTGTCGGCGTTTACTTGGCGGTATATTTTTTATTAAAATGAAATAAAACACTTTTAACTTTGTTTTACCAAAATAGTTAATAAATAACGATTGTGGTAAAACAAAGTTAAAAGTGTTTTTTTTAAATATTAGTAATATGCTTAACGTACTCCTGACCTACCTCAATAAACTACACTTTAAAGTAGCCTATTTTTAAAGAAGAATGAAAATAGTTGCGCCTGTTACTACTCAACACTAAATTGAAAAATTGTTTTAACCCCAAAATATTAATTCAATTCTTTGTAGCCTATGTTCAATCTATCTCAATAATCTTACCGCTCAATATAAATTAGCCACAATTTTCGATTACGGTCACTCTTGTATACCTATTAAAAATGTTTACATCGTAAACGAAATGTACATTTAGCAGAATAAAAATAAACTGTGGAGAAAGTGATTACAAGTTATTTTATATTGTACCATCTTCACGTAACTCATCAATCAACATTATCTCAATAAACAATATATGTATACCTTTAACTCAGGCGTAATATGTAACTCACGAATTATAAGTATTATTACGTAATTTGTTGAGGTAGTTCAAGAATACGTAACGTTAATACAAAACTCTTGGGGATGACAATAAAACTTTGTAGATAAAAATACATGGACGGGTCATGCTGAATAAAAAATGGTTTATAGGAATCACTTGGTTTTAAGTTAAATATAAGACGAATCAATCTTTTTGCAAATAAAGATCCTTGAGGCATTGGCCGAAATTCCCCATAAGGTAATATTATATGCAACATGGCTGTATAAAAGAGGGTAATACGTACTTAGAAGACCCCGAAGATTCAGAGATTCTTTGAGTCTGGATATAGCAAAATATTCAGTTTGCCAGCAACATAATCAATATGATAATCTCATCTCAATTTATCGTCAACCAACAAACCCAGAAATTTCGTCTGTTTTTGCGAGATAATAATTAAGTTGTCAATTTTAAGTTCTAAGTTTATATTAGTGATTGAATTTTGGAAATATAAGCATACCGTTTTTGATAGATTTAACAGAAACCTGTTCATGTGACACCATTTTGAGAAATCAGAAATTATCACTTAAATTTTGAGAGTGAGGTCATCATCTGAAACCAAAACAGATGTGTCATCAGCGTAAAGAGTGATATTTTGCGAATTAATGTGAGAGGATAGATGAAGGTTCCAAGGAACCTTGGGGTACCTCTTTATTAGTATTGCAAACCGATGAGTTAGATCCATTAACATTAACATAAAGAATTCTATCTCTTAGGAAAGATTTAATTAAGTTTAGGAAATATCAGCGTAATGTCGTCAAAATACACTTAAAATTTAGGCTATCAAAAGCCTGAGGTAAATAAAGCTACGTGTTTACCTTTTTCCAATTCTCTATAAATACAACTAATAAATGAATCGGCTGCACTTTCAGTTGATCGACTCTCCCTAAAACCATGTTGAGCATGATCAATAATGTCATGTTTCTTTAAAAATGATACCATTCTATTGGAAATTAGTTTCTCTATGACTTTTGAAAATACGTTTAAAATTGCAACTGGACTAAATTGTTAATATCATTATTCTTCTAAATATGAACTAATAACGCTTTTTTTAATTGATGTAAATACGCCCGTTTCAAAGACTAAGTTAATGAGACCAGCTAATGGTTCCACTATATGCTTAGCGATTTTGGCTGAGATGTCTATTGTTCCATTATTACTTTTATTTTTTAGATCGAATATTACTTGTTTTACTTTGTCAACAGTTACAGGTGTTAAGAAAAAAGTGATATTATTACTACGAGGTAAGGTGCAATTGACATATAGATAGTCACCAAAATATTTTGATACGAGATTTAGAGGTTTTGATTGAAAAATGCGTCCCAAAGATTCAGGTATAATTATTGGATCTGTGATTTTTATGTTATTTATTTTAAGTTCTATAGGATTGTTAGTTTTTGATTTTCCTAGGTTGGTGTTAATAATATTCTGCTTTGTTTTGTTTTGTTTTGTTAGAATAATATTCGTTTTTATGAATTTTAATAAGCGTTTTGAAGTCCTTCTTTTTTAGGTTATAATAATTTTTAATATTTGTATCAACGATGTTTTCAGATAACCAAAATAAATTTTTCCACATAAATACTAGATATTTGAGAGTTTGGAACAGCATTCTAATATTTCACGCAACTTTTCAAAGATGTAATGAACAATAAAGCATAATCCAAATTTACGTTTTAATATAAATGACCCTCTATAGCTAATCTTATTTAAGCTTGATTTAAAGTCTTTCCATGTATCATGTATATAATTTTTATTACTTTACACACTCAAAATTTTACTTTTTCAACTTTGTTTTATTTACTCAAATTTTGTAATCGATATTATTGATATAACCGCGAGGCGATCAGTAATTAAAGTTAAAATGTATATGTAGGGTGGGTGGGAGGCCTCTATCCCACCCTCCAAGCAGCAAAACATTATAAACATTATTTGAAAAATTTGTATGAATAAATCTCAAGAAATAGCAATTTTTTTGTGTTTATTTATATTTTACAATTAAAATCCTCGCTTATGTTTTACTGATTTGAGGGTGGGATAGAATCCACCCACCCACCCTACATATATATGATAACTTCAATTGCTAATCGTTGATGATTTTGCTGCTAAAAACAATCAAACCCTTTATGTAATGAAAAATAAAATATATCAAAATTTATGTTCAAATATAAATGATTTTCTATGGTTAATCTTATCTAATATATATTTAAAGTCTGCCGACCCATCATGCATCAAATTTTCACGAATTCACTTACTCAAAAATATCATCAAAAATTAATTTAATAATTTTTGTAAATGCATCTCTAAAAATTGCAAATTTTGTGTTTATTTATATTTTACAACTTCTAATTAAAACCATCGCTTATGTTTTATTGATTGGAGGGTGGGATAGAGACCACTCACCCACCCTACATATACATGATAACATTAAATACTAATTTTGATGATTTTGCTGCTTACAAAACAGTAAAACCTTGTATGTAATAAAAATAATACAAAATCAAAATTTAAGTTTAAATATAAATGACTTTCTATAGCTAATCTTATCTAATTTAGATTTAAAGCCTGCCCACTCATTATGCATCAAATTTTTACCAATTCACTCAATTAAAAATTTACCTTTTTAATTTCTTTTTTATTCAAAAAGTTTTGTAATAATATTACACTAAACGGCAAGACGCTCAGTAATTGAAATTTATATGTATATGTAGGGCAAGTGGGTGGCCTCTATCCCACCCTCCAATCAGTAAAACATCATCAAAATTATTTGAAAAATTTGTATGAATAAATCTCTAATAATTGCATTTTTTTGTGTTTATTTATATTTTACAACTTCTAATTAAAACCCTTGCTTATGTTTTACTGATTGGAGGGTTAGATAGAGGCCACCCACCCACCCTACATATACATGATACTTTCAATTGCTAATCGTTGATGATTTTGCTGCTAAAAACAATCAAACCCTTTATATAATAAAACATAAAACAAAATCAAAGTTTAAGCTTAAATATAAATGATTTTCTATTGCTAATCTTATCGAATTTTGATTTAGAGTCTGCCCATGCATCAAATTTTTACTAGTTTACTCACTCAAAAATTTTACCTTTTCCAATCAAAAATTGCAATTTTTTGTGTTTATTTATATTTTACAACTTCTAATTAAAACCCTCGCTTATGTTTTACTGATTGGAGGGTGGGATAGAGGCCACCCACCCACCCTACATATACATGATAACTTTTCAAAGATGTAATGAACTAATCTTTGATGATTTTGTCGCTTACAAAACAATAAATCTCTGTATGTAAAAAGAATAATACAAAATCAAAATTTAAGTTTAAATATAATTGATTTTCTATAGCTAATTTTATCTAATTTAGATTTACAGTCTGTCCACCCACCATGCATCAAATTTTTACTAATTCACTGACTCAATTTTACCTTTTGAATTTCTTTTTTATTAAAAATTTTTGTAATTAATTTTACTCTAAACGGCAAGACGACCAGTAATTGAAATTTATATGTATATGTAGGGTGGGTTGGTGGCCTCTATCCCACCCTCCAATCAGTAAAACATCATCAAAAATTATTTAAAAAATTTATATAACAATCAAACCCTTTATGTAATAAAACATAAAACAAAATCAAAGCTTAAGCTTAAACATAAATGATTTTCTATGGATAATCTTATCTAATTTAGATTTAGAGTCTGCCCAACCATCATGCATCAAATTTTTACTAATTTACTCACTCAAAAACTTTACCTTTTGAATTTTTTTTATTCAACATGTTTTGTGATTAATTTTATTTCAAACCGCAAGACGATCAGTAATTGAAATTATTATGTATATGTAGGGTGGTTGGTTGGCGCGTATACCACCCTCCAATCAGTAAAACATCATCAAAATTTTTTTGGAAAATTTGTAGGAATAAATCTCTAAAAATTGCAAATATTTTGTGTTTTATGTTTTACAACTTTTAATTAAAACCCTCGTTTATGTTTTACTAATTTGAGGGTGGGATAGAGGCCACCCACCCACCCTACAGATACATTCATTCATTAATTGATAAACACCACCTTTTTTACCGGCCAGTGTAAAGGTCTATTAATTTCTATTGCTAATCTTGAGTTCTTCATTCTTGACATATGTCCAAACCATCTCAATGCATTTTCTTTAATTATAGTTGTCGCTGCCTTTACTCCAAGTTGTCCTCTTATTACCTTGTTTCTTATCTTATCTATTAGTCTTACTCCTGCTATTTTCCATAGTGTCTTCATTTCACTGGCTTGTATTCTGTTCGTTTGGTTTTTGTTTGTGAACCCTGTCTCTGATCCATATGTTAGTGTAGGAATAAATATGGCTTTGTGTATTCTCACTTTTGTGTCTTTATTTAGTTCTTTTTTATTTATTGTTGTTTTATTTAGTGCAAAATAAAGCTTCATGTTTGCTTTTATTCTATCTTCTATTTCCTCTTCTATTCTTCCATCTTCAGATATCACTGTTCCTAAATATATATATTTTTTACTTGTTCAATTTTCTCGTTTTCTAGCTTAATTTCCGTTTTTGTTGGTTTTTTAGCTATTATCATTTTTTTGTTTTTTCTTTGTTTATTATTAATTTCCATTTTTTCATTGCTTCATTCCAGATATTTAAATTAAATTGTAGGTCTTCTTCGTTTTTGGCTATTAATATAACGTCATCAGCAAATGCTAAATGCCCAATTATTACCCTTTTCAGTTGATGGAATCCCCAAGTTGTTTTCCTCATTTTTATATTACATTTTTTATTATTTCGTCCATTAGTATAATAAATAAATATGCACTCATTGTACCCCCTTGCCTTAATTCTTGTTTTATCACAAATTCTGCTGATATTCTACTGTTTGTTCTTACATAGTTCTTTGTTGTTTTGTATAGAGTTTTGAAATTATTTATTGTGCTTCTTTTTCAACACTTTCCATATGTCCTCTCGTGTTATAGAATCAAATGCTTTCTTGATGTCTATAAAGCACATTTATAATTTTTTATGAAAACTGCATCTGTTGTATTTCTTCCGGCGCTGAATCCATTCTGTGTATCATGTAATGATTTTTCTGCTTCATCTTTTAACCTCTAGGTCATTATAGTTTCGTATATTTGGCCTGGTGTACTCAGTAGCGATATTTCTCTATAATTTTCACACACGTTACTGTCTCCTTTTTTATATATAGGTATGATTATGGCCTTTTGCCAATCTTCTGGTGTGTTGTTTTCTTCAATTACCTTATTCATTAATTCTAATAGTATCTTTTTTCCTGTTTCTCCCACATATTTAATCATCTCTGTTGTAATTTCATCATGTCCTGGTGCTTTTCCTACTTTCATTTTCTTTATTGCATTCTCTAGTTCCTCTTCAGTTATTTTCTCCCCTACCCCGGTTATTGTCTCCTGCTCTTCTTCCTGTTCGTTTTCATTTTTATTTCCATTTAATAATTCTTCGAAGTATTATTTCCATTTTCCCATTATATCTTCAATATCTTTTAGTATTGTGTTTCTTCTTATCTTTTACCCAGTTTGTTTGTTCTTAATTTTTATTTCTTACTTTTCTTATTACCCCTTAGAATAGTTTTTGGTTTTCTCTCTAGTTATTTTCCATTTTTTGCCCAAATTTTTCCCAAGATTTCTTCTTTGCCTCCATTATCTTTTTCTTTACGTTTTTTCTGCTGTCTTTGTAATTTGAATAGCTTTTCTCTGTTTGCTCTTTTAGATATTCTTTCCAAGCTTTTTTCTTCTTTCTTACTTCCTTCTTTATATTTTTTGTCCACCAATCAGTTCTTCTCTGCCCCTGTCTTACCCTTGTAGTTCCACATGCGATTCTTGCTCCTTCGATTATGTTTATTTTCAATATATTCCATATTTCTTCAGTATTATAGCCCTTTATGTTTTCATCATACTGTCATAACGTTTCTACCATCCAGTTCTCATATTTCTTTTGTGTCTCCTCTTCTCTTAATCTGTGTGCTTTGATTTTATATTTGCTTTTCTCTGCCTTCTCGTTACTTTTTTTGTTATTCCTTCTTTTATTTTATAAATAATATAACAGGAAAAGTATTACGATGGCCACATCACAATTTTTTTATACACGTGCATAATCTAATAGACATTAGCGCGAAGCGGAATTATCGAATACAAATGTAACGAGATGTAACTGATAGCAGTAAATACCCCCAGCAGAATGTAATTAAATTAAATATTCAATTATGGAACCGAGACGTATTATTTCCATCTTGTATTACAAAATAAACAATTCAAATCGGCTAAATTAATTATACAACAAGCCATCCCTGAAATTATCTTAATAATGCTGCATGTCAATAATGGCATCAGCGCCGGGGAATAATGCGAGATAATTGATGATTTTCTCTATCTTCTATGTAAACAATTAGATTTGCGGATAATTAACTTATGCGAATCGTGTGCCGGCGTGATGCAATTTAACTCATCATTTTTTTTGAAGAGATGAATACATTTTGTCATTATAGGGATTGTGATTGTGATTCATTTCGGTGGCGTTATTTAAAATTAAAATTTTACTGCTTCATTTATTCACTAATACTGTTGGATTCTTTATTATAAAATATTCAAAATATTTCCAAAAAGAAATACGTATAATTTAAATTATAATAATGTAATTTGTGCAGCCAAAGAATTCTTTTACTACATCATATTGTTGGAAAAGTCGTGGTTTACGTGGATAAATAATACATTTCGAAATATTTTGAAAAACACATATTAAAAAATTAGTTTTAATTTTGGGCGAAAGAAGCGTACCGGAAGTCAAAATCAAATCTGCTCTTCCACTCAAGTGTGGTCAGTTATGTAAGGCAGTGTAAAGTCTAGAGGAAATACGAGGAAATATGAATATGAATTATGAAAACCGTGCGGCTATAAAATTTTGATTTTTAAGCTTCAAAAGCTCAGAAAAACTATTGTGATTATTCTAAGAGATTAAAAACAACAGACTCTTAGTGAAATTGATCTGTTTATTGTATATCAAAAAGATCGTACACTCAGAATGTGTCCTAAAAGCGAGACAGTAAACCAATTATTTTATTTAGGGGTTATAAAAATGCTACTTAGAAGATTCATATAAAAATATTGGGGTTCTCAGTGTTTGTCAAATTTTTGCCTTAATCAAGACTACTAACTTGATCAATGCACCCTATTTTTTAGATTTAACATCCTTGAACTTTTTTTTGAAAAGATATTTGAAAAGCAAACATTTTGCCGATATCAAGGATGTCATGTCAGGAAGAGGACAAATTGAAAAAAATCTATGAACACTGGAATAATTGTTTGAATAAGTGGATTAATTATAATGGAGAGTATTTTGAATGAAATTAAGTTTGTGTTTGAAGAAACGAAGGGTATATGCTTTTTACAAAAAATTCCAATTACTTTTGGGCACCCCTCGTATATGCATTTAATAACTAATATAAACCATATTACGTTTTCATTGTAAAATTAGTTTTATTAATGTTTATTTAAATTCTATAAAATAAACAAAGCTATAAAACACAAACAAAAACATATTTATATATTTCGACAGATAATAAATAATTACAATAAATATTGTTTCGAATATATAACCTTATTTATAGCCCAGGGATTCAGGCCGTGTAATAATTGATTTATAAATTTGCTTCTAAGCATTGAGCAAAAAACTCAGAGTAAAATAATTAAATTACTATCTGCAAGACTAATTTCAGTGTTGCATCTAATTAGTCACATTAGTAGAGCAGTAGGTAATTTAATTTTAGTATAATTAAACGAAAGATCATTATATTCCGACGATTCAAAGTCCGGAACGAAATAAATCTACCCTAGCATCGGGCCCTTGCATACATTTGCAAAAAGGGTTTTGAGAAATGTAATACAATTTGTAATCTCCAAGTACGTGAGTCTAATTTAATACTTTGCGCTAGTTACTAGAGGGAAAAAATATCTCAATTTCAGCGTCGCTGCAAAACAAATTACACGTGATTACATCCTGAATATCCTTAGAGATAATTGTACCGCGTATGAATGGCTCCATTAACAATAAATAGATTCCGTGCCGGGGTTGATATATGAAAGTTTTTTGTGTGGCACCGAGTGGGAATTTGAAAAAAAAAAGGGGGGGGCACCGCGGTGTGTTTGATGTGTGAACATGCAGGGCGGTTTATCAACGTCTTTCGCCTCTAAACCCCGTGCGCTGAAAACTATTTGCGGGGGCGGTTAAAATAGTATTGGAAAAATGCACGGCATTCCAACTTTTGTGCGTCCGGGAAAGATTAAAAATTCTGGAATGCCACGGAAGAACTGTTTTCAAGTACACTGAATTTCAAGTAAATAACGAGCGGCTAATATCGCGGCATCGATTGGCATCTTCATAAAGTCTTTTAATCTTAAAACAGAATTTCTGAAATAATGGTGAAATGATGTAAACGCAACATACTGAGTTTATTTATCTTTAGATTAAAAAATAATCTTTTTGATTAAATCATAAGAATGTAATACGTACGTACTAAACTAACGCAGTTAGTGTTTATCTTTGATTAAAGTAAGTTAATCATGGTTATATATTTTTAATTTTTATTGTTTCGATATATTAAAAAATAAAAGTTTCTAATGTAATTTAATCGTTAATATTTTTACTTTTTTATGGATTGTTCTACAAATTTCTCCAGCATAATATTTGCAATGATAATATTTAGTTATCTGAGGGTTCACAGGATTCAAAGTTCGAGCTTATTTATAATTACAGGCAAATTCCAGTTGGCCTATATTTAGTGGTTAGGAGTAACAAAGGATTTAAAATGTACTTTTTTTATAAAAAATGTGGAATATTTAAAATAAAGAAGGTTAGAAATTCCACACCCTATCGACCGTAAAATACATTAAGCATCTCTATGTTTATCCTATGGCAAAAGGGACGGCGCTGTTTTATGGTTTTATTAATTTCCTAGCCCGATTAAACTGGAGGATTTGCACGGGTGCGAAATATTAATTTCGAAAATTCACAGCCATTCTTTCCATTGAATTTATAACATTGCCGAGTTTAACTAAATGGCCTCCGTGTAAACAGGGAAGAGCATAAAGTAGATTTGTACGTGCGTATTTGTATTCCAGCTTTAAAATTACTTAACACTCTTAAATTATGCCTTTGCGCAGAACTACCCTTTTGTAATTCCGTAATTACAAATTGCGAATAGTTAGTCCGTCCCGCGTGTCATTAGCGCACGTCAGTGAAATGTAAAACGAGGAATTATTTTAAGCGGGACACCGGATCCGGATTGAAAGGAAATCGCGGATGATAACAAGAAAAAAATCTATATATAAATCCGTGCCGAGGAATACGAAAGTCCCAATAAGCGAATAGGTGTGTGTGCCTGGGAGAAATTGACTAAAATAAAATAATGCCGCATAGTGCGTAACAAAACGTACGAGGGAGAATCAGTCAAATAAAGCTTGATATAACAAAAAAAATACATACAAATATCATACAAATTAATATTGGTGAAACGAAAACTAAACAAAATAAAGATACTCATTTCTATTATTGATTGTTTACTTAATTTTTGAAAACTGAATAAGCAGTTTAGTATATTGATATATGTCGAAAACACAACATAATTAACTGATATTCTTAATCATAATTAAACAGTATTATAAATACTCAACCGAAATTAGATAGCAGGAATTTGATAATATCATTAGAGGCTGTCTGCAAATCAGGCAATTCATCACTACGATGGCAATAGATATTACGACAATTTCCTTTATATCATGGAAACTAGACTATATCAAATGGCATTATTAATTATTGCTAATCTTAGCTCAGAAGCAACAAGTATAATTACGTTGTACGGGCACATATAATTACTGTGTGATTTGTTATTAACTCAAAGTTCACATGCTTTGTATTAAAAGTGTTTTAAACGTACACGTTAATTTCGTATTCTGTGTGTGTTTAAATTTACGAGGGTTATCCGGAAAGTAGTACCCGTTTGGGAATATAAAAGAAACTAGTATATATTAACAAATAATCTACTTCCCTATATAATCACTTTGCAAATTTAAGCTGGTGTCATAACGTGTGACGAGTTTTTGTATTCAAGCTTCATATTCCTCCACCACCAATGTATTGAGATACAAAATTACAGCGCCTCTCATTTTTTTAAATTTCTTTTCTGCCAAAAGATTCTTGAGTTTTGTAAACAGATGTTAATCTGAAGGAGATTAGTCTGGGCTATAAGGTGGATAGTTGGAAGTTCATCCCTAATGACTGATGGCTGTCCCGAACGCTCTTCATAATGGGTGTTCTCTCTTCCTAAGTTGAAATTACGATACCAGCGCCGAAAAAACGACTCATCCGTGATATTTTCTCCAATTGAAGCACATTTCTTGCATTGAAAAATCTAATCACAGCTTCACAACTGGAGGCGTTCTTTATTTTCTTGAATATTATAAACCTTCGCACAAACAGCACAGTCAATACCAGCGAAACGTAACTTTGCACACAGACAACTGAAATACAATTGAACATATTAGCACACATCCGGTTTCTCTGTTGGTGTAAACGGGTACTACTTTCCTATTAACGCGCGTATTTTGATTAAAATTAATGGCTTCTTCAAAAGAAAATCAGCTTGTTTGTATACGCGTATTCATAATAAATATAAATTGGCAAATTAAACTAGCGTAATCGAGAAATGTGCGTGTTTGAAGTGTGATTCTGTATAAATCCGCATAAAAGTCCGTTCGCGTTTTTGTGCCACAATTGAAAATTATTATTTTCATTCGCCGCGTACATTTCAGGTGTTTCATAATAAAAGTTTTATAAATAAAATTGCATTACGTTGCGTGGCCGTGTGTAATTATGATGAATGTATCCGTGGGGATAGGTAAAATGTAAATTCGATACAGCATCCCCCGTCCCACTATAGTTTTTAATTACATATTGTTTAATAAATTATTTCTAATTAGAGGGGGTTTTCGGGATTAACGGTAATGGGATTGGGCTTTTTTCGGATGGGAATATATTAAGTATTCATTTTTACGCCGGGTTCGGCTTATTTATTACACCGTTTGAAAGGCCCCGCCGCCGAGGAACAATATCAATTCCAATTTGGCGAATAGAAAGGGGCTAATGCGGTGCGGCCTAATCGCGCATAAACGCGTGCAGTTGTTTTTTATCAATTACACGGCGCGATAAGATCAAAGAGCGGAATGCCATCTATAATTGATTGCAACTGCATTGTCAGGAGCTTATAACATATTCAGTGATTAACGTCAAAAGGACGCGGATATTTGCACGCATACTACAAATGGACGCATTGCATATTTATGAAGTGTTGGTTTTGTAATTGTAGAGCAATCCAGCCGGTTTTCCCTTATTTAACCCAAATATTACTACCGCTTTGCAATTTCGTACCATCACTTGATGTTTAGTGTTGTAAATTGATATAACATAATAAATGTGAACAGAATTTTATTATTAAATTTTGCTTTAATTTTATAGTTTACTAACTCTATATTTATAATAATAAATAGAAAAGACCAAAAATGGGGTTAAAATATTTAGCATTATTAGAAATTATTAATTATAAACTACTAAATTCTAGTAATCTACACCTTTCTAATTTACTAAGCTCAATTGTATGACACTTGGGAGCATACTTAACTAGGCACAATGGTCTTGAGTTGAGGATAGCCTCAAATTGAGGCTTCAGTTCCTCATACGTCAGTATCAAGTGTGTTTTTACCGATTTCACTCCTGCCTCCCAAAGTCCACCCATATGTGGAGCACAGGGGGGATTGAAGTGCCACGTAATGGACAATTTCCCAACTGAATTTTGTAATAGCATATGATTAGCTCCCACAAAATTTGTTGCACAATCACTGTACAAATCAGTACAGCGACCACGACGAGCTACAAAGCGACGAAGCTTCTGATGACAACGAAGAGACCAATTTTCCAGATGGATAGCCTTTGTGGCAAAGCATACAAACATACATATGTACGCCTTTGCTCCACGATGCTTACCCAAAGTGTTCGTCACCGGGCCTGCAAGCGGCTTCCGAGATACGAGAAATAGGTAATATAGGTTTTACGCGAGAACAAAGTATACATTTAAATATAACACGGTTTATTTCACGTCGACCCGACAAAATCCAGAACAACTAGGATGAAAATTGTCTTTATGATATTATAGTGTTCAATGATAAGGGTTGTCAGCCGAGCTTACGTGAGAGAAGCATTGGATGTTTTGTATCATAATGGAAAGAAAAACGCCCACCCTCACGATTCCCTTGTCATCTGGAAAGGGAGCTAACAAACGAAATGGTTTACTACATATTTTTCCTTGGTTAAGTTTCAAAATCTCCTCAGAGAAAACTGTAGCTTGTACATGTTTAACTAAGCACCCAAGTGAAATGTGAAGCTCATCAAGTGATAATGAAGGGTGTAGCGAAGTTTTACCTTTAAAATTTCTAATAAAGCGTAACATGTAAGCAACTATCCTTTGAATTTTGCGAAGCAATTAAAAGTTATTTAATAAATTATCAAATGTACTTATAAGAGTAATTGCTAACATAACATAGGTTTCCGACACACGATTTGACCATAAATCTGCTGATTGTAATAGCCAATTAGGCCCCGCCCACCATAATACCTTAGTCAATAACCCAGCAGGAGCCAAGCCTCAAGATGCACACTCAGCTGAGTTATCAAGAGTGCTTACATGACGCCACGCACTGGTCGGTACCCTATGCTGGATATATGACACTATTACTCACAAGGGTCTTCCACCTATGCGGCAAACATCTTATCCATGACAACGACACCAATGAATCAGACCAGGTAACTATTGATAGCAACTGCATTGTCATGGGCTTATAACATATTCAGTGATTTACATCAAAAGGACGTATATTTGCATGCAACTATTTGAAAAAAAATACTATATCCTTGAAAATTTCCAAAACTGATTCAATGAAGTCTGCCAAGAGAACTGCAACACACAATTCAATCCGAGGGATTGAACTTTCTTTAAAAGAGCTACCTTTGATTTAGAACAAACAATAAATTTTTATCTATTTTATCTACAGAGGAAACACGAAAATAAATGACACCTGCATAGCCTGCTTCTGAAGCATCACAGAAGCCATATAACTGATAATTTGATGTATTATCCAAGGCGAGACGACGAGGAATTTGCAAAGAAGCGATAGACGACAATTGCGATTTAAAGCTTAACCACTTTTCTACGACATACGATGGAGAAACTTCATCCCAATCTAGACAAAGTGTCCAAATGTTAAATCAATATTTTAGCAAAAAATGATAATGGCGAGATTAGTCCTAGAGGATTAAAGATGCGAGCAACATCCGACAAAATAGTACGTTTCGTGCAAGGTTTATCAACTAATTTTACTTTAAAGAAAAAATTGAATCTGAATCTGGCTGCCAAAATTGGCATTAGGATTTTCACTGTCATCCAGTTACAACGATTTGTCTGTCACATCAGTAAGTAAGGCATGAATATTGCTTACCCACTTACGTAATTAAAAACCTCCTGATTTCAACAAATCAGTGATCTCTGTGACAAGAAGTTTAACCTCTTGCTACGACGAACATCCCGAAAAAATATCAGTTGATATGACACGCGAAGCAAGAGCATATGTTGATTGTAAGCGATCTAAATAACTACCGTCCAATCTCCATACTTCCTGTGATATCCAAAGTAATTGAATTAATATTAAAAAATCAAATTATTGAGTACTTCGAAGTTAATAATCTCTTGTCTAATAACCAATATGGTTTTAGACAAGGTCGTTCAACAGCCGATGCATTGTTAAAATTATGTGATCTTATCTGTGATAGCTTTGAAAATAAAACTTGTTGTATGGCCACTTTCCTAGATTTAAGCAAAGCCTTTGATTGTGTACCACACGATCTTTTAATAAAAAAAACTAAGTAGATATAATTTTGATAAGCGCAGTCTCGATCTTATTATGTCGTATCTAAGTGACCGTAAACAATCAGTTTGCCTAAATGGTAACATGTCAGAGGCTTTGTCAGTACTACAAGGTGTACCCCAAGGTTCAATATTAGGGCCCATATTGTTCCTAATTTATATCAATGATTTACCAATGGCATTAAACGGAGCAACAACATTATTGTTCGCAGATGATACGACTGTAATAAATGTAGCTCAAAACATAAACGATGTTAAGAACCAAAACACCCTATCCCTCATAAATGCTGCCACCTGGTGTAGAGATAATAAATTAAAATTAAATGACTCTAAAACTACGAACATGATATTCTCTGTAACTAACTCAGTATCAGATAATAATCCGATTCGATTCTTAGGACTTCATCCCGATCCTGAGTTAAAGTGGCACGCACATGGTGACGCACTTTCAAAAACACTTGGAAAAAACATATTCTGTCTCCGTAACATTTCTCGGCAAATACCCAGACATGAATTGAAGCATGCATACTTTGGACTAGTTGAGTCCCACATAAGATATGGAATATTGCTTTGGGGGCACTCAACTATTAAACAACGAATTTTTTCACTACAACGGCGTGCTGTCAGAATTGTGGCGGGGACAGATTACAGAACAGATTGTAAGAAAGACTACATCAATCAGGGTATATTAACACTTCCATCAATTTATATTTTGGAGTGTTTATGTTATATTAAGAAACACCAGGTAAATTATCCCAGTCATGACCACATATACTCGACCAGATATAGAGATAATGCATGTCAAAACCATCTACGGCTTAAACGAACTCAGATGTAGTAACTACTATTCTATAAAGTTTTTCAATAAATTGCCAATGACTGTGAGGAGGTACAATTTTGAATTATTTAGAAATAGTATCAAAACCTTTTTAATAACTAAGGCGTTTTATACAATTGAGGAATTCTTGAACAGTGATATAGAGATTTAATATGGTATATGTATGCCCTTATTTTATCTTAATTTTAATTCTTATAAAATAATTCCATCTTTGAAATTTTAGTCTTGCTATATATTTATTTATTATTTTTGTGTTTTTAATCTAATGATCTTATAATTCACCGATTTTAATTTATGTTTTTACCTATGTACGACCCTCTCAGCGTATTTATTTTATATTTGTTGACCTTTTAATCAATGTAATTAGTTTATATTTTATACAGTGATTTTAGTTTCTATGTTCGTATATCTATTAGCCCTCTTAATGTGTTTAGTGATATAATTAAAAGCGGCTTGATTATAATTACTTAATGGTAAAATGCAGATTATTTATTTGTTTAACTATTGAAAGTATTGTGCAATCATTTCTGTATTTGACGTATGTAAAACTCCGTTATAAGCATCAATAAACAATTATTATTTGATTCGGGCTAATTCCAAAATTGTTCGAACAGTGAGGTATGGAGTTGATGAAACTTCGTATGTAACTGTATTAGAGTCCTAATTCATCCAAGGGAGAAAAACGCCAAATTATTCTTTGAAATTTGCGATGATCTTCACGAACCAATATTTGTCTGTACATCTGTTTGATGTTAGCAGTGAGCACAACAGCATGAAGTCGACATTTCAAGAGAATCGAGAAAATATTAAAGAATACTGAATAAAACGCTTACTATGTTTTATACAGTGTTCTATTTGAATTACCACATAGTAACGGTCGCAACCATCTTTATGAGAAAATATTAGTTTGAAGTTTTAGACTTATCAGTAGATTATCATTCAGTGAATGATGCTGAAGCATCAAACACGACTCAAAGTTTAGTCAGGCTTTATTACATAATGATGTGGAATATAGTAACTCTCTGCAGTTGAAGTTGGTGAGACAGTATTTTTTTCCATATGACCTGTTTCTAAATAATCTTTCATGAAATCAGAATAAAGCAAACGAAGTTCGTAATCTGAGACAGTCGGCGTTCTAGAGAAGTAAATATTTTTACAGCGATTTCATATGATCCAACAAATGAAAATTGAGCATTAGGACAAACCTACGAGAATGGCCAAGAAAATATTCCCCTTTGAAGATTTATGCCGCTTGATGATCCTCAACGGACAGCGAGACCTTCAGGGGAACCTGTTCTAGCTCCCAAAACCTCCTCATGTCAAAGTCAAGCACAGTATGTAATGAACTAACCTGAGTATGACTCGAGACGGATCCGGGAAACTCCACTTTACCCATCAAAATCCAGCCAAAAAGTGTATTTACTGCTACTGAAGCCGTATCACCTCCACGTAATTTGCCATCCAACAAACCAGAGGAAAACACATCGGCTTGCAAGTGCTGGGAATTCCATAATTAGGATCAGCTAATTTTAAATTAGTTAAATGCTTCCAACAGTCATTTTGAGGAATGACCGACGAGGGCATATTAGCAGAGATATTTGAAAAAAATATGCAATCCAAAATAAAATGAAGTTCAGAATTTTCAGGCTTTATAGTACAGGAAGTAACATCTCGAGTGAAGAATGAAGACAAAGCATTTATTCTTCAATTTTTCTAGGTAATTAAATTTGCCTAACTACCGGTATCAAGTACTGTCCGTGTGAAAACCACCAAATCAATCAGGAACGTCTATGAGCGCAGTGGATAACAATACAGTAGTTCGATGAGTGGAAATAGTATTAGCTATTAAGTTGACCGAAGTGGAAGGATTTGTAATATCTTTAACGTTTTCCATTTCTGTTTGACTATCATCAAGTTTTGGAAAATGCAACAGATTGTGATGTTTTATTTGATTTTTGTGAAGTTTTACATGTATGCACAGATGAGTATTACGACACGCTATGTGAAGGACAATTTATGCAAAGTTTAAAGGTTTAAGCTATCTCAAATCGCTCCTTTACTTAAAAAGAGTAGGTAAATCAATGTTTAGTTTATACTTAAAAAGAGCTTACATGTGTATAATTGGTGGCTATCCCTGCATAAGCGACAAGAACTTAATTTTGTCAAAAAGGTGTAAGTTGGTTTTTTATGCTTATTTTGTTTAGGTTTATTAATATCGAGACGACAATTTGATGTGGTTTTCCACACACGACATTGGAATCCTAAATAATCTACGAGGTTTGTGATGAAGGGAATTGATTATTGGAGAGTGTTAGCTCAAATCGCTCTCTAATCGAGGGATTTGGAAGCAAGGGATTATTACCTGTATACCCAAACCAAACTATGATCCTTTAGCAATTGTTAATTAATTAAGGTCCAATCACCTTGCTTCATGTCCTTGGTAAAATATTTGAAGTAATTATTAAATGCAAACGTCTAATTCATGTTTTAATTTAATCCCTCATTACCAATTTGGATTCCTTGAAGATCGCTCTACAACCTCAAACTGTCAAACAGCCCGCCTGTAAAAGGTAAAAAATCTGCCATTGTTTTCCTTGATGTACAGAAAGCGTTTGATGGTATGGTATCGAGGCCTGCTTAAGTGTAACTCCCTGAAAATTTCCTTCCATATCATCAACCTTCTTGACAATTTTTTACTTAATAAATTTTTACAAATTTAAATTCATAACTCTCTCTCTCCACCTCATTCACTTCCGAACAAGGCTTCCCAGTTTCTCCTCTCCTACATAATTGTATATGTACACGATATTGATAATTCCTGAACAGATCCTCATTTGCCCCACTTTACTTAAAGCTTTTAGCTCACTTTAAGAATTGATCGATCTATGATTCGTATAATGGAGAATTTACCCCCACAAATCACAATTAATAATTCCATTCCATCGACACAACACCTCTCGTTTCAAAATCCACAAAATTATTTCCCCTTGTAGCACCTGCAAATCCCTTGGCATTATCCTTAGAAGCAATTACTCAAGTTTTCTTTCTCTTCTTCTTTTACCCCCGAATAAGGACTTCCCTAAAGCTCTCATCTTTCACCTCTATTATACAATATTTTTAGCTTCGAGATCTATAACCCTGATCCTCTCTACTTCAATCCATCCAAATATCTCCTGCAATTTGCAGACGATACTGCCCTAATTACATTACCCATGATCCCACGTTACCAAAAGCCCTTCAATCCCTCCAAGAGCTTATTGACTCCCTTCAGCATTGGTTTGCAAAATGGCGCATTAAAATTAATCCCTATAAATCACAGCTCCTTATTCCATACCACCGCACCAATGATTGATTGAGACATAAACTATTAACCTTCCCTTAGTTTCTGTTAAGTACTTAGGCATAATTATAGATCCAAAAATCAACTGCTACAATGAAAAACAAAATTACCACCAGGGCAAAACATTTTAGATGCTTAACGTATAAAAATAATGGTATTACTACTAAAACTGCATAAAAAATATATAAAATGATTTTTCGTCCATTACTGCACTATGGTTGTGTCCTCTATCCCAATCCCACCAATCCAACCTGCCATAATATTCAAGTTAGCGAGCGAGCATCCCTTCGTACCCTAACAAAACTCCTCTCAATCCTTTACATAATCCTTCTAATCAGCTTCTTTATGAAACTACCTTAGTTATTCCCATCCAAGAACGTCTTCGATTCCTATCAGAAAAATTCTCCAAAAATCCTTTAAACTTTCACATATTATCCCTATACTGTATTCCTAGAAACCCAAATCTAATCCCTAAATTTAAAAACTCACATTCTACAATTTTTGATTTCATTTCATCATTTCATGCATCTAGTCATTCAAGACTGACGCCATATGACTAGAAAAATCAAGGCAGAAAGACCTCTGGTCGATAGCCTTTTGACAGATTAACATTCTAACTAACACCTCATCAATTATTTATTATTTAAATGTTAAATTTTATTGTACATATTTGTCAATAAAGATGTATATACTACTATTTTGTATTTTATGCCCATTAAATAACATCTCTTTGCTAAATTGATTTTTTTGTCCGCTCCTTCACTTAATTCCAAATTAAAAAATAGTGTTGATACTTAGAATACATTGCAAGAGTGTACAAAACAGTTCATTCATGTTATAAACTATACCCAAGTAAAAGTAAAAATATTTGTCCCAAGATGCAAGACCTTTTGCCCATAATAGCATGAAATAAATAATGTAGAAATAGTTGTAATTTAATTTTTCAACTAGTTACATAAGTTTTGTCATAATAAAATTACATTGCATTTAAATTTAAAATCAATAGTTTTTAGAAATTATAAGAAAGATATGTATAGGAAACTATATTATTCCGATAAACGTCTATTTTTCTAAATTCCATAAATGTGTTTTATGTATTACAAGCTATTAGATTAGGGTAATCATTCTTGCATAAATTAATTCACAATCACATAGATAGCCCAGATCTCCTAGCTCGAGTTAACTTTCATGTTCCAAGAACTGCGTCTCGGTATGCTAATACATTTTTTATTCCTACTGCCAAGTCTGTTACTTTATGCAAGTCACCTATATACCACATGACTAGGAATGCGAATAAATTATACGTAGACATTTTTAGGTAGTTTTATAGAATTTATTTTTGTATTTAAGACATTTCTATTTCGTTTCTTTATATTCTAATTAAATTGATTTTGTATTTAAATTATTTTGTTACATTATAGATTTTTGTAAAATTGTATCCGTAGTTTTATATATATTTTGTGTTACTTTTTATACTTTTTTTGATGTAATTTAATTTGTCCTGTAATTGGTTATTCTGTTGGGCAAATAAAATATTATTATTATTATTATTATTATTATTCAAGTATTCCAACAAAGAATGAAGTCTGATGTTTAAAGCTTCAAATTAAAAGATTCAGTGGGTTTTTATCTAGAAAAACACAAAAACACTTCGTAAATCTACACCATCTTGTTTCTAAAAATTGTATTCATGGACCCTAAAACGCAAACTTTCGTTTGAAAAGTTTTTCAAAAAATGTTCATAATCACTGCACTGACGGAGAAAAATTGAATATGATGAAAACAGAATCCTTGCGGGATACCAGATTTATGAAAGCCGCTAATGTTAACCTGCTGGGTACAAGGAATGTAAAATAGGAACATGAATGAGATTCTCGAGAAATAAAATAATGAAAACTTGCAATGAACATGATCCAAACAACTTAAAAATAGAACAATCAATATCTAAATGAATCTTTTCAAAGTATTTTAATCAGTTTTTCTCATAAACTCTTCATACCACGTAAAATAATATGATTTATAAATTACACATTTATATATTTTCTAATTTTTGAGTAGAATTACATAAAATATTGATATTTTTTTAAAGGCAATCGAATATGTGAAGATTTTATTTAAATAAAAGTTATTTTGTTTTTGCTAGATTTTACTGTTGTTAAAAGTGTTAGCAAGGGTAAATCCAGAAAAATATAAAAACGACCTCATCTACAATGCCTCTAATACCTTATTATATGAAAAAACATAAGTAATCCCAATAAAACAACGACTTATACATCCAGCCACCAAATTTTCCACTAATCCCCATATCCGTGACTACCTAAATGATCTCTGTATTATGATATTACTTTAAATGTGCCACATTTTGTTTAAATATTGCACTAGATTCATATGAGTGGATAACAAGCGACTTAAATTAAGAGAGAATTAAATACTCGATGCTCTGTTGGCAACTGCGCTACGCTGATGAGATCCAAAATAGGTAGAAACCGGTCCGTGGTTTTTGTTGACAAGGAACAATAATTAATGTTTACATCTAATCATAATATACCACCTAAAACTAAACAGCCCATCGCCACTATTTATCAATTTATTTCATCATTACATCTTGAATCATAGGACTTACAACGACATTCAGTGACAAGCGATGACGAGCTTAAAGACCATCAGTCGATGACCAATTAAGATGGAGAAGGAGAGAAGCAGCATAATATTTGTTATGTTCTATTATTATTATTATTATAATATTGTCTTTAATAGAGATGTTTATCTCTCTTTATAAAAACGACATCTTGTGATTTAACAAAAGGTTTCAAGATTTTCCGTTTATGGTTTTATTTAATAACCTTCAGTGATTCACACAAACGCACTACTAAAAACAATTGAGAAATATACAATGTTACCTATTAACATGGCACATATTGTGACTCTAGATAGATATGAAGTTTACTGTGCAATTTACAAGCTCTTAGTGTAAGTCTCACGCTTTTATTAAAAAATACAAAAAATACAAACCATGTCGTGACTGAATAGCATAAGCCTATGTCAAAAATTTTTGATACAGAGCAGCACCTACGAATGAAATAAATGTACACACAGACACAGAACTGGTCAAAATGGACTTAGTAAATATATTTTTGTTCAAATTTCGTATTTCGTAAAAATCAGGATCATCCTAACTTCGATGAGGGTAAAGCAAAAATGAAGATAAGGAAAATTTAAAAAGAATCTAAGCGAGATCTTTAAGGGTTATTTGCAATAAATTATTGAACTTCCTATAATTGACAATATGGTGTTGAAGTATAATGATATTTTATTGACTATTGCCATCAAAGATTTCTATGAAAATGCAAATATGATTGATTAATGTATTTGTTGAGTATGTTGGTATTAATACACATCCTAGAACTTACTGGTCCTATTGCTTTTTACAATGATGAGGTACCACCACCACGAATTTACCACTAGTGTCAAAAATATAATCTAGTAATCTCAGAACTCCAATCATATCTCTCAACGTAATATAGTAGTATAAGCTTTAGAAAACATCGAATAATAAAGGTTTCTAAATTTAGTTTAGCCCTCTCTTATTTTTACAGAAGGTAAGGTGATTGACATCTGTTTTTATTGTTACGATTTGTTAAGACGCCTTGGTGAAAAGTTTTCTTCAGCAGGTCTTAAGTTATTTTAATTATTAACTTCTATAAATACATGTTTTTCCTAGCTTTTACGTCTTTTAAACTGGACTAAAAAATATGAATACCTTTCAGCAGATATAAATATGAATTGCAAGCAATGCTTTCCTACTAAAATTAGTTAATCATATGCCTTATTGTTAACATTGTTAGTTCATGTCTTTTATGTATTTTTTTAATGTTTATTATATATAATTCCATTTTGAGTTCTGAAAGATTTGATATGGACTAAATAGAATAATACATGTGTGTTTGTTTGTGTGTAGTTCTAAAGTCTTTGGCTAAAGCTAGTGCTGCGGCCTCCATACACACTAGTTCGCGACAGATTCTCACAAATGGCTTCGCCATAGGTAATAAAATAGAGCTGTAATCAAATTAGATTTATACTAGCACATATCGAATCCTAAGTCCGGGCTGCCTCCTGCCTTTTCAAATAAAACTCTTTCTTTCCCGATTATTTATTGGGCATAGAAGTTTCAAGTAGAATGATATTGCCTATAGAACTGGGTAATACATATCGGATCACCCCCAAGTCTTTTTTTCTATTCCACGTAAACTGTTTTTATGTCGACCCCGGGTGTCCGCCATGTTCGCCGCATTCCTACCTGATCATCATCCCCCTGGCATTTTTGTAAACATTCTGGCCGCAATCGATATTCTTTCTCACCCCATTATTTATAAGTATTAATTATAATAATTCAAATTATAATTATTAGTAATTGATGGGACATTCAAAAAATATAAGAGATATTTACTCAAACTGGAGTTGGTAATTCCTTTGCATGTTTAGGATGTTTTCTTAACTAGATATTGATCCCGTGATCCGTGAGCCATGTGATTTGGTGTGGGAATACGTGTGTTTGTGTCACTCTAAACATCCATAAATTATATAGATATAGATACCCTTATGTAGACACAAATGATTTTATATTATTTCCAAGAACTGTTAATGTTATTTATTAAATAAAGCAAATATAAATTAGTTAAATGAGAAATTTTCCATCTCGCATAATTAACCCCCAAGTGTATTATTAAATGAATAAACATAAATCTAACAGCTGAGAAGTAATTTGCAAAATTAATACATAGGACAATAAAGAAAACAACACAATCCTGCCTTTACAATATCTGCCGGTCGGCCGGGAATGAATTATGATTGTTCTCTTTAATCTTATATTTCGCCGGAGTTCAAGCCAGAAAAAACATTCCTATTGTAGAAATAAGCCTTGCAAAATATTATCTATAAATTTTGGGTCGAAGGGATGAGCTCTTTGCACTATTCTACTCATAAGCTACATAAATTTCCCGGAGGCCGACCCTCCAGCTCCCCGTCATCGATTACTCGATTAATCCTCTCCTTTTAATCCTTCGCCAAACAAAACCTGACGTTTCATTTGAAGTTTTCACATTCGGATCACACAATGTTAAAAATCACAAACTAACATATCCGAACGAGCCGGCGTACAAAATTTGCTAAATGCCTCACATCAAAGACCGAAAAAACATTGCAAGGCACAGCTCCCGCGAAATTTACATTCTGAATTTACACAAGTATAATCGTTTATTAAATAATTCACGCTTGTTTGTACGAAATCTGAAATTTTAATGCGGAACAATTTTTTTCCGTCATGTTTTACATTTCATGTATCGACGGGTAAATATAATCCTTTGTAATTTGATACATTTTTAAATTGTATATTTATAACATACATTTAATCTCCCGCCGATGGTTCTGAGGTTTGAGTTTCGTTCTTTTCGGATGTAAAATAATACACGATTTATATATGTGGAAAATGGGGTGAAAAAAAAAAAATGCTAATGTGTTTGTTCCCTGAATTCGTTAACTAGTTGTATATTTATTAATTAAGAGGGCGCACCGGTTGCCCGTTCTATAGATATAATGTAACGGCCGTGAATGGAGTTATTTTAATAAATATGGAAATTCGTTAAGCAAATAATAGGCCAATTAATCCAATGTTATGTTACAGTTGCCTGTTTCAATAACGATGTCCAATATAGAACTTGAACAACGAGATGGCCGGCATCCATTATTAAATAGCTTCCATACTTAATTAATGCGGAATATAATAAATGTTTACTGAACGTCGGATTTTAGTCATTCTTGATGATTATAAATAAGACTGTATTTTACACTTAGCGCTATTAGTGATCAAGTTAAGTAGGAAGAAAGTTATTTAAACCTTATTAAGTATGGAATTTTAAAAGGGTGAAAGAATACATCTTTATGCATTATTATACGAGGGTAGATTGAAAAGTTTCCGGAATGGGCAAGAGATGGCGCGCGTATCGTGAAATTGTTATGATGGTTGTCAAGGCTAACCTATTTTAGGTAAGCTGTCAAATTTTCAGACACGTGCATCGTTCCGTTTTTGTTTACTAGGA
Source organism: Ontholestes murinus (assembly GCA_963969525.1). Classification (NCBI taxonomy): domain Eukaryota; kingdom Metazoa; phylum Arthropoda; class Insecta; order Coleoptera; family Staphylinidae; genus Ontholestes; species Ontholestes murinus. The sequence continues at coordinate 13,329,694 of OZ018399.1, forward strand.
TATCTTGTGAAGCAAGTCAGGCACTTTTGCAAAAATGGATAAAAACGAATTTCGTGCAGTCATCAAACATTTCTGGATGGATGGGAAAAAAAGCGACGGAGATACGAGATATTTTGCAGAAAGTTCATGGCACATCCACACCCTCATTTTCGACTATTAGTTTCTGGGTGAGCGAGTTCAAACGTGGCCGTACGAGCACCAAGAATGAACCACGCAGTGGACGTCCAAAAACGGCCATAAATGGTCGACAAAGTCCATGATCTCGTGTTAGCCGATCGACGAGTGAAGTTGCGCGAAATAGTAGAGACCACGGGCATCTCATATGAACGTGTGCAAAATATCGTGCACGAACATTTGGGCATGAGGAAGCGGTCGGCGCGATGGGTGCCGCGTTTGCTGACTATGGACAACAAGCGAAATCATGTGACCACTTAGAAAGAGTGTTTGGCCTTGTTAAAGCGTTATCCAACGGATTTTTTTCGCCGATTCGTGACGGTGTACGAAACATGGATCCACCACTACACACCAGAAACCAAGCAGCAGTCGAAACAGTGGATTTCTCCAGGCGAATTTGCTTCGAAGAAGGCAAAGACCGTCCCATCGACCGGAAAGGTAATGGCCACCGTTTTTTGGGAAGAACTATCACGGGACAATACCACAGCGATTTATTGGATCAATTCAACGGCATAATGAAGGAGTAACGGCCTCATTTGCAGCGGGAAAAAGTGCTCTTCCACCACGACAACGCGCCGACCCATTCATCCCGAATCGCCAATGCTAAATTGGTTGAATTTGGCTACGAGGTGGTGCCGCATCCCCCGTACTCTCCAGACCTAGCCCCGTGCGACTTCTTTTTGTCCACAAACATGAAAACTTGGCTCGGAGGCAAGCGCTTTACGTCAAATGAGGAGGGCATCGACGCCACTAAAGCTTATTTTGGAGAGTTCCCGAAATCAAATTTTTCTGAAGCCTTAAAAAAGTTGGAGCACCGCTGGGAAAAGTGTATCGCCCTGCAAGGGTACTATGTTGAAAAATAAACAAAAAAACCTGTTTAATTACTGCGTTTTCTTGCTCATTCCGGAAACTTTTCAATCTACCCTCGTATTATGTTATAATAAAATAATTTTGCTGCGACATTACGACCGTAAATGAATCAATATTTGTATTACTTCCAATAAATAAAGAATCTGCTACAACTTGGTATTCATATTACCTTTAATAAATAAAGAAACTGCTACAGCTGGTGATCCCTAAAGATACGAACACGATGGTCGAACAAAGTGAATGTACGATGGATCTACAAATGGAACCACAACAAATAACTGAAGTAACCACTAATTTAAAGCTTCCGGAGTTCTGGCTCATGGAGGTGGAGCTATGGTTTGCTCAGGTAGAATCCGTTTTAAAAGTAGAAGAGTGATGCAACAAAGACAGCAATACCACTATGTCATATCATCCCTTTCCCCCAGAAATCATAACGACTATAAGGGACATACTGCTCAATCCACCGACGGAAAACCCGTATAACATATTAAAGGAGCAACTCATCAACAGGATTTCAGTGTCAGAATCAAAACGTATACAAAAATTTTTCGCGATTGACGACATCAGTACAAATTTTGGAGAAACATGCAGCAGCTATTAGGACCAAAGAGTATGGATCCTTCCATAATCACACAATTGTTCATCTAAAAGATGCCACGACAAATTCAACGATTTTTAACGGCGCACAGTGCAGGTACAATAGAGGAACTTGCAAACATGGCAGAGAAGCTCGTCGACATCCCAGACGAGATAACGGTCAGTGTGGCTGCACTATCACCAGAGCAAGGAGGATCTACACTTTAAAGGAAATTAGATGAGTTAATAGCCGCCTTACAAAAAAGCTCAACGGAATCGCGTTCGACTCGCACTAGAAGTCCTTCGCCAACAGAATACAGACAGCCCAGCAGGTACGCGAGACGATCCCAAAAATCTAATCGTTTAATGCAATGCAAGAAGATCCCCTATACCAGGCATGTGCAACGTACGGCCCGCGGGCCGAATCCGGCCCCTGATTTCATTTTATCCGGCCCGCAGCACAATTTTCAAATCTCACTAGACCTGGTCCTTGAAAGTAAAAAATATATATGTATTCTTAGTAATTTTTATATAATCTAATGATCATAAAGTTTTATAGGTATCATAAAGTTTTATAGGTATCATAAAGTTTTGTACTGTAATTAGTCAACTCAGTGGTTAACTCTGAATGCCCAATATTCTACCACTTCAAATTTCGGACCTGATTTTATAGATAAAGCCGTTTTCTCGATCTGGGACCATGAAATCTGGTCTTCAAACGAACTCAGGTCCGGTCTTTCTTGACCTAACAGTCGGAACGACTAGACCAGCTAGAGAAATTAAATCTACCATCTGGGCTAAACATAAGTCGACGGTAGAAAATTTAATAATTCCCCTTAATATCATCAATTCAACGATCGAACTTAAATCAGCTATCTCTAAGGTTCATGGTCATGCTCTTAGCTTTCAAAGAGTAAACGATTTGAAGAATTTCCTTCTCCGAGCCCCGCAAAACATTTGAGATTCATTCCTCCGCACGGAAGCTAATCAATTCGTTTGCTGGGCGGGAGATAAATTACGCATCCTGAGTAATGAGCAATTGGATCGATGGCTTGGGTCGTTACTGTGTGGAAGTTTTTCAAAATGCTCAAGAAAGAAGACCTAATAACCAAGCGTCAATTGGCGAGAGGGTACTCACCTTTTTATAGCAATTCGTCGACAGCCTAGGGTGATAATTTACTTTAAACCCTAGCGATAATTATAACTTCATTAATGATATCATAAGATCCGCCAGAAGATATCATTCTACGATTGTGATTGGTCCTGCGAAGCAACTATTCTGGACGAGCTCAAAAATCGCAAAGCTTCTGGTCACGACGGAATTTCCACGTTAATAGTGAAAGATCTTGCCAAAGAGGATAGAATCGCTCTGCTTAATATAGTAAATACGGCTATGCGACTGGGCTCTTTTACATCTGTTTGAAAGTTGGCCACAGTGGTCATCATCTTCAAGGCGGGAAAATCGCCAACTCAGTGTTCCTCAGGGGTCTGCTCTATCCCCAGCCTTGTATAATATCTATATCAGCGAGAAACCGAATTCGGTTCCGGCCATGATCGCACTGTAGATACTGCTCTTCTGTACAGAAGAGTAACTGAAACCCGCTAAGAAAAAATTCTTCAGAAAGCCCTGAAATCCTTCTTGTGATTAATGCTGAAAGAAGTGCCACACGAGGAGAAAACATTTTCGAAGAAGTGAAAGCAGTTTTTGATCAATTTGAGCTTAATCTAAGTGGAATTTCTACTGATGGTGCTCCAGCTATGGTTGATTCTAATTTAGGAGTTACCAATAGAATTAAATTGGAACTATGTAGTTGGAATATTAACACTGAAGATTTGAGGGTATTTCACTGCATTTTACATCAACAAAATTTGTGTGCAAAATTTACACATGTAATGAAAACAGTAGTTTCTTGCATAAATTTCATTAAATCACTTCACCGCCATCAGTTCCTAACATTTTTGGAAGAACTACAGTCTGAATATGAACATCTGATATTTTATTGTGAAGTGCGCTGGTTAAGTAAAGCAAACATGTTAAAACGATTTTATGATTTGAAAGATGAGGTATTTGTTTTTATGGACATGAAAGAAAAACCTGCACAAGAGCTAAAGAACACAATTTGGGTCTGCGATCTTGCGTTTCTCGTTGATGTAACAAGTCATATGAATGAATTAAATACAAAGTTGCAAACCCAAGAACAACTTGTTCATGAACTGTATGGTCACGTCAAGTCATTCCAAAATAAATTGAGGCTTTGGGAAAATCATCTCCGAACAGGGAATACCTACTATTTTCCTACTCTTGCAAATCATAAAGATCATGCTAACTTCGAAAGGTTTGCAAACGAGTTACAATTTTTGAGAGATGAATTTAACACCAGATTTACATTTGGAGTACACTCTGCATATTGCGACATCCGATATTTCACCAAATATTGATTATTTGGTGGAAAATATGAAGGCAGAGTCTTTCCATTAAAAATGTTTGTACTTGTTCATTTTAATCTATTTTCTGAAAGCCAGTTCTAATAAATGACTACATACATGTACATATGTGTTGTTATTTTTTAATTTTTTTTTCTGAAATGTTAAAACGTAATAAATATCATATCATAGCCTTAAATCAAACTACGAATCTCTCCGTTCCTTATAAATTCAAATAAAAGGTCCGGCCCTCGATTTTAGGTTAAATTTGTTTTCCGGCCCCCGATCTTGATGAAGTTGCACATGAATGCCCTACACCAATGTGAGGAGACTTTTGTTGGTATCACCAAAATTTTCATCAGAAGGCGCGTATATGTGTACCCCTCTACACAAATATTATCTACATATACATCTGCAAATCTAATTTATTTTTCTTAACAGATAAACTAAGCAGTATCAGTTTCCTGATTGACACAGGAGCAGAAGTAAGCGTCGTAGAATAAGGTTTTTCAACAGTAACTTAGGTGTGAAGCAAGTATATCCCTTGCAGGCAGTAAACAACACTCCGATCAGAACTTATGGTAAGCGCTCGATTACTCTCGATTTTAACTTAAACCGGAAATTTACTTGGACGTTTATAGTCGCCGATTCCACACATTCAATCTTAGGGGCAGATTTCCTCAAACACTATGGATTTATCCTTAACATACGAACTAAAAGTTTTTCTTTCGACCAGCCCAGTATATCTAGACCTCCTATAAACACAATCGATCGTTCAATTAACATTACAAACATATTAAACATGTACCCAACAATAAGCCAACCACTTGACTTAAACGCACCGGTCACACACTCATACTTACACAAGGTCAACCTGTAAACAGCAAATATCGGCGACTATCGCCCGAAAAACTAATTGTGGCAAAACGGGAATTTGCCGAATTATTGAGATTGGGAGTGCTTAGACCGTCTTCAAGCCCCTGGTCTTCACCATTACACATGGTAAAAAAGAAAGATGGACCTTGGAGACCCTGTGGGGATTATCGCGCACTAAATTTGGTAACACAACCTGACAGATACCCGATCCCGCACATACAAGACTTCACGTCACTCCTGGATGGTGCTACGGTTTTTTCAAAGATAGACCTTGCTAAATCTTACCACCAAATTCCAATCGAGGAGAGCGCTATTCAAAAAACAGCAATAACAACACCTTTCGGGCTATTTGAATATGTAAGGATGCCCCTTGCAAAACCAAAATGGAATGAGGCATACTAGACTCTTCCTAGATGGTCCGGTACCTGACAGCATGCTGAAGCTGTCTAGACTGAGCAGATTGAAACTAAGAAAAATCACAGGACTAATCACTGGGCACTGTGACCTGAACAAGCACAAACATAGGATGGGCATTGAGAAAAGCCCCTTATGCCGTGGGTGTCTGGAAGAAGAGGAAACTCCCCAACACCTACTGTGCACTTGCGAAGCATACAAACAGGAACGCAAGGCAAAACTCGGGAAGCCCATGCTTCCTGTAGAACAGCTAAGGAATATCCCCTGGCAGAAACTCCTGGACTTCTTAGAAGATACAGGAGTAAAACAGCCAGAGGCGCACAAAAGGACCACGGAGACCGCAGCGCAGGGACGCTAAGCGACACCACCTCGTCAGGATAAAAAAAGGATGCCTCTTGGGTTAAGAAATGCAGCGCAATCATTGCAGAGATTTATGAACGAAGTATTTTTTGGATTAACGTTTTGTTTCGTTTACATAGACGATGTCTTAATTTTAAGGACACGTGATTGACAGTAAAGGAATTTTACCTTTACCGTCTAGAACAGAAGTTATCACGCCCTTTTTCCTTCCTAAGTTCCAGGATTTAAGGAATGATTAATTTTTATCACCGCTTTGTACCAGATTGTGCAAAAATTTTACGACCTCTCAACGCCTTAATTGATAACTCAATCCCAAAGAAACAACCGCTATCACTCAATTCGGAACAGCTAAACGCGTTCAACAATATAAAAACAGCTTTGGATCATGCTATACTATTAACGCATCAAAGAATTGGAGCATCACTCTGTTTGGCCATGGATGCATCTAACATAGACATGGGGGCGTGTCTATAACAAGAGCTGGATGGAGATAACCAACCCATCGCCTTTTTTTCTAGAAAATGTACTATAAGAGAATTAAAGAATAGCGTTTTTGGACGTGAATTATTGGCTATGTTCACGTCACTGAAGCACTTCCGATACTACCTCGAAGGGCGATCTTTATACATTTTGACCGACCACAAACCTGTCGTCTTTGCTTTGAAAAAAAGGAGCAAGTGTATTAAATCCGCGAGAAGTCCGTCAAATGGACTATATTTCTCAGTTTACCTCGGACATATGACATGTAGCAGGAGGGAATAATGTAGTACCGGATGCACTCTCCAGAATTTCTCATATCAGTCGAACGAACCCAATTTTTACCAGTGTGGACCCTATAGATATAGCCAAAGCACAAAAGAACGACCAGGAATTACAGCGTTTTTAAAGTACTGCATCGGTAAGTTCATATGAAGTATAATATTATTACTACTTAAAATTTACGTTTCGTTTTTGTTTCACTATTTTATATTATATAATTCTCTGATCAGTTTCGGTGTTGGGTCATTATGAAGAAGTAAAAATTAAGAAAAAATAGTTCAATAGTATAATCGATACTTGTTTCTTCTTCCAATTTGAAAATTTGGTTCCATCAACCAGCTACTCTCTTGATGGAACCAAATTTTCAAATTGGAAGAAGTAAAACACTTAATTAAAACAGTTTTAACTTTGATAATGATCCGTAAAGACCGAAACACGTGTCAGTTAACTCAAAATAAAGAAATGGAACATAACAAGAGTTTTACTTCTCCCAGGTTCAATAGTGGTTTAATTAATATTTAAAAATGTTTCACCATGGGTTAAGTGAGCAATTAATGAATCATTGAAGGTCGATGGCCGTTTATAGCTCTTTTGTAAGGAGTCTTAATGAATTGCCTAATCATTAATATACTTTGTAAAACTTAAATTTTAATTTTTACTTTAAAAAGGCAAGATTTAAAACTGCGGTCTCTGAATCGCTCTATCAACTATCAATTACAGAAACATCATTGTGTTATTTGATTAACAATAATTAGTTAACTGTATTAACTGTACAAAACAAGTGAATGCGTAGCAAATTAAAAACCCATTCATTGTAATACATGCGTTAATTATGTGGATTTTTGAATTAACTAATTATAAAATCGATAATGAAATCTCGTTAACACATGACGCGCCACGGGATTTTAATGCGAGTACATCTGTTATCAAGCCCTCAGGGCCAAATACGTGCGTGTGCGTGTGTGTGTGTGCGTGTTAATTTACGCTCGCATTAATTTTTTCCTTTTCCAGGGAGTGGCGGTGTAAATTTTAACGCAAACTGATTGAAATAAATAAACACCATTAACCTTGTTTATTTGTCCTGCGACAGAAAATTCAATTTTTGTCACATCCAATTCGGGCATGTGCCGTGTAATTTTTTTTTTGTTTAGGAAAATTCGTTACCGTGTATTTGTAATTAATACAAAAATATATTTAAATTAATTTCCTTTTTGTTCGGCAACAAAAATAAAAGGCGAGCGTGAATTATTGAATCGCTGGATTTTGGTGTATTATCAGGGGATTTGTTGAAATGCGTTTAAAATTTTTATTCAAATATAATCTTAATTTTCATCATCCAGACTGTTAAGCTAGCTAGCAACACTATTTATTCTTTTAGACATAACTTAGAGTCAAGACAGGGCAGCAAGACCGACGGACAGACTAACCACATTGTTAATTACTTGTATGTTTCCATAAATTGTATATAATTGTTCGAATAAAGATGTTGTTATCTCTCTCTGTCTTAATTTTCTAATCACTAATTTCTAATCATTTTCTTACTGATTGAGTGAGGATTTGTGAATTGCTAGTTCAACGCTCTACCAACTAGACCATTCAGGTAAATACGTGAGCATCGGAGTGCTCCTCTACCTCATGATATATATAATATAATAATAATAATTACTTTCCCTATATAGTATATATAGGGGAAGTATTGTTTTCGTGCGTGAAAATGTCTGTGGGCGTTGTATCTCAAAAACGAATAATCCGATTGAGATGAAACTTTAAACATAGGATTTTATCGTTAAAAACTGGAACTGAAAAGCTTTTGGTAAACATTTATAAACCGGAAGTGGATGTTTACTCGAAGCCATTTTTTTGTTTTTTTCCGATATTTCTTTTAATTTGAAAAATATTACAAAACTTTTCAAACAAAAGTTGAAAGGAATAAGAAACTGAACAGGTTTTGTAAAAACATATTTTTCATATAATTCTTAACTTTCGAGAAAAAAATAAAAATTGAAAATTTTGATATTTTTTGCCAATTGCTATTAAACTGTTAGATCTACAAGAAATTTATATAATAAATAATTGTAGAGAATTGAAAAGTGAACAAATGACTAAGAATAGCCTTTTTACGTAAACCTCATAGATTTCGAGAAAAATCACCATTTGGAAAATATTGTTTTCGTGAATGAGAACATTCATAAACCGGAAGTGGATGCTTATTCCAGGCGTTTTTTGTTTGTTTTTTAGCAATATTTTAAATCTAAATTTAAAAAACAAACAAAAGTTAAAGGGAATGAGTAACTGGACAAGTTTTATAAAGACATGTTTTTCGTAAAGTTCTTAATTTGTGAGAAAAATATTTAACTTTAGAATATTTCAGAAATTTTTTAAGATTTTAAGATTCTTATATTTCAGTAATTTCTCCTCCACACTTTTAGTTTTTATTGCAACTTCCTTTCCAAAGAATTTTCATCGAGAATTCTAGAAATTTTTACAGGTATAGCAAAGATTTTATTGGAGAGTTTCAAAAAGTCATTATTTATATTTATTTATAAAAATTTCTTCGTGGTTTCTATACAACAGTTTGTTCAACTTTTTCTATTAGAAAATTTTCTTCTATATTTCTATAGTTTTCTCAGATGATCCATACTTTTTCATTTATTTCATTTTAGGTTTATAAATTTTTTTTAAATTTCTTTTTCTTATCTAATAAATAAATAGATATTTCCAGAATTTTTAGCAATTTTAAAATTTTCTTCTAATTTTCTATAACTTATTTAGAGGCTTGTTAACGTTTCATGAATTTCTTTTTTGCATCTTCCTTTCCAAAGAATTTTTTTTTGATCAAGGATTCTAGAATTTTTCACAAGTTTTCCTTGTAGATTTCTAGAACTTATTTGGAGGATTCTAGAAGTTAACAGTAATTTCTTTTTCATATTTCCAGAATTTTTTAGAATATTCGTTTCAGTATTTTTAGAATTTTCTTTGAGGCTGTTTTCAGTAATTTCATTTCCAGATTTTAATATTGTTTTATAAATTGCAAATCTTTTCCAGAATTTTACACTTTTTTTCGAGAGTTCAGAAATTTCCAATAACTCATTTCAGATTTGGACGCTATACATTTTTCTAGAAAATCTGTTCCTAAAAATCTAGACTCTTTTCAGTCATCTCTTCTCCAGATATCAAGATTGTTTTTTTCGAGCTATCTTTTGAATTGCAAAGTTTTTAGAATTTTCAAGATTTTTTTTTCTAGAAATGTAGATTTTTTAAAGGTTTCTAGAAATTTCCAACAATTTCTTTTGTAGAGTTCTAGAAATTTCTCCAAAGAGTCTACTATTTTTTTCTTAAATGTTATTATTTGTTGTATATTTAGGTTGTAGCATTTCATTAATGATTTTAGAATTTGCCATAAATATCTTTTCAAAAATTTTAGTACCTTCCGTTATTTAGATTTATTTCCTTATTTTGTTAGTTTTTTTTCTCAAAAAGGTCTGTAAATTCTAGTATTTTTGAGCAATTAGTTTTTGATATAGCAAAGCAATTTTTCGTGAGTGGTTTTTTAGAATGTTTTTGTAATATTTCTGGAAATTTACAAAATTTGTTATATCGAAATTTTAAGAATTTCTTATCTAAATTGCGAAAAATAATTTTAAGATTTTTAGTCCGTCAACTTGTATTTGATGTTAGGAATCATTTCGTAAAATAATTTTTTTTAAACCGTCCTTGCTATGAAACGTTATTTTAAAAATACTGAAAAACAATTGAAAATCGAATGTTTATTTTCTTTTTGCATTTTTACTTTACTACTCTTCGTTGCTGGTAATTTATTGGTAAAAGAAATTTCGTAATTTCATAACTATTCCAAGAATTATAGCGAAAATACAAAAAGACAATTGAATAACAAATTTTTGATTTTTATTCTGTCAATTTGAATTGAATGTCAGCAGTCGTTTCGTAAAAAAAATTTTACAATCCGTCCATCCTGTAAATAGTAATTGTAAAAATTCTGAAAAACAATTGAAAATAAATTTTTTGATATTTTGTCTATGAACTTGTATTTGATGTTAGAAATCATTTCGTGAAAGAATTTTTTAAATCCATCCGTGCTGTAAAAAGTTATTCTAAAAATACTGAAAAACAATTGAAAATCGAATGTCTAATTTTTAGCATTTTTACTTCTCTTCGTTGCTGGTAATTTATTTGTAATTTCATTATTATTTAAAGAATTATAGCTAAAATAGTAAAAAAAAATAATAACGATTTTTAGATTTTTATTGTATTAATTTGAATTTGATGTGTAAAAATTAGGAAATTTCCAGTAAAATGCGAAGATTTAAATGAAGACTTTTTTAGAAAATTTGTTTTTAAAAATCTAGACTCGGGAAATTTCTAGTAATTTTTTCTCCAAGATTTTTTCTACTTGTCTTCTAAAACGCAAAGATTTCCTTTTTTCAACTGGTCTTGTAAATTTCTAGGAGGCTCTAGAATTTTTTATAAAATTTTCATTTAGAAATCTAGACTTTTTTCCAAGGGTTGAGGAAATTTCTCCTCCAGATTTCAAGGTTATCTTCTTATCTTATAAGTTGCAAAGATTTTCTTGGAGGCTCTAGAACTTTTTAGAAAATTTGTTTGTAGAAATCTAGATTTTTCTTGGGGCCCTAGATTTTTTAGAATTTTTTTTCTAGATTCTAGACATACTTTTTCAAGAATACAAGAAATTTCCACTAATTTCTTCTCTAGGTTACAAGATTTTTAAATTCTACCCGATTTCTAAATTGTGAAGATTTTATTGGAAGCTCTAAAATTTTAATAATTTGTATGGATTACCACGTAGTAACGGTCGCAACCAATTTCTTTATCAAAAATTTTACTTTTAACAATTTTCTTTTATTCAAATTTTGTAATTAAGGTTATTGCAAACCGCGAGGCGATCAATAATTAAGTTAATATGTATATGTAGGGTGGGTGGGTGGCCTCTAACCCACCCTCCAATCAGAAAACATAAGCGAGGGTTTTAATTAAAAGTTGTAAAACGTAAATAAACTTAACATTTTTGCAAAATTTAATAGATTTATTCAAACAAATTTTGAAATTTAAGAAATTTTGAAAAATAAGACATAACAATGTTTTGCTTATTGCTAATAAACTATAGGAACTAAACGAAATGTATATAACAAGCTATTGTGAAGAATTCAAAATTGAGCAAATTATTAAGAATAACCTCATGGTTTTCGAGAAAAATATAGGGAAAGTATTATGATGGCCACATCACCATTTTATATTATTATATTATTAATTTTTTTATGTGAATCATTAAAGTAATGATGCTGAGTCATTAAGGATGTAAAAATTTTTTCATTTTTAAGTTAATAAATCGAAGTTATCGAGTTTAATTACAACATAAAAAGCATTTTATTGTGGACGATCATTGAGATGTATCTGTGCTGTGATAGGATCGTGTTGTTATTTGATCACAGAGGAATTTTACAATGAAATAGTTGAGTCGTTAAGTAGTGCGGGTGTAATTTAATACCTTGTTATGTTAATTACGCGCTGGTGTGATTTCAGAGAGGTATTTTGCGCTGGTACAGGCGATATTTGTCGCTTCATAATCTTAGCGTATTTAGAATAATAATCTCGTTGTGTGTATTTTTATATCAGTAGAAGTCTAGATGAAGGGAATAGTTTCTTTGTGTAGTTTAGGTAGGGTCAGCTAGATATTTGAGAGATGTAAAGCTTTAGTTGGTTTTGGTGTTCGCACGGGATTACCCCTGCCATAGGTCAAGAAACTGAATTGATTCAGATGGTGTAAACAATGCGAGAACAGATTACACTAATTTGGTATTATGATCAATGTACTAATTCGAACGTGGCTCTGTAAACATAAATATCTATTTTATCGGTTCCGGGATATATATTGGTTTAGCTTAACAACTGACGCTGCGGTATTTGCATACCGCAGATACGTTTACAAAAGGAATAATTTATACATCAGATAAGATATCGTGATTTGTGCATATGCAGAACTCAATAAAAGCGAACCGCTGCCTGTTTCTGATGTGATGCTGCTTTGGCCACTACCGTTATATATCCATAAAGTTACAAAGCGTTCGTTGTTTCTTTTGTCACGACTGGATACCGAGGCGCGGTTGTTCTTTAACGAAAGCATATCGCATCACACTCACCACCAGCATTCAATGTAATGACAAGTCGTGCGATGACGGTGTTTTTTTGTCTCGTGACATCAATGCTTTGCGCCTTTAAATAACGAGTCTGGGAATATTTGAGGGAAATACCTTTATACGAGCTCAGCGTTACTTTTTGCAACGCATATCCCTTCCGTTAGATTCTGTACCAGGGTGGAAACTGACTATACTGACTCCGCTATTGTTGCCTGATGTTCACTAAATTTCCAACTACTAACTCATCTAGTATGTGCGGGAATGCACTTCTTTGCCCTGGCTGTTCCTGATGAATTATTTTGCGGGCTTTATCTTCCCGCTGGGAAAGATATTTCTAAATGATGAGGTAAGCGGATCAAAACAATATTATATAAACTTTTATCCCTTCCATTTTTTCCAACTTTTTCATTTAGCATCAAATAGGAACGCAATATTCTCCAAACAGCACACTAAACACATATATGATATTCTCGAGCAAACTATGTATAATCTTTATCTTCTGCCATTCAGGCCGATTATATCGGTAATAAAATGCACCTTAAAGTTGGAATTATGGCAATTTGAGCAACTATGTACGTGCGACCTGAAACGGACGCTCCATTCGCGATATGCTTATTGTATTTCTTGTGACCCTTTGTGAGCGCCTCTCGCTGGTAAGGTGAGCAAGGAAGGCAAGGAAGGGCGGTCGTGTTTTTGCCGCTATCTACCACTTCTACCTTCCGCTTTGTATATGTTTAAGGAGATAAGATTTTCACCCTGTCCGTCCTCGTTGAAACACCGCCGCACTTTCTCCAGGGGAGACTTTTCTCTATCTATCGATTCGAACAAAACAGTAAATTCGCACTCCCTATAAATATTCCATATCGCGCATATAAAACTTTCAATTCTATTTGTTATATCCCCTGACCATAAAATATTTAAAAACTAGTTTATAACGACACAAATGCGTTTTTACGTCATATATTACAAAATATATAAATGACATCGCCATTGGGAAATACGCTCGACAGCGATAAATTTGTTTGATATTGTGTTTTAGAAGAGAAATAATTAAATAAAATTTTGATAGACGTTAGGCGCATGCGTGCTTCATAGGCGTCGACTGTTTCCGGTCGCGAGCAGTTCAACCGCTACCTTGCATGTCCGGGCCACTCATTTGTTATGATTGTATCATGTATCAACTTGTAATGAAGTTACGCCTGCTGCTAGCACGCTTGATACCTGAGGCTTGCAGATCTCAGATAAAGTAGACAAATTATGTACACTTCGTTGTACACACCTACGGTTCTACCGCTTTATGGTTCATGCCACCCTTCCATCCCTAAATCGTACACAAGACAACGTATAACAGAAAACACTTAACTGTCGGCTTGAATTTATCTTTATGGCGGAGCTCTATCATATATAAGCGAGTACTGAGATCGACCGTAAATACACCTGTATCATTAAGATAATTAGGATAAAACAGAGTTGATGAGACATTAATATAGTCCAGTTGAATAACTAGAAGATTCCGGTCACAACCTGACATAGCTTAAAGTCCGGCATCCGGTTTGCACGGTTAGTGAAATTGTATTCTCCTTTACCGGTCTACCCTTCCACCCTTACAGCCTTCCCGCACAAAGTGATCTAGTATGTAGATTGGATAATGACCGCCGTCCTGATCCTTCTCAGTAAAGCGCTCCCGAATCTAGCAAAATTTTTAAAATCCCCGCAACATTTCCATTACGGCGAAAAATCCACGCAAAGCGGCGCTGGCCCCGGATTTTGTCACATCTAGTCAACAACTTTATGAAATCTCAAATTTAAGTCCATACCAAGTTTAATAGTAAAATAAAGTTTATAGTCATGAGAGTTAGGGCTCTTTGTTCATTGGCGTATAAAATAATAAACTTTGATTATGGTAACAAGCCGGGCCGTAATCTTAGGCCTATTTATTCACCCCCCCCCCCCCTACTCCCTCTCACTTCACACCCCTCCTCTTCACCGATCGATCATTCCTTCCAGTGACTTAAACTACTATACTATACACATAAAATTAATTACTTATCTCATACATCTAACAATAAAATATAATATTTTAATAACGTTAAATATTATTAAATGAAGCGGAAAGATCAATTTGTAATTACAATATTTCATTATTTTTGTATCTATTTATTAATTAATAATTTATTAATAGAAATGTTGAATATAATATTAAATAATGCGTTTTATTTATTATTATATTATATTTCGTCTAAATACGTCACGGCCCGTTTTATTTCGCGGCCGATCGGTATTATTGATGGGACCGGGGTAGCGCTTCATAACTTAATGACGGGGTCATTAAGCCCTTTGTAACTTCAATACAGGCCCTGATTTACAGCCTCCTAATCAGAAAGTTTTAGAGAACTTGGGCCGTTTTAATTAGACCAGTTGTATTTGGGAAGTCCGCGCGACTGGTCGCCGCCAATGACGACTTTTTAAGCGGTCCGTCCTGGAAAAAAAAACTGCCGCGCACCGCCTACACTAATCCGATTGTATTATTATCCGGAAATCGCGAGAGGATCGCGTAATTAAATCAGGCAGCCGGAATAAAATTTCGAGACGCCAAGTGGCGCGCCCTCCCGGGGAGGAATGGTAATTCCTTCGGATCCGTCGCGGTGGTGATGTTTTCGGTCCACCGGCGTGCACCAAACTGCATTGTAATTGTTATGATTGCGACTTGAGTCTGACCGGATCGATGTTTGTTTTCAGCGGAACTGAAAGGCGGAATTACTTTCTGTTACTGCTCGTGCTCAAACGAGTCTGATAGCATCTGTGCTGGTCAATGGAACTGTAGGTATTATCATTATTCCCTCTTGTCGTTGACATTTTTCTACATTCGTTAATAAAGAAAGCAAAATAAAAATATATATGTGCTCTGATATTATTTACTCTCTTTGGTTATTACGATGAGCATCCACAAAAACACAGGCACATCAACAATTAAATTTGGTGTTAATTGAGAACTTATTCATCAAAAGTTTTAGAATTTTTCTGAAACTATCCTTTTAGGTATTTGGAGCTGCTAGAATTTTTGACCTATTTCTCTTACTGACTTAACATCAGTTTCCTTGAGGTTCTTAACAACATCAACAATTAAATTTGGTGTTAATTGAGAACTTATTTATCAAAAGTTTTATAATTTTTCTGAAATTATCCTTTTAGGTGTTTGGTGCTGCTAGAATTTTCGACCTATTTATCTTACTGATTTCATCAGTTTCCTTGAGGTTCCTACGTTTTGCTACGAATTTCTGCTTCAGGCTTGAATGTACTAGAATTTCCAGAAATTTAATCTATTTATCTTCCTGATTTAATATCAGTTTCCTTGAGGTTCTTACGTTTTGCTCTAGACTTAAAATTTCTAAAAGTTTCCAGCAATGGAAGATCTTTAAGTTTCTAGAAATGTATACAAGAATTTTAGAATTTCTTAACAATTAGCTTTTCATAATTCAAAAATCTTTCATCCTATCATAATTGTAGACAAATCTATCTTCCAACTCGGAGAATATTCGTCAAAAGTTTTCGAATTTTTCTTCTTTAAGTTTATAGAAATTTCTACAATGGTTTTAGAATTTCTAATCAGGTAGTTATAATTTTTAAGAATTTTTCTTTATAATATTTAAGAATCTTTCACTATTTCCGTTTTATTTCATCAGAGTTTTCAACAAATTTCTTTGCCAAATTAAAAAATTATTTATCAAAAGTTTTATAATTTTTCAGAAGCTATCTTTCAGATGTTTAGAGTTCCTAAATTTTTAGAGCATTTACTCTTCCTGATTTTACAGGAGTTTCTGCTCTAGATTTTTAAAACTTCTCTTGAAGGATTTAGAATTTTCCAGCAATAATATTATATGTATGTGTTCTTGAGTTTTGTGAAGATTATATTAATAATATTAATAATAAAACCAGGTTAAATTCCTTTCTTCACATTCTGTACATTTCGGACACTATGTGTCCATTATCAATAGTTGATTTAGTACTTAAATAAAAACAGTGAAGAAAGGAATTTAACCTCGTTTTATTATTAATAATATTATATGTATATTGGATTTACAGTACAGTAGGGTTTTATTTACTGATTAGAAGCCGATAATAAGCAAATTAATTGATTATGTGTTATTGTTACAGTAAAAAGTAGTTTAAGTTTAAAAATATTTATAGCAGTTGTTTGTAGATTTTCATATGGCGTTTTCTTTGTAATAAACCAAGTATTAGTAAGCAAATTTATTTTAATGAAGTAGAAGACACGATGACTTTGTTTTTCAACTTTATTAAATCACCTTGTCTTCTTCTTCACTATATTCAAGATGTACCACAAAGTGAACTCCTCCACAATTAAACAAATTTATTTTTTGGAGTGACTTTTTAATCCAACGTTATTTTCTTAAATTTTTCTAAAAATAAATTACAAATTATTATTACTTTTTCGAACAGTTTTTTCTAATTAATAATTTATTCTTTAGAAAATAATTTTCTTTCATGTTTATGGTAGTTTCTTTCAGAAATATAAAGTTTTTCCAAATTGCAAAAAATTTCTACAATTTGTCTAGATTTTAAAATTGTGTTTAAGGCTTCTAGAATTTTCCAACGTTGAAGAATCTATTTAGAATCTATTTCTAGATTTTATTCCAAAGTTTAAGAATTTTCAATAAATTAGTTTTCCGGTGTCTAATTTCTCACTTAATCGGTGGTGATACATTTCTGTACATATCTCTTTGAGAGTGACCAATGGTCGAAACTAGCCGGACAGTAAATTCAAAAATAGTTAAACAAAACCAAGTTTTCTTTTATCAAATAAGTTTTATATTTTGCAAATATTTTCCATAATTTCTTGCTTTATTTCGTCGAAGTATTTCAAACTACAAGAAATTTCCCTTCAAGGTTCCATAAACTTTGGAACAATTTCATTTTCGTATCTTATGAATCGAAAATCAAGAATTTATCTTTTAAGATTCGAAAACTTTCTTTATAATTTATATAATTACTGGCAATTTTTCTTTCTAATTTTATAACAGTTCCTTTCTGCTCCAGGCTTAAGAACTCTAGTATTTTCCAGCATTTTTTTTCTTTCTAGAAATTTCTACAAGGATTTTACTTTTATTATTTATTATTTATTTAATTACTTTTTAAATTATTAATTTTGGATTAATCTTGAATATAATGAAGAAGAAGACGACACGATTAGTTTGTTTTACCACTTTTTAATCCACGTAACTATACTTTTGAAACTATAGTGATCTGTAATAATTTTATAAAAAGTGGTGAATCAAAGTAATCATGTCTCCTTCTTCAATTACTTTTTTTCCGTCTCAAAAATCGTTCACCATTTGCGTTTTATACAATCGGGGTTTCTTATATATTCTTTGAGAAACAATTTTCCTTCCAGTTTAGAGAATTTTCTTCTAGGAATATAGAGTTTCCCAGAAAATTTTATAGATTTGTCCAAATTTTTAACTTTTTTGATAAATGTATGCATACATAATACAGATTATAACTACATATTAGAGATCTTTCCGCCTTTTTGTAATTATTTTTAATAATTTTTTTCTCTATTTCAAATAACAATGAAGGTTTTATAATTTTCCAGAAACTTTCCTTCTTCGTCTTTTATGAATGGGTAAATATCAGGAATTTATCTTTCAAGAATGCGATAATTTTCTGTATACAATAGTTTCTAAAACAATTTCGAGATTCCTACAAATTTTCAACAATTTCCTATTTTTCAGTTTCTAAGATTTTTTACAAGAGAAACTAATATATTTTTCACTATCTCCGTTTTATCCCATCAGTTTTCCGCAAATTTCTTTTACAAATTCAGAGATTTTTTTAAAGAAATTATTGTTCCAGGTGTTTAGGACTTTTTTCCAAAGCAATTTCTCTTTCTGAATTTATGGCAGTTGCTTCCAAGTTTTTAGCCTTTTCTAAGTGTTTTTGCTCGAGGCTTAAAAGTTATAATTTTTTTCAGCAATTTATTCTTATGGTTTTTAGAAATTTCTATGAAGATTTTAGAATTTTCATATTTCAAAAATCTTTCACCATTTTCGATTAATCCCATCATAAGTTTGTACAAATTTGTTTTCCAAATACAAAGAGCCTTACAAAGAGATTCCTACAAATTTGTAACAATTTCTTTTTTTCTCAGTTTTTAGAAATTTCCAAGAGAATTATTGATCAATGATAAACTAATATTTCAATAATCTTTCACTCTTTCTCCATTTGATCCCATCAGTTTTCGCAAATTTCTTTTCCAAATTTAGAGATTATTAATCAAAAGTTTATTTTTGTAAAGATACTATTATTCTAGGTGTTTAAGACTTTTTTCCAGGCTTTTTAGGCTTTTCTAAGTGCTTTTGCTACGAGGCTTAAAAGTTCTATTTTTTCAGCAATTTCTTCTTATAGTTTTTAGAAATTTATGTGAGAGTTTTAGAATTTTTATATTTCAAAAATCTTTCACCATTTCCGATTAATCCCATCATAAGTTTGTACAAATTTGTTTTCCAAATACAAAGAGACTTTCGAGATTCCTAGAAATTTTCAACAGTTTCTTTTGTTTTTCAGTTTCTAGAAATTTTGATCAATGAGAAACTAATATTTCAATAATCTTTCACTATCTCCGTTTTATCCCATAAGTTTTAAGCAAATTTATTTTCTAAATTCAGAGATTATCAATCAAAAGTTTAATTTTTTAAGAAACTATTGTTCCAGGTGTTTAGGACTTTTTTCCAAGCTTTAATAATTTCGAACCAATTTCTCTTTTTGAAATTATGGCAGTTGCTTCCAAGTTCTTATGCTTTTATTAATTATTAGATTTAAAGGTTCTAATATTTTTCAACAATTTCATCTTTCAGTTCCTAAAAAATTTTACGAGAGTTTTAGAATTTTTAATCAATTAGTTTTTCTAATTTCATGAATCTTTCGCCTTTTCCGTTTTATCCCAGCAATATTATTTATCAAAAGTTTTAGGAATCTTTTTCAAAAACCATCCTTTCAGACATTAGGAGCTGCTAGAATATTCGAGCAATTTCTCCTTTCTTCTGATATTAAGAATTTCTGCTCTAAGCTTGAAAGTTTAGATTTTTTCAGCGATATCTTTTTTAAATTTCTAAAAACTATGAAAGTCTCAAAATTTAGAAATAATCTTTCATTATATTCGTTTGATTCTAGTCTTTTCTAGGTGTTTCTGCTCGTGGCTTTAAAGTAATTTTAGTAATTTTTTCTTACAGTTTCTACGAGGGTTTTAAAATTTTGAATCAATCAGTTTTTCATATTTCAAAAATCTTTAACCATTTCCGTTTTTTCCATCATAATTTTCCGAATTTGCTTTCCAAATACAAATATTAAAAGATTATTCATTACACGTTTTATAATTTTCTTTTCTCAGAAACCATCGTTTCAGCAACAACTCTTCTGATATTATAAAGTTTCTTCGAGGTTCTTAAGTTTTTCTAGGAATCTCTGCTCTAGGCTTATAGGTTCTAGAATTTTCCAGCGATTTCTTCTGTAAAAATCTAAAAACTTCTACGAAGGTCTCAATATCTAATAACTTTTACGGTGGCCTTAATATAAAAAAAATAGTTTTTTTTTATATTTCAAGAATATTTCACCATTTTTGTTTTATTTCTAGGCTTTTCTAGGTGCTTCTGCTAGAGGCTTAAAGGTTCTAAAATCTTTCAGCAATTTCTTTTTTCAGTTCCTAGAAATTTCTAGGAGGGTTTTAAAATTTTTAATCAATTATACTTTCACATTTCAAAAATCTTTTACCATATCCATTTATCCCAACATAATTTTCTACAAATTTGTCTTCCAAATACAAAGATCCTTCATTACAAGTTTTAGAATCTTTTTCAGAAACCATCCTTTTACGTATTAAGAACTGCTAGAATTTTCGAGCAAATTCTCTTCTGATATTATAACAGTTTCTTCGAGGTTCCTAGGTTTTTCTAGGAATCTCTGCTCCAGACTTGTAGGTTCTAGAATTTTCCAGCGATTTCTTCTGTACATTTCTAAAAATTTCTACAAAGTCCTCAAATTACAAAACAAATAATTTCTTATATTTCAAGAATATTTCGACATTTTCGTTATATTCCTAGGCTTGTGTAGGTGTTTCTGCTGGTGGGTTAAAAGTAATTTTTTCAACAATTTCTTCTTACAGTTTCTAGAAATTTCTACGATGGTTTTAGAATTTTTAATCAATTCGTTTCTCATATATCAAAAGTTTTGACCATTTCCGTTCTATCCCACCATAATTTTGTACAAATTTGTTTTCCAAATACAAAGATTATTTATCACAAATTTTTGAATCTTTTTCAGAAACCATCCTTTCATGTATTAAGAACTGCTTGAATTTTCGTACAAATTATCTACTGATATTATAACAGTTTCTTCCAGGTTCCTAGGTTTTTCTAGGAATCTCTGCTCCACGCTTGTAGGTTCTAGAATTTTCTAGCGATATCTTCTGTAAATTTCTAAAAACTTCTAGGAAGGTCTCAAAATTAGAAGAAAATAGTTTTTTATATTTCAAGTATCTTTCACCATTTTCTTTTATTCCCAGACTTTTCTAGGTGTTTCTGATCGAGACTTATAAGTTCTAAAAATTTTCAGCAATTTCTTATTTCAGTTCCTAGAAGTTTTCACGATGATTTTAGAAATTATAATCAATTAGTTTTTAATATAATATAATTTTCTACAACAAATAAAAAACTTTTAACTCTGTTTGTAGAACACTGACTTTATTTAGTGACTATAGTTTCGACAATTTTAACTTGTCATTATCAAACTAGCTTGATAATGACAAGTTAAAATTGTCGAAACTGTAGTCACTAAATAGAAGCCTCCACCCACCATTAACAGTTTAATTTTCTACAACTCTGTCTTCCAAATACAATGATTATTCAAGTTTTAGAATTTTTTTCAGAAACTATATTTTCGTGTATTAAGAGCTGCTAGAATTTTCGAGTAATTTATTTTCTGATATTATAACAGTTTCTTCGAGGTTCCTAAGTTTTTAAGGAGTTTCTGCTTAATGCTTGAAAGTACTAGAATTTGTAAACAGGTTTTGAAAATTTAAAAAAAAAATCATAATTTAAGAATTTTTCAATCTTTTGGTTTTTCTCTTCCAAATTCAGAGAAAATATTGTTACGCGAAGGTAAATTTATATTAAAATGTGTGTTCAATCAGGTGATGGGCAAAAAGATCATAGCTTGAAGAAAATTTATAATTAATAAATTATTGTACTAAAATATAAATTTTCACTGCTCTGGCGTACTTTTGAGCTACCGTCATAATTGTTTCATTGTCCTAGCACGCTCCTGGCCTAACCCAATATATTCCCATTGTCTTGGCGTACTCTTGACCTACCCTAATAAATTATTAATTGCCCTACCGTATGCCTGACCTACCCCAATAAATTATGAATTGCCCTGACGTACTCTTGACCTAGGTTAATATTATATTCATTGTTCTAGCGTAATCTTGACCTATTCCAAAAAGTAATTCATTGCCCTAACGTACTTTTAATCTAGGGTAATAATATATTAATTGTCCTAACGTAATCTTGAACTAACTCGATACATCAATAATTCCCCCAGCATAAACTTCATCTAGCTTAATTTTGACGTTTTCAAAAAAATAATCACTACCCACGGGGTAAAAACATTTTAGAACACTTTTAATAATCGCGATGGAAAATGTAATATACATCACCTGAAGAAGCCACAGTTTTTGGAAACAATTGTAGTTAGTTTAATAAAAATTTGAAAATCAACCACTTATCATTAATTAGATAGCATATATAACACTAATTATTGGATTTATATTCTTAACTTAATGTTTAGAAGTTAATTATAAGCAATTTTATGATCAAAAATGTTTTCCTGAATAACTTCCGAAACCTTAAAGCAACAATACATTGCAAAAAACTCCGTTCTTAAGATTCAGCTTCATTATACGCTTGGCTGTGAATGTAGAACACCTTTGAAATAATGCCAATATTTTTGATATGCTAGAAAGTTGTGTTAATCAATTGTAGTCTTAGTAAGACTCATTGTTGTAGATTCACGAAATGTTTTCGTATTTTTTAAATTATTCTTTAATTTTCTACAACGAACTAAAGAATTTTAATACATTTTATTATTTAATCAATTGATTTTTCTTGCAATGCAAAAAAAACTAAGAAAATACCTTTTGAAAGACTGCAGGTCAATTTAAAATGATAAATACTCAATAATTATTCTTCTGTTGGCAATAGTTTAGAATCCTATCATCTTGACATAATTTTGTTTGGACTAGGAAAGCATTTCTGCGACCATTGCCAAGGTTTTTATGTTCAAGTTTACTATGGCAACAACCTGGAGCTCAGGTGAGCCATGCAGAAATATTGTAAATAATCTTACAGTTACAAACATAGAAAGTTTTATTTTGTTGTCGGTTTTGTAGGCCTCAACATAGATAAACTTTGAAAGAAATAATTACAATCCAAAAATTGCTAATAAGCAACGTTAGTCAATAACATGGTATGGTCCACAAACAAGAAAATCCAGAGGGACTTTAAATTGATTCCTAAAAGGAATTAAAGAGAATAAATTCCTTATTAGGAAGGAAATCCAAACAGTAGCTGCCACAAAGGGATGTCTATAGAGCGGAGTGCTATCTATGCTTCTGTGGAAATCATAAATCCAAAATTACCTCGAAAGGATTAAATCTAAAAACTAGCGAATTTAATGATTACTTAATATATGAACCAATCTGCTCAAATCAAATATCGATCTACTGGTGTATGTAAAGCCACAAAATAAGAACAATTTTTTAATCAGATTAGAGATATAATAAATAGTTTGCACAGACGTTTACCATTTTCATAAGAGGTTTATTTATTTGAACAATTTTAACAATTCCATAGAATTTGATTCATCCAGAAAACAAGCATACGAACGTGTGGATCATTTTTAATACATCACAGCGTACAAAATTCTGAGAGTTTTGGACACCGCCGGCCTAAGGCATCCAGAGCATGTAACGGCTGCGCCATTTTCTAATAAACGGCTGCGGAAACGAGCTGAACAATTTGTACAGCATTACAAACATGCACGCCGGGGTAGAAAAGACCGCGCCATCTATTTGATTTAATATGAAATTGCATTTAGTGTCTTTGATAATGTATGAGGAGATGCAGCTTTGTTATTCATACGGGCATGCGGGGGGATACTTGGAACTAGTTACATAATTCCGACATATGTCTATATATTACGCTGGTGGCCTAGTTGAGCCAAGAATCAGTGGTATGTATATACAGGCTTAAATATGAGGCGCGATTGTAACCTAGACTTGTCTCCGCTAATTTAACGTCTATAATTCTGCTGGATGCACATAAGAGAGATTCGATTAAACTTTCCCGAAAGGAAATTCATTTCAGATTTAATTAAATTACTGTACTCTCCTTGCGAAACTTTCGCGGAAAATCGCGGCATTGATTAAATCCGTTTTTCTGTTACTCAAATAATGATATGCCGCGAAATCCCTAATTAACAGTCAGTCAAGAAAAAAAAATCGTATGTCAATATAGGCCTCCACACTAGATAGAAAATTTTATATGAAAAAATTTTATGGAAAAAGAAAACCAAAAATCACAAGTTTATTTTGATGCAATGTCTAATCTTGATTTGTCACAAAAAATTAATGAACAAACTCACCTGCAGAATGAATATTATTTATTATTATCTCAAATATTTTTAAGTTGGAAAGAACTTTCAGAAAAATGTCACATGAGTGTGAAGATCTTCATGCACTAAGTATTATTATTATTACTAGTATTGTTTGAGCTATGAGTTAACAATTTAAACAGAAATAACATAAAACACAACAATTAATGCGGATTTAGAAATTTGCACGATTGTTCATCATTGTAAGGTGTTATTGATAACGTATTTAAAGTCATGAAGAATGGAAAAGTAACAGTAGTTAATATTACTAGATTATAGTTGTGCCTTTGATATAATTAAGGATGACATATTATTATCACTTCGTGCCTATATATATTTGTATTTTGTCAAGTGCACAAATATTTATTATGACTTTCTACGTTCTTCGAAAAGAATTTTAGAAACGAGTGTTCCCCAGGTGTCCATTCTAGGACCCGCTATTATTTATTTTATATAAAATTCAAATCTAAAAAAAAGAACAAAGTATGTATCGAATCAAAATCTTTGCCTTTCTTCGATCTTTCACCTAGGGTTTCGATTAATTGTGGTAAATATTGGAAATTATTGTATCAAGTGATATGGAGTTTTAACAAGTAACAGCCTCATCAATCCAGTATTTGATTTTATTATGGTTGGCGTCATCAGTAAAGTAAGAGGTTGTTTATGTTCTATTTCTGAAAATAATTAAAGGTGGCCGTGAGGCACTTCTGATGAGGTTGCGAAGTAATTTGTTTATTCAGAGCCTCCCATCAATTTATAAAACAGTTACATAAGAAAATGCATAAACCTGATTCAAAAACCACTAGATAATAGACGAATTATTGAAACAAGTAAGTGTTTCTACTAATAAATGTGTATAATTTTAATGAAACAAACAAAAAAATGATTGAAAATAGTACGCGTAACCGAAGTGTTAATAAAACAGACGCGCAGCAATTAAATAGTGATGATAATCCAAGAGTGGATTGAATCGTATGAATAATTATTTGCCGAATTATAAGTATGAATCAACGTACTCCAAAAATACAGGCATTATAAGTGACATAGTTTGATATTTATGTAGTCTTATAAAGGTAGGAAGACTTACTAAATCCAGTGTGATCCAGGCAGATTCACAACTCTAGTAGTTCTCACCTGAAACAAAAGAAAAAGTTAATTAAAATAAAAACACGTGTAAACAAAAATATGAGGCATTTATTAATTTTCTGCAACGACCTAAGGACTTTCATACAATTAATTATCTGTGAAATATTCCATAAATCGAATTAGCAGCTGCAATTTTTGATTATATTTTCAACATTTCAGAATTTTTTGATTTTTTTATGTCCTTCCAAATTTCTAGAATTTTCTTCAAGGGTTCAAAAATGTTCTAATAATTTGTTTCTATATTCCTAGAATTACCAAGAATTCTTCTAACACATTTGCAGATTTTTCTATCAGCAATTTATTTCCCAAATATTAAAAATTATTCAGCAAATTTCTAGAATTTTCTATTCCAGAATTTTCAAATTATTTCTTTATAGATTTCCAAAATTGCCATTTACTAGATTTAGATTTACTTATTCACAGACTCTAAGGTATGTAAATATGTCTGTGGACATTTCCAGCAACATTTCTTTAAGTCTCCACAAGCTTTCTTTACAATTATCTGAAATTCTTGAAGAAAATTTTCCAGCAGAATTTTCAATCACATTTCCAAACTTTGCTTTAGGCTTATAAACTATTTTGGTAATTTATTTTCCACGTTTTTAAAGTTTTCCACATTTATAGAATTTTACAGCTTCTTTTACTTCATTCTTCAGGAATTTATTTGCAAAGTTTCTAAAAAATATTTAAAAGTTTTTATCAAATTCCCTTGCAAAATGTATTTTTTTTAAATTTGCTTCTCGACTTTTCTGACAATTTCATTTAATTTTTTTCATTTAATTTCATTTATTTCACATATGCCACAATTTACAAACATACAATAAATTGATTTACATATAATTTGATGCGGATGTGTTGTGTCAGTATAAGGATTAGTTCTCTGGACTTTCAAAAACTTGCTAGAAATCTAGGAATATCTCTTCCAAGGAATATCTCTTTCAAATTTTTAGAATATTCTTTAAGTATCTCAAATTGTCCAGCAATTTCTATTCCTTCAGATTCCTAAAAATTTCTATTTTTTTAAGATTTTCAGAATTTATATTTAGATTTTTAGAACTTTCCACACACTTTAATTATGTATCATTATAAAATCCAAATCTGTAAAATTGTCTTGAAAATTCCAGAATTTTCTCTTTAATATTCTAAACTTTTAAGATGTTATTTTTCAGATGTCTAAAATTGTCCAGTAATTTCTCTTACAATGTCCAATTTCTGTTACAAATTTATTTTTTTGTTTTGAGGACTTCCAAATTTTTTTATTAATTATTTTTAATTCAAAAATACTTTCCAATATGTTTTGAATTTGTTTCCAGGTAATTGTAAATTTTTCATGAATTCATTTTACATATTTCAAAAATGTTCGAATTCTAGAATTTTCTTTCTTATGCCTCCAGAAATTTCCCTTCCAAATTTTCAGAATTTTCTTCGAGGGCCAAAATATTTTAATATAATTTATTTAGATTACTAGAATTACCAAAAAAATTTCTACCAAATTTCCAAATTTGTTTTCGAAGGTTTTCCAGCAATTTATTTTCAAAATTTTAAGAATTTTCTCACCAAATTTTGATAATTTTCTATGCGTTCAGAATTTTCGAATAATTTTTTTTTATTTCAGTCTTCAGGAATATATTTGCAAAGTTTCTAAAAATATTTAAAAGTTTTTATCAAATTCCCTTGCAAAATGTATTTTTTTTAAATTTGCTTCTCGACTTTTCTGACAATTTCTTCTCTGGACTTTCAAAAACTTGCTAGAAATCTAGGAATATCTTTTCCAAGGAATATCTCTTCCAATATTCTTTAAGTAGCCAGCAATTTCTCTTCAGATTCCTAAAAATTTCTATTTTTTTAAGATTTTCAGAATTTAAATTTAGATTTTTAGAACTTTCCACGCACTTCTTTAATTTGTATCATTATAAAATCAAAATCTGTAAAATTTTCTTGAAAATTCCAGAATTTTCTCTTTAATATTCTAAACTTTTAAGATGTTATTTTTCAGATGTCTAAAATTGTCCAGTAATTTCTCTTACAACGTCCAATTTCTGTTAAAAATTTAATTTTTTGTTTGGAGGACTTCCAAATTTTATTATTAATTATTTTTAATTCAAAAATACTTTCCAATATTTTTTAAATTTGTTTCCAGGTAATTGTAAATTTTTCATGAATTCATTTTCCATATTTCAAAAATGTTCGAATTCTAGAATTTTCTCTCTTATGCCTCCAGAAATTTCCCTTCCAAATTTTTAGAATTTTCTTCGAGGGGCCAAAATATTTTAATATAATTTATTTAGATTACTAGAATTACCAAAAAATTTTCTACCAAATTTCCAAATTTGTTTTCCAAGGTTTTCCAGCAATTTATTTTCAAAATTTTAAGAATTTTCTATGCGTTCAGAATTTTCGAATAATTTGTTTTATAGATTCCCGAAATTACAAGGTAATTGTAAATTTTTCATGAATTCATTTTCCATATTTCAAAAATGTTCGAATTCTAGAATTTTCTTTCTTGTGCCTCCAGAAATTTCCCTTCCAAATTTTTAGATCATTTTCGAGGGGCCAAAATATTTTAATATAATTTATTTAGATTACTAGAATGACCAAAAAATTTTCTACCAAATTTCTAAATTTGTTTTCGAAGGTTTTCCAGCAATTTATTATCAAAATTTTAATAATTTTCTCACCAAATTTCTAGAATTTTCTATGCGTTCAGAATTTTCGAATAATTTGTTTTATAGATTCCCGAAATTACAAGGTAATTGTAAATTTTTCATGAATTCATTTTCCATATTTCAAAAATGTTCGAATTCTAGAATTTTCTTTCTTGTGCCTCCAGAAATTTACCTTCCAAATTTTTAGAATTTTCTTCGAGGGGCCAAAATATTTTAATACAATTTATTTAGATTACTAGAATTACCAAAAAAATTTTCTACCAAATTTCTAAATTTATTTTCGAAGGTTTTCCAGCAATTTATTTTCAAAATTTTAAGAATTTTCTCACCAAATTTCTAGAATTTTCTATGCATTCAGAATTTTCGAATAATTTTTTTTATAGCTTCCCGAAATTACAAGATTATTTTTAGACTGTAAGGTTTGTAAATATTGAAATTTGTTGTTGAGTTACGTGAAGATATAATTAAAACTTGATTAAAACACTAACACTTTCTTCACAATTAATTAATTAATTGTGAAGAAAGTGTTTAATTAATTAATTGTGAAGAAAGTGTTAGTGTTTTAATCAAGTTTTGTAAATATTTCCGACTTTCTAAATTTGTAGGAGTTGAATAATATTCCAGCAACATTTCTTCCAGTCTCAGAAAGCTCCCCTTTCTGAATTTCTTAAAGAAAATTTATAGCAGTATCTTTTTAGATTCCTAGAATCTTTCATTTTGTTTCATCATTCCCAAATTTACTTTATGCTTATAAAACAAATATCGATTTCATTTTGAAATTCTGAAGTTACACTTACTAGGATGTGTGTTATACTTTAAAACTATATTTGTTATGACGAGTGTAAATATTTATTTGTAAATAAACTGTTTCGGTAATTTATTTCTCTGGTTTCTAAAATTCCAGGATTTTACAACTATCGTACTTTTATTCTATTCTTCAGGAATTTCCTTGCAAATTTAAACATTTCTTCGATCATTTCTAAATTTTCCAGCAATTTCTCTTTAGAATCATTTCATAAAGATTTCTAATATTTTCCTTTTTTCAGATTTACCCAGAAATTCCTAGGAATATTTTTTTTACTAATAATCCAAAATTTGATCAAGAGTTTTAAATTTTAACAATTTCTTTTACAGATCCAAAAACTTGTTAGAAATCTAGGAATATGTCTTCTAATTTCCTAGGATTTTCTTCAAGTATTTCAGATTGTCTATCAATTTTTCTTCCTAGAAATCTCCCAATTTTTTACTTCTACGCTTTCAGAATTTGCTTTATAAACTTGAATTTTTAGAACTTTCCAGTAACTTCTTTAATTTTTATCATTATAAAATTCGAATCTGTCGATTTTTTTTAAGGTTCCAAAGTTTTCTTTTTAAAATTAAAAAGCTTTCAAGAATTATTTTTCAGATTTTCGAAATCTACGTCAAAAGTTGAAAACTTTTTCTGCAATTTCTGATGTCTCGAATTTTCTAGTAAATTCTTTACACTCTCCAATTTTCATTTCAAATTATGTTTAGTTGTTTCAAAAGTTGTAGGGTTTTCTAATTGAATATTTATAAATCCTACAATTTTTCGCTGAAAAATTTTACTTTGTCAATTTTATTTTATTCAAAATTTGTAGTTAAAGTTACTGCAAACCGCCAACTGATCGCCTCAGTAATTAAAGTTAATATGTATATGTAGGGTGGGCGGGTGGCCTCTATCCTACCCTTCAAACAGTAAAACATCAGAAATTATTTGAAAAATTTGTTTCAATAAATCTATTAAATTTTGTAATCGTATTATATTTATTTAGGTTTTACCACTTTTAATTAAAACCCTCGCTTATGTGTTACTGATTGGAGGGTGGGTTAGGGCTACTCATCCACAATACATTAAAATATATTTTTAATAAAGTTCTTTACTTAATAATTTTGACATTTTTGTTTGCTATTGCTAATTAACTATAGGACTTAAATGAAATTTATATAACAAGTAATTGGAAAGAATTTAAAATTGAGTCTTTTTGCACAAACCTCATAGTTTTTGAAAAAAATATAGGGAAAGTGCTATGATAGTATTGAAATGAGTTTATTATATTAATAAACTGTCAAGCATAGTCAACTTATTTTATGTGCCTAACGTTAATCCGGCCTGATGATGCCAATAACTGATAATGAAATATAATGTAATTTAAATACGTGCATGTGGCGTTAGTATTTGTAGATACTTGCGGTTTGTAAGGGAAGAGCGGTGAAATTTACGGCAGCTGTGCGGTAAGTATGCCATTGCAAATCCGCGACTACTTTACTTAGCATATTAAGTTTGTCAGTGAGCGGACTAATTGAATTGGCTTGATTCGCTAGTACACGAGCCATGTAAGCAGGGCCGTAATAAGGACCATACAAATTGCTTTGGCGGAACTTAATCCAGTTATGTTGTGCTCCAAGCTAGCAACCGATCCCTTTGTTCCATCTCGGATATACTTATGCCGCCGCTCCTCGGCCCTGGGTCCGCGATTTCTCGCACTGTTACAACCTGGGTAGACTCGAATAGTCGCGCGTAGATTAAAGTGTAACTTCTCAAGTGTTAAGATATCGACGCAATTACCGGACAATTTCAAAATGCATCCTAAATCGATCAATAAATTACTCTTATCATCACTGGTTAAAAGCCTATTTACCAATTTTATCAGTTCCCTTCACTAGCTCCCTTGGTGATTGCGCGGAAACTTCACGGAAATATATTATAAAGTAGGTCAAGAATTCATTGCGAGAAACACAGGGGAGTGTGTGAAGGGATTCAATCTGTTAGAGACCGCAATAAAATACAAACGATGGTGCGATAATATGCCAGGCAATTTACTAAACTTGGGAGCGTGAAAAATAGAAGAAGGGCACCGACGGAGATCGCTTTTGTTTTTTAATACACATTGAAATGCCTTCATCTGCAGTAGCCACAGCAAACCTTAGCCAGTAAAGTTCCTAGCATAAAACGAGAACACCCATAACAAGTGCAACACTAATTCAAATTAGTCTAGCTCCCATTTTGTTTAACTTTGTGTGAAGTGCAACTTCATAACAACTGTGTCATATGCGCTTTACTTTTAACATCCTACAACAATACAATTCGCTCTAAATTTTGGTGTGGAGATACTTCTGCGAGTCACAGATCGCAGCTCTCATCTACTCAGGATATGTACCTATAAACTTAATTAAACAATTACATACAATGTGCGGTTTATATTTAGTGCTACTTATACGAAATTACTTTGAAATCTCAAAGATCTCGCAATATTATAATTAAAATAAAATAATGCAAATAATTTTATCATTGACATTGATATTGATAGAAAGTAATACTCCTCCTCCTAATACCTACTATACATAAAATCGCGTCAACTGCTCTTCAGGCGCATGGGAACTAACGCGCCTGTTCTTAGAGTTGATATTTTCAAAGCTATATGCTAAGTTTCCAAAAGCTTATTAAATATGTATTAGAGATGTGCAACTAGAAACGGTCCCATCTGTGTGAAGTATATAGAATATAAGGCCGACTTAAAGTTACCCTACACAAGACGAACAGCTCTCTACAGAAATCTTCACCGAGTTACCGCAACTCGGTCCATCTAGTGAACTCAAGTCCTTCAAGCCCTACATCTGTATCAACCGTCAAAATATCCGCAACGATATTAAATTAAAATTTAATCACCACCACATTAAACATATACTATAATAATTAAAAAAAATACGCACAGGTATTAAATTAAAATTTAATAGCCACCATATGAAACATTACAAATACCATATAATACCTAAAAAAAATCCGAATATGCGTATTGGAATGATGCTGTAAAATATGAGGGAAGAATTTGAATTATTGCCGTTTCCTGGGGCAAGCCGGTCATAGCGTGGAAGCCCACCATCAATAAAAATATACCCCTAGTATTATTCTATGCATGCAAAAGTGGTTTTCTTATTTTATACCGAACAGAGATGTCAAACGCGGCCGGACCGCGCGCAAGAGAGACGGACGTGTGTGATATCAAATGTGGCGTGTGTTATTGATTTATGTCCTCAGGAATAAACCGTGCTACTAGGCCAGATGAATTATCAGACCTTCACAACTCTTCTGCATCTCACATGAATTATAGGCCACCTATCTATCTACAAATACCACTCTTGCAATTCCTTTTGCCGGCGTTATAATTTATATCGTTTTTAAAAAGCCCACAAAACCGACATATTTCAATTGTTATCTTTTCCCGCCCATCTGTTCCCGGGCCCACTTTTGTCGATTCACTTTGCCGATGTGATAATATTTCATAACGCCTATTATCGCACGATTATTTGTATTTCTTTTGTCTCGAAAATTTTTAATATAACTTTATCTCTAAAAATAATTTGACTCCATTATCATATAATTGATTGATGACAGACGTTAAAAGTTCATCTTCACTTTATATGAATAAAACTATATAAGTACGTTAAAAAATATATTGTAAGACGCTACAATTGTTTCGCCACACGGTGGCTTCTTCAGGCGAAGATTATCATAGTGCGCGTAATAAACCAACAGCTTTGTATTTTTCGTGCTTCCAAAGAGACCTAGAAGTAATTTCTTGATGAAGCCCATTTCCACATCTAACAGTGATAATTCTATCAATAAAAAACCAAAAGCTGCGTTTGGTGGTTACAAAGAGAGTTAGATTAAAACAGCTGCCAACATTTATTAATAAATACTTTCCAAAGCTCTGGAATAACTGTAAACTTATTATTATTTTTCGGCGAATTGTTGTCTGATTGCGTCTCAAAATATGTACATCAGCAAATCTCTTCTAGTAATCTAGAACATTCAATGATTTAGAGTCTTCTATATCAGTCCTAATTACTATGCGAGAATTTACAAAATCTTTGTTAGTATTTATCAAATCAATGAAATAATCCTAAGAAATAATGAAATATCTTGCATTCGATTAAATATGTCCCATCCCATAGGAAGCAAGCTACAAATAAAAGTTAAGAAAAAGCATATTAAAATAATAACTTTCCATAAAAGTAATAGGGGCTTTAAGCTGCCTTGTAGCTTCTATCCAGTGGAATCAAATTTGAACAACTTTTTAAAATTTCCGAAATTTAAAATACATTCCACTGCAACTGCGAATCAAATTTTGACTGACTAATTACTTTTCCAAAAATATTCAGCAATCAAACAAACCTCTACGCTTAACAGAATGGTGTAATCCGGGATCTTATATTTAATGATTTAATAAAAGCCTTAATCTAAAATTACTTAAAAAGAGCTTCAAAGTTTAAGTAACATTTTCTTTTAAATAGGGTTGGATTGTAACAACTTCTCAGCATTTAATAATAGATAATAGTATGATAACTACGAAATTGTAATTGAATTTTGGTGGATTACTGACTGACCAATTGCTTTTGCAATTGCATTCGTTTAAATATGTATTATCCCAGAGGAAGCAAGCTACAAATAAAAGTTAAGAAAAAGCATATTAAAATAATAACTGTCCATAAAACTATCTAACGGAGGCTTTAAACTTCCTTGTAGCTTCAATCAAGTCGAATCAGATTTTAGCAACTTCTTAAAATTTCCGAAATTTAAAATACTGCAACTGTAAATCAAATTTTGACTGACTAATTACTTTTCCAAATATATGCAGCAATCAAACCTCTACACTTAACCGAATAGTGTAATCCGGGATCTTATATTCAATAATTTAATAAAAGTCGTATACTAAAATTACTTTAAAAGAGCTTCAAAGTTTGTGTGATAGTTTCTTTTAAATAGGGTTGGATTGCAACAGCTTCTCAGAATTTGCAATTGAATTTTGGACTGACTGACAAATTGTGTTTCAAAAAAAATTATACATCAATCTAAATACGTTACACTTTATCTGTAAATAGTAAACGAAAGAAAAAGAGCATTTAAAAAATAAATGTTCTTAAAATTATTTAATAGGGCTTCGAATTTAGGGTAATAACTTATTTTAAATGAAGTTCCTAAGCATTTAAAAAAGTATGACATACTTTCCAAAGCACTGCAGTGACAAATTTTAATGTATTGTTGCTTAAAAAAAATATAAACCTATCTAAACAATACGCTCAGCAGAATTATGTAATCAAGAATCTTAGATTTGATGATTTAAAGACTTTTATAAAAGTCTTTATTCTACAAAACCCTCAGTTCTGAGTAGTATTTGTATCCGAAGCCAAAACAGACAGTGCAGTTTTGAAGGGCTATTAAAAAAACGGCGCAATTTAAAGAAATGGGGTTTATTTTATCTTAATCGGTACATCATGCCGTTTTATGCATTAAGCCCTGAAGATGACATCAGGCAGATGATGACCCCCAGCAACGATACATTAATGAAGGCGATTTCTGAAATTTTCGGCCGCATTTTGGCACATCTCGATGGGTATAGC
The DNA here is from genome assembly GCA_963969525.1 of Ontholestes murinus. Classification (NCBI taxonomy): domain Eukaryota; kingdom Metazoa; phylum Arthropoda; class Insecta; order Coleoptera; family Staphylinidae; genus Ontholestes; species Ontholestes murinus. The sequence continues at coordinate 13,364,276 of OZ018399.1, forward strand.
CGCGATTTCCTCCCGAATTCGATCCCTGAGTTCTTCCAAGGAGCAAGGTCGATGCCTAAAAACCTTTTCCTTCGGGTAACGCCCTTCCACATCACCTCTAAGAGAAACAAGGCGCCCAGGGAACACCTGTCGCAGTTTCGTCATTGAAACTTGAACCGTAGCCCCGTCCTGCTAAAACCAGATCTGCTTCCTCCATCAGTTCTTCCAATCGAGGTTGAAAAAATTTTTCCAATATGAAAGCATAACGTTGAGCAGTGACAGTTCAAAAAAATAAGGCCCAATCACCAAAAGTTTGGAAATCGCACACAACACGGTGACTTTTGGGGAGTGAAATGGTCTCTCGTGAAGTTGCCTTGGGTTATTTGCAGCCCAGTATCGAAAATTTTGTTTATTTACCCCTCCACAGAGATGGAAGTGGGCCTCGTCACTACTGAAAAAAAGTTGGCGTCGCATGGATCCGGTTTAACATTTCTTGGGAGCGATTCCTGCGGTTTTCATAATCAGGGGGAATTAACTTTTGAACAATCATCATCTTGTAGGGGTGGAATGAGTCTTCATGCAATATCCGTCTTAGAGAGCGATCAGCAATGGCCAATGCAGTTGCATGCTGCCGGGCAGAGCGCGTAGGTGACCGTTCAATAGCTTCTCTTACTCTTGCTACATTTTCGGGTGTTCTTACCGTTCTGGGTCTTCCTAAACCCCTACGTCTTTGTGTGAAACCAGTTTCTTCTAATGTACGCACCCAACTCGCGATTAAATTACGGTGAGAGACGGAATCACGACGGGCAAGATTGAAATGCAGCCGGAAGGACCGCTGAATGGCGACGACAGAACAGCCATTTTCAAGAAACGTGCGGACTGCGAAGCCCCGATGTTCTCCAGACCAAACCATGGTAACGACTAAAAACGGCACGACCACCCCGACACAATGAGATCCCTCCCAGGTAGGTACCCCCACCACACGGAATGTACTGGGCGTTCCAAACTGCACTGTCTGTTTTGCCGCACCCTGTATATTTTTAAATCCGAAAGAATTCTAAAAAATGTTGAGATCTTTTCGTGTATACAAAAAAACAAAATTTTTTTCTAAGATTTCTTAGCAGTTTTTTTCATTTAAGTCACATTTTATCAGAGGATGAGAGAAAAAGAAGTTTTAAGTTTGGTTGGTAGCTTCTTTTAAATGAAGTTGGGTAGTAAAAGCTTCTAAACATTTTTAAAGCACTACGAAATTGTAATAAAACTTTTGTTAATTACTAACTGACCAAAAAAATACCTTTATTGGCACAAAAACTCCAACATATAAAAACAATATTCAATTCTGGTTGATAAGATGTTTAAAATCCATATTCATTTCTATATTAAAGTTGTATATAACTCAGATTTTCAAAAAGTTTGATTATTTTCACTACAATTGATTCGCAAATTTATTGCTTCTTCAGGTAAATACAAGTATACAACAATTGTGGTGAATTATTTACAAGTTTAATTTACGAATAAACACTCTATTCTACTTGACATATGCTAATTTTCTCTTTACCTCCCTCTCCCACCTCAGTCTTGCAAAAAACTTTTGAACCAGCTCCATGCTCTCTTATCTATTCTGATATCCTCCTGTTTTCCCTAAACCACTCCTCATACACGCATTCATGCTCTTCTCCCAAAAGACTTCATATATCCATTCCATTCGTGCAGAACATGCACCTACCAAACCTTTCTCGAATCTAAACCTTCCTTCCTCTCTATCCTAAACCACATCAAGCTCGTACCAGGATAATCTTGTCTTCATTGGAGAAGACACTATTCAAGTCAAGTACCCTGGCAACCTCCCACAAGCACCTGCCACCTTTCATACATCGGATTGTATGTGCTCCTCCCGATACATCATTGCCTTTTCTGCATCTAACCACCTTACACTTATCTTTCATCCATGCCTGCATATGTACCCCATTCTCCAATCATTCATTCACCTTACCATTTCATATATCTTTCTGTGTTCCATCCTCCACTCACTCAAACCTTATTCCTATGCGCGTTCTTTCACCAATCTCTCATTATAAAATCTCATACTTCACCGCTTTCTCCATTGTCTGCCCATGCACACTCATTCTAATTATTTTCTGAAGAAGAATGTACCCAGGAGTTGATATTTCAACCCCCAGAATCTGGCTCAGGAACAACTACTGCTCTCTATGTTAATGTATTCACACTTTCTTAATCCCCATGTTTCTACAACACAGCAAAATGGGCTTCAAACACGCAACCTATAGCTTAGACGCAAATTTCTTTCCAAAAATTATATATCATTAAAATCTCTAACAATTATCTTACATTGGACAATTTAAAAACATTTACAATCGTCTTAATTTTAGGCAATCTTCAACAAAGAGTATTTTAAATCAAAGTGTTCTTCTACTCGTATTTCTTCCATGAGAAACTAGCTTCTTGAAGCTGTCTCAGAATATTTCATCTTTGTTTTAGCCAAATGCAACATTCCCTCAAAAGGAATGTTTTACTCTGAAAATAATCATTAAAAGTTTTTAATTTTCTAAGAAAGTAGGAAAATATGCTAGTAGAGAGAAATGATCCTGCATTCGATAAACTCTTATCAAATTTATCCCAGAGTAAGCATTATACAAAAGCTTTAGTCTTCTTTCTAACCAAGCACATAATATATAGATGAGAGATGAATAAGCACATTCAAAATATATATTTCGTTAACGCTACATTAAATTGGCTTCACTGTTTGGGTAGTAGCTTCTTTTAAAGAGAGTTGGATTGAAACAGCTTCTCACATAAAAAAATAATATTGTCTTTTTAACCAAGTCTCATCTTTGTCACTGGATGAAAGAAGAAGCACAAAAGGATACTCGTGCCTAAACGTATCTAAAAGGGGTTTCAAACTTTAGGTGGTAGCTTTATTTAATGAATCTCGATTGTAATAGCTTCTATGCAATTTTTAAATATAGAAAAGTCAACTTTAAAGCATTGTAACATAAGTACATAAGTAACTGCGAAATTGTATTTAAATTTTGCGTAAATTACTGTTTATAGTTATTCAACTATATTACATTAATAAAAGTCCTAAGTTTACAAACTTCTTAGCTCTAAGGAGAATTTGTACCCCAAATCGAAGAATTTTTTAAATATAAATTTGAAGATTTTTATAAAATATTCAAAAAAAGTCTATATATATTTGATGTTGAAATACTACAAGATGTATTTAAAAATGAAAATTATGTAAGAATAACCCTGAAATTTCGACTTTGATCAAAACGATCGTAAAGATTACCCACCATTAATAATAATAAGAAAAACAAAACGTAATCATTTACGCCTATCGTATTTCAAAAACATTTTGAATCAGTTGAAGTCATCGAAAGACTTGGATTTCGTGCTTCCAAAGAGGCTTAGAAGTAATTTCCTGATGAAGCCCATTTTTACATCTAACAGTGGCAATTCTTTCAATAAATAAAACAAATTCTGCGTTTGTTAACTACAAAGAGAATTAGATTAAAACAGCTACTAAAATTTTTTAATGAAAACTTTCGAAAGGGCTGCAATAACTGAAAACAAGATTCAATTCTACATGTCATATAAATATACTCTATTCTACTTTTACTTTTCTCTGTCTTCATCTTCTTCTAATAATTGTTTCTTCTTGGCCACGGCAACTAGGCCACTTTAGCCAATCCCAGTATTTTGAAGGTTAATAGTCCTTGAGGGCTTCAGTTTCTTTGACAAAGGACTAACAACACCAAACTTCACTAGAGAGTACTTTTCTCTCTAACTTCTTCTTCCACCCCCGTTTCGCCGAAACCTTTAAACCTCTCCCATTTTCTATGCCCGCATATAGAAAATATTCTGCATTTAATAAACAATATAAAATTTGTTGATTGGTAAGCTATTAAAAGTAAAATTTTCAATCTACCTAAATCGGACTCTATCTGCATATGAGAAAAGTAAAATTGTTCCTAAAAAGGGGTTTCAAGTTTTGGCGATACCTTCATTTTAAGAGAGTGGATTGATTCTTCCCACTTTTTAATATATTTTCCAAAGCATTGCATTACCTGTAAAATTGTAGTGACTAACCAATTGCTTTAGAAAATACGTCCATAAATCGAATTTCTACGCTTAACAGAATGGTGTAACCCTTGACCTTGTATTTGATAATTGAAAGACATTTATAAGGCTTTTAATTAATATATAAATTATAAACTTCTCAGATTTTAGCAGCGTGAAGAAATTTTTAAACTAAACAATATACTAAAAATTTTGATCATTTTCTTAAAACGAAAATACAGGGTAGAGTTAAAAAGTAATGAGTCTTCGTTCAGAACGACAGATTTATTGAGCCGATCGGTACAACTGACTAAAACTCTTCTAAATAGGAACCTCCTGCGTATCAATACACTTTTGTAGGCGGCTTTACCATAACTCAAAAGTTTCCGCGAAGGCCTATTCCGGGATGGCTGCAAGGGTTGCCTTGACATTTGCTTGGATGTCCTCGATCGAGTCGAAACGTTTTCCTTCAAGCACTGATTTTAAGCTTGAAAACAAGAAGAAGTAAGGAGGCGACACGTCCGGACTATTGGGAAGCAGGGGGACTACAGAAACGTTGACTTGGTGACGATGAAGGCGGTGTGGATGGAGGCGTTACAAGTATCCTGATGAAGATTCCAGCTGTACTTGATGTCCCTGCGCTTGCGCGCGACACTTCTTTTCAGCTTTTTCAGGACTTCCTGGTAGTAAGCAGCGTCCACAGTCTGCCCGAGTGGGACAAACTCGTTAGATTTTAGATTAGATTAGATGTTATATGGGTGGCACCAGCGCCTGTTCCACCGAAACCTTTTCAGATCTATTCGTTGACAAACTCGTAGTGGTCGATCCCTTTCACTCCGAAAAATGCGATGAGCATGGTCTTCGTCTTCGATTTGCACATCCGCGCATTCTTGGGACGGGGTGAGTTTGAGGTGTGCCACTCAACGCAATTCAGTTCCAAACACCTGTTCAAGCTTTGCAAATGTTTCAGAATGATACTTGCCCAACTGAAAGCAAAATATGATAGCGTATCGTTGCTCTAACGCACTTCCATTTCGATGAGTCACGCACCGCCGTAGAGGGGCTTCCGTTAAGATCAATGCAACCGTTCCGAAAGCTCGGAGACAACTAACCCGCGTTGCGCTGCGTGCACGGTGCGCACGCGTCAGTATAAAGTGAGGCTCATTATTTTTGAATCTTACCCTGTATGCTCCTACATTCGATAAGCGATGTAAAATTTGTCCCTTTGTAAATCTACTGGTAAAGCGTAATGGGTCGAGTGAGAGAACACAAGGAATTGTAAACTCTGCCTTTAAGATATACAGGGTCCATTATAAAAGTATTGTGCATTTTCTGGGATAGATATATTTATTGATCGTACCTATGCAAATGCTTAAAATTCTTTAAAACACACTCTGTCAGTATCAATAGACTTGAGGAAACGTGCCTACCATGCCTGGCGGGATGCCGAAACTCCTCGATGAGAAATTACCATTACAAACGTTGTAACATACTTTTGTATGTTTTTCACGGGCTCCCAATGTTTTTCTTTCAGCTCTCTCTATAGTCGGCGAAACGAAAAAACGTCGTTCGGAGCCAAGTCCAGACTGTAAGGGAGTTGGAAAAATTGGAGTGTTAGTCCGAGACAGGAAATTTTTAATTAGTGGCTGGGGGCTTTGTCATAGTTGAGCACCTGCAGGTGAAAGGCTTATTTGACAACTTCTCCTTCAGGTACAAACAAAAAATGGACACAAACTATTTAACGTACACTTTTACCCATTTTTAGTTTATTTCACAGATATAAATACGTTCAAACTAGTTACTCTGATAGTCTTGTTATTTGTAACAAGCAGCATTGTTTTGATATTACGCGCATTCTTGGGGCGGAGAATGATTTTGTGTGCTACTCCTTGCTCTGCCTTTTCGATTCTGAATCATAGTCGAACACTCAGGAATTGTCGTTGAGAAAGTCCGGTCCATTTTGAGTCAAATTCAACAATTATTAACAGCGCCTTCCATCAACACTTTCTGCACATGCTTTGCGAAGACCTTGTGCATTTGCAAATCCCCCATCAGTATCACGAGTACCACAAATGTGAACATGTTAAGGGCGTCGGCGATTTCCTGGATGGTCAATCGACGGTCGGAAAGCAAAATTCCGCGTATACGATTCTAGTTTACGTCGCATCTAGCCGTTGTTGGGAAATCTCTTACTGGAACTCCTTGAAGTCTTGTGCCATTTCTAGAAGTGTGACCTTGAAATGCAGCCATCCTTGAAGACATATGAAATGTTTCGGTTGCATTACTTCCAAGCCGCACACAAAACTTGATCGCGTATCGCTGCTCCATCTATGCCGTATTACAAAGTCGAAAAATACACTTTACGCGGACGTCTTTTCACTTAGACTGTTCCGAGCAAACCGGCGACCAGCTGCATTGAAAGGTAACACCTTTCACTACATTTCGCGACCCGTTTTACCCCATTGCAATGAATAGTAGCGTTACAATAAAATCATGCACATTACTTTCATAATAGACTCTGTATTTTCTAAATTTTAATGTTACTTAGTGTTCATGTATGTATTTTTATGTATTATTAATACATCTGTATTGATAATAATGTAATAGATTTTGATTACGGGAATTAAAACACTATGCTAGTAGATTAGTTTGATGATGTCCGAATAGGATGAAAATTCACTATAAAATGTAAAAATTCGTAATACTAACGAAGTGTCTTAATTCTCATCCTGATACGTCCAATTTTTTATTCCAGTCAATTTATAATTTATCAGTAGATAAGAACCTGGTGGATTTTAGAAGAGAAAGAAGAACTTTGAAACAGAAACTGTTCCTAAAACTAACTAAAGGGTTGGGTGGTAGCTTCTACATATGTGTGTTATTTTGAAACAAGTTCCTAAAGTAAATAGAAGGGGCTTCAGTGGTGATAAACCTAAACTTCCTATTTGTTATACATGGCTGTTGATTTTATTATAAAATCTTTAAAAAGATTATTACCTAGTATAAGAAAGTATTTATGAACTGAAAGTCTAAGTAAATTTACTAACCAATTCTAATTTAATATAAATTATAAATTGTCTTATTTGACATAAAACAAATGATGTATTTTAAAATGTCACGTATTACAAGTAAGATTTAAAACCGGAACCAAGATTACACGGAGGAAATTATAAGTATACGTATGGGTACGGGTCTAAATGGAGATTAAATTTTATTATCCATTTCCCGGGGGAATCGGGCGAATCAATTAGATGCTTTAAGGTTTGTGGGACTTATGTAGAGCGGAGACGTGGGAGATTAGGGCGGAATCATCCACGGTACAATGACGAACCGAAGTAAAGTGGGTCAGTGTTATGAGGATCGAAGCAAAAGATAATATAAAAAAAATTGGCGAACCTTTCACAGGGTTGGCAGTAAATATTTTTATATTAAAAATGGCAATAAAAATATATGCATTTAATCTATAGAGAAATTGTAGTTGTAGAGAAAAAAGTTATTATTTGCAATGTAAATAATTATAACAATAAGGTTAGATTCGCAAAGGGTTATAATATTGTCTTTATTTAAAAATAGAGGTATGCTTAATACAGAATATATGATTTGAACAATATGGGAAAAGAGAAATGTATTGTATCATTTATCATTTCGTTTGAAAAAAAATGATACGTAAGATAAGTCTGTTTTGGCCCCATCTCATCATAGATTGATACAAAATATAAATGATATGGCCACATCAGCTTTACATTCAACGTCTCCGAGATTTGATTTATTATTTCCTGCCCGTGTCATTTCTTAAAATCCTTTCGCAGCGCATAACTCCATTCATTGTGGTCGCCGCAACTAATTTGGAGCCGCAATTATAATATGCAAATGAAATGTGAAATTATGAGAGACGCCGTGATTGGTTAGTGAAACGTGTTTGATTGGATAACGTGGCCGCAGATAAGTCACGCAGTTTTTTGACAAATACATTATTTGGGGCGCGACTTTACGAATAAATCCGGCTAATTAAAAAGAGCACCGTATCTTCTGGCAGGAAATTATGGGGGTTTTATGTGCACGCGTTCGATTCCGAATGGGCGCCGCCGTTAATCGTATCATGTAATATGCGATGCATGGATTTTGTACGAATTTAATTTACCTTAATGTGACAACAGACAAAAGCGTGCGGCAGCTATTTACATGCAATAATAAAAAAAAAGTAAACAAGCCACAATTATATATGACAGTAATTCAATTGTTTTCCGTTATTGCGTATTGCGTTTATAATTGAATACTTCAATTAAAATTCATTCCCAATCATTTTAGTGTAACTGCGCGCAGGATTTATAGGCAGGGCGCGAAGCGCCGATACAATTTAGATAAAACTGCAGTTTAGATCCGGCGGATTTAATTATTGCTTTGGTCATATTTTATAATAAGGAACTAATGTTGCAAAAAATATCTACGGGCTAAATGATGCTTTTTTATAAAGCAAAACAAAGCCAAAATTGTAATTTCGAATTAGTAGGTCAGATCACCAGAATATCTAAATATAAGACATGGTGCTTTTTTATAAAGCAAATCAAAGCCAAAATAGTAATTCGGATTAGCAGGCGATATCACCAGAAGATCTAAGACATGGGGGTAGAGATTTTTAGATATCTAAACATTCTGCCGAGGAACTCTCAAGGGATCTAAAAATGAGACATAGGGGTAGAGATTTTTAGAAATCTAAACATTCTGCCAAGGAACTCTCCAAGGATCTCCTACGTCAAAATTATGAGTACATATTATTATCTACCTAATTTGTAATAACAATAACCACTCTACTGACTGTCAATTTAACACTGGTATGTAGTGATAGATCCATGTTTCATCTAATGTCACAAGTTGACGCAAAAAAAAAATCCTTGTTGCGTTTAAACAAAGCCAGATTTTGCTTTGAAAGACGCTTACGTTCCGCTTTTTTGTCAATTGTGAAAAAACTCGACACGCAATGTGTAAGTATTCATGGATGATATGGCCATAGCGTTCCTTTAATGTTAGTTAGTTCATTTAATTGATATTTCGGCCATTCAATACTATTTTACTGATTTTCTGGAGTAACTTTTGGCCTTTCTGAACGTGGTGCATTATTTGTGCTCGTACGGTTATGATGAATTCAACAAACCAACATTTGATGGATGAATACGGTAAGGCAGCTGTGCCGTAACAATTATCAAACAAGTGTTTTCCATCAAGAAAATAAATTTACTCAAAACTCGAAATATCAAAAATAAATTCAGACGTATCATCACTTCTAAAGCTATAACTTGAACACAAGTGAACGAAATGTCTTGAAATTTTGACAGCAATTATGTTAAGGTTGATATTCTAGAGAAAGTATAAGGACTTTTAGTTTCTGGCGTTAACTATAATTTAGACGAACGATTTTCAGCCCGTGTAATATTATTTTAGTCGAGATTCATAGTGTCGATGTTTTGGCCACTTGAAGACATTGGGTAAAAAGAATAAACCGTAGTCTAGCATATACTGGGAATAAATACTAACTGCTGTTGAAATATAAATTTAATCCTTAAAAGTAAGTGTCACCCCTGATTTTAACTTTAGTTTTAAATGTTTGAAAGATACGAATTTAATACCTAGATATTTACAAATATGTTATTGTGGATTTCGTTTAATTTTAAATCGTTTGTAATGCACGTTGCACAGAATTAAGGGCGGTATGGAGGAATGCAGCCTGTGCTATTAAATCAGTATCAACTGCAAATAAAAGTGGATGAATGGAAACTTCAAGAAAAACAGGATCAAAATTGAATATTCCATGGTATTAGTAGACCACCGTCCTTAATCTTTACAAAAACACTAAAAATAACAAAATATTAAAACCCAACCCACCCACCATGTCTAAATATTCAGGTATTTACAGTTAAAAATAGATCTTTCTTAAATTTGCACTCCAACAATTACCAGCGGATAAAAAATAGAAGAACAATTGCCACCGTCCTCAATCTTTACAAAAACACTCAAAATAATATATGCTACCAAAATATTAAATCTCAACCCACCCACCATGGCAAATACTGAGATATCAACAGTTGAAAAGAGATCTTTCTTAAATTTGCCTCCAACAATTAACAGGAGATAAAAAATAGAAAAACAATTGCTACCGTCCTCAATCTTTACAAGAATATTCAAAATAACACCCGCTACCAAAATATTAAAAGTTAACCCATTCACCATGCCTAAATATTGGGATATTTGCGGGCTAAGAGAGATGATTTAAATTTATACTCCAATAATTAGGAGGAGATAAAAGTAGAAAAACAATTGCCACTCTCCTTAATCTTTACAAAAATACTCAAAATAACATCCGCTATCAAAATATTAAAGCACAAACCACCCACCAGGGCTAATTATTGAGATATTTGCAGTTGAAAAGAGATCTTTCTTAAATTTGCACTCCAACAATTACCAGTGGATAAAAAATACAAAAACAATTGCCACCGTCCTTAATCTTGACAAAAATACTCAAAATAACATTCGCTACCAAAATATTAAAAGTCAACCCACTCACCATACCTAAATATTGGGATATTTGCAGGTTAAAAGAGATATGACTTAAATTTGTACTCCAACAATTAGGACGAGATAAGAACACGAAAACAATTGCCACCGTCCTTAATCTTTACAAAAACACTCAAAATAACATCCGCTAACAAAATATTAAAACTAAACCCACCCACCATGGCTAATTATTGAAATATTTACGGTTGGAGAGACATCTTTCTTAAATTTGCACTCCAAAAATAACCAGTAGGAAAAAAATAGGGAAACAATTGCAATCGTCCTCAATCTTTACAAAAACACACAAAATAACATCTGCTACCAAAATATTCGAAGCTAACCCACCCATCTTGCCTAAATATTGGGATATTTGCGGGTTAAGAGAGGTATGACTTAAATTTGTACTCCAACAATTAGGAGGAGATAAAAATAGGAAAATAATTGTCACCGTCCTTAATCTTCACAAAAACACTCAAAATAACATCCGCTACCAAAATATTAAAACTCAACCCACCCACCAGGGCTGAATATTAAGATATATACAGTTGAAAAGAGATCTTTCTTAAATTTGCACTCCAACAATTAACAGGAGATAAAAAATAGAAAAACAATTGCCACCGTCCTCAATCTTTATAAAAACACTCTAAATAACATCCGCTATAAAATATTAAAATTCAAACCACCCACAATGGTTAAATATTGAGATATTTGCAGGTGAAAAGAGATCTTACTTAGATTTGCACTCCAACAATTAACAGGGGATAAAAAATAGGGAAACAATTGCCATTGTCCTCAATCTTTACAAAAACACTCAAAATAGCATCCGCTACCAAAATATTAAAATGCAACCCACCCACGATTGCTAAATATTAAGATATTTACAGTTGAAAAGAAAGCTTTCTTAAATTTGTACTCCAACAATTAACAGAAGATAAAAAATACAAAAACAATTGCCACCTTCCTCAATCTTTACAGAAACACTCAAAATAACATCCGCTACCAAGATATTAAAACTCAACCTACCCACTGTGCCTAAATATTGGGATATTTGCGGGTTAAGAGAGATATTACTTAAATTTGTACTCCAAATATTATGAACAGATAAAAATAGGAAAACAATTTCCACTTTCCTTAACCTTTACAAAAACACTCAAAATAACATCAGCTACCAGAATATTAACACTCAACCCACTTACCATGGCTAAATATTGAAATATTTAATGTTGAAGAGAGATCTTTCTTAAATTTGCACTCCAACAATTACCAGGAGATTAAAAATAGAAAAACAATTGCCACCGCCCTCAATATTTACAGAAGCACGCAAAATAACATCCGCTACCAATATATTGAAAGTTGATCCACCCACCATGCCTAAATATTGGGATATTTGCGGGTTAAAATGATGTGACTTAAATTTGCACTCCAACAATTAGGAGGAGATAAAAATAGGAAAACATTTGCCACCGACCTTAATCTTTACAAAAATACTCAAAATAACATCAGCTACCAGAATATTAAAACTCAACCCACCCACCAGGGTTAAATATTGAGATATCTACAGTTGAAAACAGATCTCTCATAAATTTGTACTCTAACGATGACCAGGAGATAAAAAATACGAAATCAATTGCCACTGTCCTTAGTCTTTAACAAAGATACTCTAAATAACATCTGCTATTAAAATATTAAAACTCAAACCACCCACAATGGTTAAATATTGAGATATTTACAGTTAAAAAGAGATCTTACTCAAATTTGCACTCCAACAATTAACAGGAGATAAAAATTTGAATACGATTGCCACCGTCCTTAATATTTAAAAAAATACTCAAAATGACATCTGCTATACAAAATATTTAAACTGAACCATGGATAAATATTGAAATATTTACGGTTGAAGAGAGATCTTTCTTAAATTTGCACTCCAATAATTACCAGGAGATAAAAAATAGAAAAACAATTGCCATCGTCCTCAATTTTTACAAAAGCACTCAAAATAATACCTGCTATTAAAGTATTGAAACCCAACCCACCCACCATGGCTAAATATTGAGATATTTACGTTTGAAAAGAAATCTTTCTTAAATTTGTACTCCAACAATTAACAGGAGATAAAAAATAGGAAAACAATTGCCACCGCCCTTAATCGTCACACAAACACTCAAAATAACATCCGTTAACAAACTATTAACACTCAACCAACCCACCATGGCTAAATATTGAGATATTTACAGTTGAAAAGAGATCTTTCTTAAATTTGCACTCCAACATTTACCAGTAGATAATAAATAGGAAAACATTTACCACCGACCTTAATCTTTACAAAAATACTCAAAATAACATGCGCTATACAAAGTATTTGAACTGAACCCACCAACTATGGCTAAATATTGAAATATTTATTGATGAAGAGAGATCTTTGTTAAATTTGCACTCCAACAATTATCAGGAGATAAAAAATAGCGAAACAATTGCCATCGTCCTCAATCTTCACAAAAACACTCAGAATAACATCCGCTAACAAAATATTAGAACTCGACCCACCCACTATTGCTAAATATTGAGATATTAACAGTTGAAAAGAAATCTTTCTTAAATTTGCACTCCAACAATTACCAGTAGATAAAAAATAAAAAAACAATTGTCACCATCCTCAATCTTTACAAAAATACTCGAAATAACATCCGCTACCAAAATATTAAAACTCAACCCACCTACCAGGGCTAAATATTGAAATATTTACAGTTGAAAAGAGATCTTACTTAAATTTGCATTCCAACAATTACCAGGAGATAAAAAATAGAAAAACAATTGCCACTGTCCTCGATCTTTACAAAAACACTCAAAATAACATCCGCTACCAAGATATTGAAACTCAACCCACCCACCATGCCTAAATATTGGGATATTTGCGGGTTAACAGAGCTATGACTTAAATTTGTACTCCAACAATTAGGAGGAGATAGAAAATAGAAAAACAATTGCCACCGTTCTCAATTTTTACAAAATCACTCAAAATAATATCTGCTATTAAAATGTTGAAACAAAAACCACCCATAACGATTAAATATTGAGATATTTACTGTTGAAAAGAGATCTTACTTAAATTTTGACTCCAACAATTACCAGGAGATAAAAAATAGGGAAACAATTGCCTCTTTTAGGACATAATTTTGTACTGTATATGTCAGCACAACAAATATATAATATATCGTACAATACTTGATTTGGCATCAAAACATTCTTCAAAAAACAGTGTGTATCCATGGGTGTTGTATCTCAAAAACTGTTAGAGATTTGAAACGTAAACGTTCAACTTAAAGTTTTGTTCCTTCTTGGAAAATCTGAAAAGCCTTTCCAGTATTTTTGCACACCCGAAGTAAATATTTGAAGCCCTTGTCTATATTTTTTCTTATTTTCTTTAAAAAACAGGGAAACTAAATAATTTATCTGTCCGTGGGCACTGTATCCCAAAAACCGCTAAATATTTAGAACCCAAACATTAAACATAAAATTTTATTATTTGTTGGAAGATTTGAAAATGTTTACAGTAGTTTTGCGAACCGGAGTTAATGTTTATTTAAACCATTTTTTGTTTTATTTTATTAAATACAGAAAGAGTGACAAATTTGACTGCCCGTAGAAGTTACCTCAGAAATTGCTAGAGGGTTTGAATCCAAACATTAAAGTTACGTCTTGAATTTTGGAGGCGTTCACTTCGTAGTACATTTTTAATGAATAACAGAGAAACGTTTAACTTTTTTATACTACTTTTTTTTGTTTTTTTGTTTGATAATGATTACTGTGTAATTCTAAACTAGTCACAAAGTGTTGTATAAAAATAAAAAGTAGTATAAAAAAGTTAAACGTTTTTCTGTTATTCATTAAAGTTACGGTTATATTCCTTCTTGGAAGATCAGGAAAGCGTTGTATCTCAATAATTGCTAAAGATTTTGAGCCCAAACTTTAAAACTAAGATTTTAATATAAAGTTGAAGTTTTTTGACAGAAATAAATACATATCAAACCAGTGTTGCTTTAATAGTACTTTAATATATATTATTATTTTATTTAAGCAATTTTCCCATCACTGGAAAAATGGTGATTTGATAGTAGCTTGTAACGTATGATAAATTATTGTAATGTCCTAAACTCTAATGTTTTTTCTTTAGTCAGAGGAGAATAATGGGTTAAGGTAACAAACGTTTAGAATTATAAGGATAAAATGATTTTCGTGGAAGGAAGCTAAATAGTGGAGAATGTATGCAAAAATGCAAAATTCATTCAAATCAATAAGAGAAGGGTGATTAAACAATAGCTTGTTACTATAAGAAATTACTGTCAGGTTCAGAGATCCAAACTATAATACCTATTTTCCAGGCGCATGGGAAAGTATAATTAAAGATACAAAAGAGTTTCCACTATTTTTAGTTCAATTAAAATTATTTACATCTCCTTCAGAAGTTATTCATTAATGTCGTTACATAAAATTTGTAAAATAATCTTTATGTTAAATTCACCTAATTGAAAATATAAACACTGAATAACGTAAAGAGATAAAAAAAAGTATCAGTCGGTGCGTTTTCTTGATTAACACCTAATACGTATAAAACGCCGCCATAATCCGAACCCAATCAATCTACCCGATGCAGATAACAAATTCACAACATTTTCACTTTACCAAAACGTAACTTACACTTTAAATAATCATGTAATTCCATTTTCACATTTCCTTTAAATTATTCAAGTCCATCCATAAATGGAGTCACGTTCTGCGGGGATCCAGTAATAGTTTCCTCCGCTTTTAATACTTCAATCAATCTATAACCTAAGGGCTGGCCCCGATAAATCCACTTGTGCATTCCCGCCCCCCTCCCGTTATTGTGTTCCGTGGTTAAATTTAATTTGGCGGTCGCAAATTTTTCCACATGCGAAATTAGAAAGTGCCAAGACGGGAGTAAAAGTCGCCGGATTAACCGGGAATAATAAAAACACAAGATGGCGCTTTGGGGGCGCAGGTTAACTTTCGGCAAAAAGTTTGCCAACTTTATCTTGGAAGGCGGCGTGGTGTGGACGTTTTTTCGCGGTCGTGTTTTGTCCGTCATTAAAGCGGGCGACGGGTAGGGCGTTCAACTGTTAATGCGTTCAAATAATGTATCAAAATAACCGACCTCGAGTCATTTATCAATATATTTTAGACCGTTTTTTACTAGTTATACTCCACTCGGATGGCTTATTGGATAATTAATAACTTTCCTTCGAACCTTACACGATGTTTTCACATAACTAACTATATTATCCGTATAATCAACAGATTACAGGGATTTATTTTGATAGGCGTCAAACTTGAATCAAGAATATTTATATGGTAAGTTATAATATAATAAATTAATATTTCGTAAATTCTACTGATAATTGTTTGTTTAAGTTTTTGTACAATTTAATTACATTTCAGCTCAAAACTAAATTTTAGAAAATGCAAAGATAACATATTTATACATTCATACAGTGTATTCAAGTGTCTTCAGTTAAGTGAATTTGAATAGTATGGAATCATACGTTTAAAATAGGTTTTTTGCAAATACAAAAGTTTTAAATTAAGTATTAAGTAAAAAGCAAAATATATCATGAAGGTGACGTGAATTATCTAAAGCCCCAGTTAAGTGGATAACTAGCAACTATAGTGAACTATCAAAGGCACCAACTTGAAATTTTCTTATAATCACTAGGCTGGTAGAATCTGTGATGGCTGTCATTTCGTGTTAGATATTTACGTTCAAATGTGCCAAAAAGTTGGTCTATTGACGTAAATTTTAGATTTAAGATAATCCTATAGATAAAGGTCAGAATTTAGAGGTTCGGATTGTCACGAACAGACTCGTTACAAGTATCCACGTTCGATTTCAGTTTATAATGCTTCCAGACAAGATTGTAAAGCCTGTAGAAGCAATTAAAAAAATTTGTTTTCCTTATGTTTTGGCAATGCAAACGGATAGATGTAATAAGTCATTAACCCTGGCTTATGCTGTTCACTGTTAACAAAAGTTTCTACTTGATAGGCTAATTGCTGGACATGCAAGCATCAGCACTACACCAAGAATTCACTAGAGGTTTTACTGTCAACAGTTAAACACCTAATACTAGACGCTTAGATATTTTCACTGAGTTTATATGCTTTCTCCGCAGGGATTCAGATAGGAACCATTAAACAGACTTAGAAAGATAAATACTGGAAATCCTACATTTCATTGCAAACTTGTTAGTGGAGAAACAATGTTATTTGTAGTGTAGAGAGAAAAACAAGCGTAATGACTAAAGAAATTCAAATGATGGACCCATTATTACTCGAATAACTTTAATGGAAGATACTGGGTGGTATGATGCGATTTTGTAACAAGAAATGGCAATGAAAAAGACTCATTGATACATTGTATTGATAAATGCAGAGAAAACAATATGTAGAGAATTACAAATTCCTGACGAAAGTATCAAAGTAGCATTTAGGGTTTGTAATGCTACCCGCCAAAATTGTCTCGTTGATTTAAGACCTGAGCATTTAAAGAATTCAATTCTGTTTCTCTTACATTTTAATGGATAGATATATAATAAGTCGTTAACAAGGAGTTATGCTTCTCACTATCAACTAGATATTTATCTTCATAGACATACAAAGCTTTGCCCAACAACATCAGCACTAAACTAAGAGAATTACACATTTTCTGTCAACAGTCAACACAAAATACTTCACAAAAAAGTGAGTTGAAACGACACGTTGATGGATTGTATTAATAACTGTAGGAAAGAAACAATGTGTGAAGAAGTTTTGTACTCCAAGACGAACACTTAGATGCTTGCAGGGTGTGTAATGTTAGCGGTCAAGATTTTAAAACTTTAAATCGCTAGATCTTGATCTTCTGTTTCATAAGTTTTTTTTTTTTAATTTTATAAATCAAGTATAAAATCCAAATGTCAAAAATTAAATGCCAAATATTAATATCAAATACAAAACCGTTATACTTTAAATGACAAAAAAAAAACAAGAGCCATCAAATAATAAATAATATCAAATATAAATCAAACTTTAATTAACAAATGTTAATAACAAATATAAAATGTTTCTCTGTAATGTTAAGTGTTAAATTTCGAGTGTCAAATGTGAATAGTCAATTGTTAATTCTTAAATGACACATTCCAATATCAAGTTTTAAATGTTTAATCTCAAATGTTAATAATCAATTGTTAAAAGTCGCATGCCGATTGTTAATCGCCAAATGACATTTGTTAATAGTAAAATGTTAAATGTTAAATGACACAATCAAAGGTCAAGTGTTAAATTTCGAATATCAAATGTCAATTGTTAAAAATTAAACGTCATGTGTCTGTTGTTAATTGTCAAATGTTAAATATCAAATGACAAAGTAAAATGTCAAATGTTAAATTACAAAAGTCAATAGTCAAGTGTCAAGTGTGTGAATATTGTTAATTATCACATGCTAAACATTAAATAGGAATTGTTAATTGTCAAATGTTAAATGCCAAATGACATATTCAAATGTCAGGTGTTAAATTTTATTCGAATGTTTAAAGTTGAATCTCAAATGTCAATCGAATTATAATTTTTAATTAACGTTTAACGTCAAATGTAAAATTTTTAATGTCAAAGGTCAATAGTTAAATGTCAGTTGTTAATTATCCAATGTTAAATGTCAAACAACAATGGATAATTGTCAAATGTTAAATGTCAAGTGTTAAATTTCTAATGTTAATTTTTAATTGTTCAATGTTAAATTTCATATATTAGTTGTAAAATGTTAAATATCAAATAACATAATATAATATCAATTGTCAAATGTTCAATGTCAATAATCAATTGTTAATAGTTGAATGTTAAATGTCAAATGTAATTGTTGTCAAGTGTCGAATGTCAAATGTCGATAGTTAAATAATAAGTGTCAAATTATAATTGGTAATTTAATGTCAAATGTCAAGTGTTAAAGTTAAATGATAAATGTCAAATGATAATCGATAATTGCCAAATGGCATTTGTTATATTTTTAAATATCAATAGTCAATTATTAATTATTGTACACTTTTTAATATTTTAATGTTATTGTACAGTGGTATCCTTATGTTGTAATGGCCTTCCGTAAATAAATAAATAAATAAATTAATTAAGTCTTTCAAATGTAAATTGCCAAATAATTGTAAATTGTTAATAGATAAATGTCAAATGACATTTTTTAATTGTAAAATTTTAAATCTCACATATCAAATTTTAAAAGACAATAGATAATTGTTAAAAGACTAATGTCAAATGGCAATTGTTTATTATCAAACGACACGGTTAAGAATTAAGTGTTAAATTTTGAATATCAAATGTCAATTATTAAAAATCAAATGTCGAGTGTTAAATATCAAATTCCACAATAAAATGTCAACTGTCAAGTGTCAAATGTTTATTTTCGAATATGTCAATAATTAATTGTTTAAAGTTGAATGTTAAATGTCAGTGAATTGAATTTGAATTTTCCATTTTAAACCATTTGGGCTTATAATTTTGATTATAAGTGTTGTATGAAAACGTTTTTTATATTTTGCTATTTTTGTTTTGTCTGTATTTGTAAATTTGTATTATGTAAATGATTGCTGATTTTTTTGTGTAAATGAGATTTCCGTAAATAAATTGAAATTGAAATGTAAATTGTTAATTGTCAAATGTCTTAATCAAATGTCATGTATTAAATATCGTCAATTATTAAAAAAAATTGAATATTGTTAATTATCAAATGATAAACGTCAAATATAATTTGTTAATTGTCTAATTTTAAATGTAAAATGAAATATAAATAAATAAATTAATTAATTAATTAAATATATAAATTAATAAATAAATGACAAAGTCAAATGGCAAATGTTAAGTTTTGATTGTCAAATGTCAAATTATAATTATTTATCTGATATTAAATGTCTAATGTCAAAATGTAAAATTTCAAATGCCAATTGTCAATTTTTAGTGCCAAATTTCTAATGTTGAAAGTCGAATGCCAAATGTTAATTTTTAATTGTCAAATTATAAATGTCAAATGACATTTGTTAATAGTCAAATGTCAAAGTGTTGAATTTCGAATATTAAATGTCAAATGTCAATTATTAAAAGTCAAATGTCAGTTGTCAGTTGTCAATTGTCAAATGATAAATGACAGTTGTTAATTGTCAAATGATAAATGTCAAAAGTTAATTGTAAAATGTTAAATATTAAATGACACAATAAAATGTCAAGTGTCGAATGTCAATCATTTTTAATTGTTAAATGTTAAATTCCAAATATTAATTGTAAAATGTTAAATATCAAATAACATAATAAAATATCAAGTGTCAAATGTTAAATTTTGAATGTCAATAATCAATTGTTAATAGTTGAATGTTAAATATCAAATGTATTTGTTGTCAATTGTCGAATGTCAAATGTCAATCGTTAAATAATAAGTGTCAAATTATAATTGGTAATTATTGAATATTTAATGGCAAATGTCAAGTGTTAAAGTTAAATGATAAATGTCAAATGATAATCGATAACTGTCAAATGTCAAATGTCAAATGTCATAACACAATAAAATGTCAAATGTTTATTTTCGAATATGTCAATAATTAATTGTTTAAAGTTGAATGGTAAATGTCAAATGTAAATTGTTAAATGTTAAATGACATAATCAAATGCCATGTATCAAATATTGTATTTTAACTGTCAATAGTCAATTGTTAAAAAAATGAATATTGTTAATTATCAAATGATAAACGTCAAATATCATTTGTTAATTGTCTAATTTTAAATGCCAAATGAAATATAAGTACATAAATAAATTAATGAATGAATTATTTAAATAAATTAATAAATTAATGACAAAATCAATTGGCCAATGTTAAGTTCCAATTGTCAAATGTTTATAGTACGTTAAAAGTTGAATGTCAAATGTCAACCGTTAAATGATAAGTGTCAAATTATAATTATTTATCTGATATTAAATGTCTAATGTCAAAATGTAAAATTTTAAATTCCAATTGTCAATAGTAAATGTCACTTGTTAATTGTTAAATGATAAATGTCAAATGATAATTGATAATTGTCAAATATTTTGGGTCAAATTTCTAATGTTGACAGTCGAATGCCAAATGTTAATTTTTAATTGTCGAATTATAAATGTCAAATGGCATTTGTTAATAGTTAAATGACACAGTTAAAAGTGTTGAATTTCGAATATTAAATGTCAAATGTCAATTATTAAAAGTCAAATGTCAAGTGTCAAATGATAAATGACAGTTGTTAATTGTCAAATGATAAATGTCAAAAGTTAATTGTAAAATGTTAAATATCAAATGAAACAATAAAATGTCAAATGTCGAATGTCAATAATCAATTGGTAAAAGTTGGGGGAAAAATGGATATAATGTTTGAGTTAAAAATAAATAAAAACAATTGCTATCTTACCCAAGTATATTTTATCAACGTAATCAAATGTTATTAAAGTCTTACCACTTTATAATCGCCCATTCTCAAAGTAAACACCTTCACAATTAAATATTTAATCAAAAATGCAAAATTTAAAGATTTCGTTCGGTTAGGTTAGGTTAGGTTAGGTTAAAGAGCATGCAATTAGTGTTTTGGCTAAAAAAACAATTGCTATCGAGTTGAGATTTTTTGAAATTGATAAAAAATCATTATAGGCTACACAAAAATGAAAAAAATATAAATATTTTACAAAATCTTAAAAAATTTAAGTTGTGTAAAACATGCAATTAATGTTTTGGCTAAAAAATAAATATAAAAATAATTGCTATCGTTTTAAGATATAATGAACTTAATAAAAATTCATTTAAGGTAGCTGTTACAAAATTTAAAAAAAAATACGACGTCTGATTTAAAAAGAATTTGTTTTAAAAGTTAATTTTGTAAAAAAAAATATACACTTGACTGTTTGGCTAAAAATATATAAAAACAATTGCCACTTAGTTAACTGAGATAAGATTTTACGATTTTAATAATAAGTATTAATGGCTGCTCTCACAAAAATTACAAAAATTATATGTCGGGGAAAAAATATGCAATTCATACATGTGCTAAAAAAAAAAAAACAATTGCTATCGAGTTAAGATTTTATGAATTTAATCAAAAATTTGTTGTTTGTTGCTGAAACAAAAATTACGAAAATGTATTTGAATTAAGATGTGCAAATAATATATATAAATGTCTTAAAGGAAATTAAAAAGAAACAATTGATATCCTGTTAAGACTTTATGAACTGAACTTATGATCAAAAATCATTAATACAATTTGAAAATTCTATGCAATTTATTTTATTTTTTGGCGCGAAAAACAAGAAAGGAGCAGTTGTATTCATTTATTGTGCCGTACTGAATCTGGAACTAAAAAATACCCTTGGAGAAATATTCTACAATCATCAAGGAGGAACTCACGGGGATACCCAAAAAAAAACTGAACTGGGGATAAAAAAACATATGCATCCACACAGACAGTAAAACCTGTGTTGATATCTTAACAAATCCCAAGGTTTCATCAAGACTGGTAAATAAATGTGTTAAAGCACTGGAGAAGCCATCTGTAAATAATAGAATTGCATTATCCTGGCCAAGGTACACTCAAACGCGAGAGAGAACGATAGGGAGGATGCTCTAGCAAATGAGGTAGCATCTTTGAAACCCTTATCCAAAAGTCTTCTCTAGAACATACTGCAAGACATGATTTTAGCAGAACACAAATATCTATACTTGTGCTCATTCCAGAAACACAATACGAATATCCAACGGTAAATTTTCCTAATATTGTGCTAATCTATCCAGGTCAAACCCTGACTGGTATCATTTTAATGATGTGTCACATTTGACAATTGAATGTCAGAAAACAGCCCCATTGGGAATAAATGAGCCAAAAGTTTAGAGGCATCTACAGAAGAAGACAGATCTGAGTGCAAGAACACATAGCTGTGAAATGTGAACTCCGCCTGCAAGTCCTGTAGCAAAATTGTTGTAATTTTCTTATATAGTTTATTTAAGTGCAACGAAAAAGCGGAGTCGGCGGAGCATATCTTGTGTTGCTGTCTCGATCTGGTAATATTGAGAAAGATCATAATGGGGACATTATGGCCAAAACCCATCGACCTGTGTGTCAAATTCCTTAATTTTGTCAAAGAAGTAGGAAGTCTGGAGAGTTAATCTTGCCATCACTGAAGGAATATATTGAGCTAAAACAAGGGTTTTGATTTCGTCACCCTTCCTTTTATCTGTATCCGTATGTAATCAATTAATAATATAATTACAATCACCTAACATTTTTTACTAGATATTATATTAACACCCTGATTGCTTAACATGTGTAATCAATTAACGCAATAATAATAAATCTCTATCATATTTTACGTCAATGTCATTCATTTTTTATACATGTGAATACATACAATACATCAACGCATTGTTCGGTATTGAAAACAACATGAAGTTTGTAAATGACTATCCTTATGGCTAAATTACGGATAGTGGCGATTTGTACGAAATGAGATGTCATTCATATTTGTAAGAAGTTATTACCCACTTGCATCGATCTATCGTAATGTTATATTTCTTACCGGGTAATGTTTGAATCATAAGCAATATAAACAGAATTGATTACATCAAGAAAATAAAGAAGGTTATTGCATAGTTGTATTGAGCGTTTTGAAATAATAAAAATAAAATTATATTAGATAAAAAATATCATAAAATATTACAACTATTAAATTTATTTCTGCGTTTTATTATTTTGAATGCTTTATCACCTTTATTATTACCTGAAATTGCTCATGTTTTATTGTTTCTTAACTACCTTCTAACATTCTATATGCTCTTTCTTCATTCACCCACAACATATTTATTTTCATCTTCAACATCATATATTTAAAATTTAGTTTTATCTATGAATATTAGTATTTTCTTTAATAATTTCTGAATAATTCTCAGTGTACTTTTAAGTTCTTAAACTAATAGCTTGTACTCCCGAAAGATGTCGCTACGTGTACTGAAGCGGCAGATGACGGTGCATGAGCACACGTATGTTTGTTTCTTAATTTTTCATTGTACTTTTAATACAATAAATAATATTGTATATTACGGTACCAAACGTAGTGAAGAAATGAGCTTCATAGGAGAAGTTAAATTATTTATTGTATTAAAAGTACAATTAAAAATTAAGAAACAAACATACAGCAGCAAATCATACTTGTGCGCATGCACCGTCATCTGCCGCTTCAGTACACGTAGCGACATCTATCGGGAATGCCTTGGTTTTCCATTCTCTAAATGTATTCTATATCTTCTGAACGTTTGTAAACTCTGTAACGATACACCCTATATATGTCGACGTAATGTTGGCAACCCTCTCCCTGAAACCATTTGTATTAAGAGTAAACTATGTTTAATACTAATGTTGACTGATGAGTTAGGTGAAGATGCTTACAAGTTATTTTATATTTATAATTAATACGTTTTTCGATTTGAAATTGTAATTTTTTGTTTCAGCTGCATTAAAATACTTAATGGGGACTGTAAATGTAAACTTTCACTTACATTTTGTTTTGATAATCATTTCAAATAAATATATGAGGCAAATTGTCACTCAATTCTAATCTTCTTTTCATTAATAACACAATTAATCAATGCATTATTTGTAAATTTTTCAATAAAATCATGTATGCATGTTTTGATTTAATGAAATTATGTATATATATTTATATATATATATATATTTATATATATATATATATATATATATATATATATATATATATACATATATAAAATTTAAAACATTAGGGTGAATATTAATTCTGGATAATAAACTTTATATATCTGCGTAGAGTCCGATGATCCGTTACGTTCAATGAAATATTTGTTTGTGAATATTCCATTAAAACGTGTTTTATTGGGATAAAATACATGTAATTTACATTACAAAATACGCGAAATATTTTAATAAAACATTATGAAAACAAATGTGATACAATATTTATTCATTACATAATGCTCCCCGTTTTGGGGCCCCGGCAGAAAAAAAAAATGAGAAACAACAATGGCCCGTACTAAATACGCGATTCGTAAACAAACCTTGGCAGAGCAAATATTTGGTACGAATGTGCATCTAATTGCGGGAGCGATGTAATATTGATAGGGAAGACGGGAATAACAGGAGCGGACGATGATAAATTCATGAAGAATTTAATTTTTCGCAGCTAATTAAGCCCCACTTGTTTTGTTTCCATGAATATCATATAAATGTATTTTGTACATCAATACGTAAACAAGCCAATGTTATGTATTCTCTACTACCGAATGTGCGTATAAATACGGTGAAATAAAAAAATGGCGATGTAGCCATATAACTTTAATGTACTAATGATTTTTTTTATTTTAGTTTTGCTTTCAGTAACATGGGTCAATTATTTCTTGTGTTTATTAGAATATGTTTGTTTTGAAAGCTGATATCTTTGAAAATTATTTCTATACAAATGTTTACATCACCGAATGTAATTTTGGGTTTTCCATTATCAAGCCTCGTGCGTTGTAATTTTGTATTTAGTTGCCATGCAGTTAGTTTTGTGTAATTATTAAGATATGTTGGCTTTAAATCTATTTTAGAATTTAAGTGGTATAGAGTAAAGATAGTACTTCCAGTAGTAATTATATTTATTTCTGTACTAGTTTCGACCCATTAGAAGGCTCATCATCAGCAAAAAAACGTCTTAATCATTAAAAGGAGCGTAAAACAGATCTCAGATCATTAAATTACAGAACAAAATGTCGAATGAATACATTATTAACATTGGGGTACCGCAAGGTTCTAAGCTAGGCCCGATTCTCTTTCTTATTTATATAAATGATCTACCTCAATATATAGAAAGAAATGTTCTGTTGTTTGCAGATGACACAACATTGATAAACCAAGGAAAAATACTTCAATATGTTTATAATGTAAATCACAATCTTAACGATCAGGCAAAAAAATGGTTAATGGCAAACCAATTACTTTTAAATGATAATAAAACTGTCAGTATGTTATTTTTCTTTAAATAATAGGGATGATGATTTTATTAATAAAGTTAAATTCGTAGGCTTTTACTTAGATAATAAACTTAACTGGAAAACACACACTGATGAACTAGTGAATAAAATGAAAAATTGTAAGTTTGGTTTTCTTTAGAAGCGAAGTAGTTTTGTTTTTAGAAACACACTAGTTTTAATTATGTTTTGTAATTTTCAAATAATTTTTTTAGACATTATTAGCAACTTTATCAGACGATAAATAAGACAGTACAATTGTTAATATCACACACGGAATTTGTTCAGTGTCTACATTGTCATTCATTAAAAGGACATTATCAAACTTACAGTTTTATTTATCGTGTGCAAAAGTTCCTGATACAAGATGTATCACAAAGTTATGGCTTCAAGCATCCAACATATTAGACATTATTATTTATAAATTTTTAAATCGTAATGTTTTTTTGTTTTCAAAAATAAGCACTAAACCAAATAAGATGATTGCTTGCAATCTTATAAACCAAGAGCTTAACTAAAAGTAGTTTGTGATGCGTGCATTCATAAGCCGAAGAAGAAAAGAACCTTTCTTTAAAGCTTAAGAAATGAAAACACATGTTTTCATTTTTTTTTTTTCATTTATGTAAATGTTATAAATAAATGGTATAAAAAGCAAAATAAACTACTACGTAGTATTAGATCGTTGTATAAACAGCTGAGCGAGCAATATATTTTTCATCTGCAATTGAATTTTTGCAAATTTACGTCAATTGTTTGATTTAAAGAGTAGAAGTGGTTTATCATTCAACATGTTGTAAATATGGAAGTGCAACATGTTGAATGATAAGCCATAACAACTGAAATAGATTTGCGAGAATTTAATTGTTGATACAGCATAGATTTGCAGTGACCTTAGCAATATATAAAAATTTGTACAGAACACTGGTGGTATAAAATTTGGTATAGTTTAAAAATTATAAGAGAGCTACTGAAAAATACTAAAGACCTGTTAAAGAAGAAAATAGGACCTCCGGTAAATTCCGAGCTTTTTAAAAGTATACTTAACTCAATAAATCGTGAAGTCTATCAATTAAAGGGTCTGCGAGCTTGAATCAATTTAAGAAAAGGCTAAAACCTTATGTTATGGCTCACTTTAATCTCTAATAAAATAATAATATGGGATAGATATTAACATGTGATATATCGATCTATTAATGTAACTTATTTTGTAACCTGTGGCGATAACTTTGTGATTTTGTTTCATTTTGTTAAACTTAGGATTAAGAAATGTTAAACCGGTTGTATATACATATGTATCTTTATACATTTAAATAAACAATAACAATAACGAAATATTTAGAACATCTTTTAATTCACTGAGTGTGATACATAAACCTTAAACTAGTACAGGTTAATCCACAGTCGGTCATCAACTTGATGTATGATAGTTCTAAATTGGTACACTCAATAGGTGTTGGGTATTTTTGATGGTAAACAAATTCCACCACTTTTAATGTAGTTTCTGGATAATTTAAATCGAATCTAAAAAGTATAATCTTGTAGGTTTTACCTTCCTGGTGAAAATTTTTATTCACTAGCCGTTTGTCCCAAAAGATAAGATAATTGGAATTTTAATAATTAACAGCATTAATAATTTTTAAGAATGTATTTCTTTTATAGCAGATGCGATTACTTCACCTTAGGTATAATTATTTGAAATTAAAACAATAACTTCGTTTTGACACTTTATTTAATAAATTACACAGTGATTATAGTTTTAGTTAGTTTCTCAAATTTTGTATTTAGTATTTTGTTAATTATACCTCAGCTATAATTGTGACTATAAGCTACAGAGTATTAAACTTCCAAATTAGCTTTTAGTCTAAATTCAGTGAGCTTTGAGATCTGAATGAGAATAAATCTAAATTCTGTAATTGAATTCATATAAAACAACACAGTTGGGAGGGGGTCACTATTATTGTTGATTACTGCAACATGTTTCACCACACAATGACTTCATCAGGCACATGAATATTGTATTTTTCAAATTACTCAGTGACTATACTAAGTAATTTGCAAAATAAAGTGTATAACAAAGCAATTACGCTAAAGAAATTAGTTTCATTCTCATCCAGATTTAAAGGTAAACTGATGGTTTTGAGACCCAATTTACGGAATTATTCACATTCTTTATATAAAACAGAATATAAATTATCTAGTTCATTTTCATTTTCATTACTTTAAATTTGATTTGATGTATTATCTAATAATAAATAATAATAATAATAATAAATAAAAATACCACTTTAATCAACCATGATTTATTTTTCTATTCTTGTATTTATACTTGAGTAGTAAGAACTAATTATATAAATAAATATATGATCTAACGACTTATTTTGAAATAATTTACCTACTTAGTTACTTTTGTGTAGTTTTAATATTTAACTAGTGTAAACATGTTATCAGAGGCAACCAATTTATTTCTTCATTCAGTTCTACTAGTTCTCTGGCTAATACCTCAACAGACATTGAATGATACAAATGTAATTTGCGTGTTACAAATAGTACAACTATCAAAGCAACACTAATTTGAATCAAATTGTTTCTATTTGAATACGTTGTAATCAAGCAAATGAAATCAATTTTATTCAAACATTATATATTATCGAAATGTCAAGATGGATTTACTAGTAATAAAAGTTGTAGTACAGCATTGTATAATTTCACAAAATTTATTTATTCGTCTATGGAAGAGGATCACTTGTCCTGTGGGGTGCTCCTTAATTTATCTAAAACTTTGGACTATATTGATCATGGTAAATTACTGTCAAAATTGAATAAAATGGGATTTAGAGGTTTAGTACATAATTGGTTGAAATCTTATATATCCAACAGAAAACAAATCGTGGAAATTAAAACAGAAAATGGCAATGTACTGCAGTCCAGAGTTTTGGAGATTTTTGGGGTGTTCCACAGGGAAGCATTTTAGGTCCTCTCCTGTTTAATATTTATATAAATGATCTATTTATTCTCAATAACGGAGTAAACTTTCAAGTTATTAATTATGCAGATGATTCTAACATCAATATCAAGGGATCAAATATGACTGAATTGTGTCGAGATGGGATTAGAGAATTACAGTTAACATTTAAGTGGTTCCATGACAACGGTTTAATCATAAACCAAAATAAAACGTATTAATAAGATGCATTCAAGAAAAATCACATTGCTGCATCACCACCCAAAATATACAGTTCGGTAACTACATTACATGTAACAAATTCTGCAAAGTTGCTTAGTATATATATACATAGATGATAAATTGAATTGGTACGATCATATAACTTATGTTTCAAAAAAACTAAGGAAATCCAGCTTCAAGCTTCGTTCTTTAGAAGAATGTGTTTAGTTGAATATTCTTAAAATGGCATATTATGCCAATTACGAAAGTATTTTGTGATATGGCATAATCCATTGGGGTAGATCCTCAAACATTAATGCTGAATTTGTTAATCAAAAGCGGACACTTAGAGCAAAATGTTAGGGCTTAAACAATATGTCTCTTGTAGGACACTATTTTGTACGAATGGGATACTCACAGTATTTGCCATAAATAGCCTCGAGTGCTTATTATTCGTTTGGAAACAAAATCACTTATTCTCAAATAATAAATGTACGCACGACCATAATACACGTCATTAAGTTAATTTCATATTACGATTCATAAATATACGTTTACTGAGAAAAGTCCGGAATACAGACGTATAAAATAGTTTATTAATCGTCTGCCAAAAGACCTACAAACGAAAAATAATATCCATGTTTTTAACAGGAAACTGACCTAAATTCTAAAAAACTGTGAAACATATAATTTGGAATTATAAAGAAAAAGCCAGAGAAGTAATCGTTTCAGCAAGTGATTTGTTTTTTGTAGTCTTAATAAGACTCATTTGTGGTAGATTTTACCAAATTGTTTCGTGTTTTTTCTAATAATTTGGAATAATTTTTCGAATTTAAATTTAATTGTACGTGTTAAATTATAAGGTTTTCTTTGACGCTAATTTCTAGATTAAGTATAATTGTATATATTTGTTTAGAAATAAAGATGATTTATTATTATTATTATTATTGCCTTAAGTACCTATTAATAATAAATAATATAATATATAAAATATATTAAAATCCTTCAGTTCATTGTGGAAAATTAAATAATAATTTAAATTAATAAAAAATACCTAATAGACACATAACGCTGATTTATTAATTGTAATTATACCCGAGTAGTGAGAACTAATTATAAAAAATGAATATATGATCTAAGAACTTTAATTTTGAAATAAGACACTTATTTTCATATTGGTAATTTCCTGACACGTGTTTCGGTCAATTACGACCATTCTCAAAGGAATTAATTTTGTAATTCCTTTGAGAATGGTCGTCATTGACCGAAACAAGTGTCAGGAAACTGAATATACCAATATAAAACCAAACAAGTGTCTTATTTCAAAATCAAATAATATTCTATTTTCATTTCATCAAGAGGGCAGTGAGCAAAGTATTTACCGTAGTAAAATATTTAATTTACTTTTACGTAGATATATTTTTAGATGACTAGTCTAAAATTTTATCAGTAACAAACAACTTTATTTTTTATTCATTGAAGATATATAAAGTATCATGGCACACGGTTTACCTGGAGAGTTAAATACTTCAAAGTAAAACTTGTTTCCCTGTCTCCAAATGCGCTACGCTGATGAGATCCAAAATAGATCGAAACCGGCCAATGGCTGTTGTTGATAGGAAACAATAATTAATCTTTATTCATTTCTACATCGTTACGACTTTTCATTTCGGTAATAAGTAGGCTATCAGTTTGTTGACAGATAAATTTCTGTCAAGCTGTTGTAAACAAATCTGTCAATTTTTTTTGCGATTTCACTTAAAGTTGAACTTTGATGCCGAAAGTATTCCAATTAAGTTTATTTAGTACATGAATGTTATATTTAACTACCTTTTCAATTGAGGGTTAATTTGTATATAGAGGATCTATTAGTAAATCGGTTGCAAAATCATCGAAAATGGCCAGTGAATGCGATATATGCCACTGCGTAGGCAGTAGGTTGAGGAGCATGCGCACTTGTTACGCGTTTTGGCTGTATTAACAATAATAGAATATTGGATTGATGAGACTTTTACTTGGTGAAATTCGATTATATAGGTGATAAATAAAACACTTGGGTTTTGAGAATTTACACAATTTAATGTCGATGCACTGCGACAATTGTTTCGCCACACAGTGGCTTCATCAGGCAGATGATACAATTTTATCATCTGCCTGATGAAGCCACTCTGTGGCGAAACAATTGTCGCAGTGCATCGACATTAAATTGTGTAAATTCTCAAAACCCAAGTGTTTTATTTATCACCTAAACAATAATAGATATTTTTTCTCCTCTTGTTCATGTCATTTCTTCATTATGTTTGTTTTATGTCGTCAATATCACGCCAGGAAATCATTTTCCCATCATTTAACCCTCTTGAACATTTATAACCGGCGTGTTCATACATCCTCTAAAACTGTATACGCAAGTTTGATTTTGATCAATGATAAGGGATATTCCAAAGATTTTAAGAGACATCTATTACATTTCTTCTGGAAAATGTATTATAGAGCATTCATCCTCAGCAAAATTGTTTTATTTCTTGAATAAATAAATAAATTGAAAAAACAAGTAATAAGTCAGAAAATTCAGTTATTACTTGGTGAAATGTTTTCAAAATAAAATTCTTGATTTCGTTCACCAATTAATTAGTGATATAAAGCAAGTGTTTGTTGTTAGGCAATAGCCTAAAATTTGTTTAGCAAGAACTCGATTAACCAGTGTGATTTGACGGAAAATGAGGGTTTCCTTTAATCCGATCTCAATATTTTGATCAGACTATTCTTAGTACAGTCTCAATTAATCCGTCTAATTTAAAAATAATGTATTCTTTTAATCTGGTTTTCAAATTTTTATCGGATTACCGTAAGTACACACCTTGATAATTACAAATTAAGCTATAAATACAATAATAAATTTAAAAATACGAAAATATTTCGTGAATCTACAACAGTGAGTCTTACAAAGACGACAAAACAAATTCATTTTAAACAACTACTTCTCTGGCTAATACCTCGACAGGCATTGAATAAATACAAGTTTGGTTTTTGTTTAAATTATATTTCTAATTCTAAGTTAGCTAGTTTCTAATACAGTTTAATGGCTTGTTAATTAATTTCCATTATTATCATCATTTTACACTAATTCTCATACATTTTCATTATTTAGAATTCACAGAAGAGTAATATTTTTATTTAATCATCGACTTTGTTTAGCTTGTTTATTAATTTCAAGGTTGTGATATCCCAAAATATGACAGTGGTCTATAATTTTCATGCGTTTATAATGAGTAGATTTACGGAATTTCTACTATTATTCACTGCTGCTTTTTTATTAGTGAAATTTGTGTTTGAAAATATAGAACCAAAAATCTGTGAATCGTCGAATTAAATTTATTGAGCTTGGTGATTTTTTTACTAAGCATTTAAGTATATTTTTTGTATGTTTATACTTGTATAAAAATAATGATTGCCTAATAATGTTAAGATGATGATTTAAGATAACGAATACGGTGTTGGCTTGTTTAAGTTGGATGTCGAATGAAAAATTGTCTTTAGCTTTTGTTATAGATAAATTAATATTGATTTTAATTAATGATTTTCCAGTAAATTTATTTGTATGAATACAAAACAAAACAGTAAATTTATTTGTATGAATACAAAAAAAAACTGTAAATTTATTTGCATGAATACAAATAAATTTACTGGAGTATCATTAACTAACATCAATATTATTTCATCCATAACAAAAGCTAAAGATATTTTTTTCAGAAAACGTATTAGACTTATTACAAAAAAGTCACAATTTGGCACTATAATATTAATATTTTAATTTTAATTTTAGGATTTACTAATTTAAGTTACTTAGTTATTATTCTTTTGTCTTTGTTTACTATTTTCGTTGTTTATTATGCCAATAAAGCCGTTTATCATTATTATTATTATTAGTATTATTATTATTAGTATCTTTACCAGGAATTTTCGAACTCTAATTTATAGAGATGAGAGTTTATTCAAATTTCTCTTTTAATGTATTCTAATATTGAGTGATACTCTACTTTTAATAAGACATACATATTTCAGTTAACAATGTGATTTAGTATGAAGCAATAACCAATCTTTGGTAAAAATACAAAACAGAAAAAAAAGATGTATTATTAAAAATAACTTCTAATATTTCTAGATTATGTTGATGTTAATATTAGTTCTTATCAAAAAAAACTCTTCAGATTAATTAATTGACGAAACCCTCAGCTGTTTAAATTTAATTTTTTTTAGATAAAGACTATTGTTTAAGGAATTTTAGAATTGCACTTTGTTTTTATCACATACAGGAATTATTTTGATAATGACCTTGTGGAGGTTGAAAATAATTCCTTTGTGTGGTATCAACTAAGTGCAGATTCTTTGAAAGCTTCTGATTTTAAGATGTATCACAAAGTAGTAACATTCATCTTCAAGCATGTTATTGTTTGATTTTCAAATTGGGTTTGTTTAAATACTACATATGTGTTGCAATACTATGGTTTCTTCAGTTGAATATTTATTTTGATGATGGCGTTGTAAAGATTGACTAAATAAGTCATATGTGTAAGTAATATCACAAAGTGCAGTTGTTTTAAAAGTTCCTGAAACTATAGTGTTTATTTTAAAATTGAATATATATGTTTAACACACATCATTATTTCTTAGATGTCTTACAAAGTAATAGCTTCCTTAGTTAATAAAAAATTGTTTCATTTTAAAATAGAGTTTGCCCAAACGCTACACATGTTTTGCAATACTGGGTGTATTTTTTCAGGCGAGAAAAATTAACAAATTTAATGCAAAATGTTAAAAATCTATAGTATCCTATAATAAAATGTATTTAAGTCCTTTGGTTGTTGTTGTAAATTAACTAATTATTTAAAAATACCAAAACATTTCGCCAATCTACAAAAATAAGTCGTGTTAAGATTACAAATGTTTTTCCTTATCTTTAATTATTATATAACCTGTTAAGGATACCTTAAGAAATTATTTTTGTTATAATTCCTAAAATATTTAATAGGAATTGGTTGTGATGATTTTTTATAGATATTATTTGTGGATGTTAATAATAATAATAATATAATTTATTCAACAACTTGAAATACAAAGAATACAATATAATATAAATGTACAGACAAATTAGTATGACATAGATACAGTGAGTGTGTTTGTTTAAAGTGTGAACAAGTCAACAATTGCTGCGTAAATTTAAAAAAAAAACCTAAGAAAGAGATAAGCTCAGAAAATCAATCCGCTTGTAATATTCTTTTTCAATGAGAAATTTCTTAAATTATTTTTTTAAATTACAAACATGGGTAATTGTTTGTAGATGTGGGGATATATTATTGAAGAAACCTAAAGGAGTTGTATTCTGAAGATTTTTCGTACATCGTATTCAATGCATTTGTTTTTGTTAATATATCACATGTTATACACATATTTAGTTCATAAGGATTGTGGTGACCGTTACTACGTGGTAATTCATGATAAACACTTAACTAACGCACTTACGTATATATATATTACATAATTTTTTAGTGGTTAAAACATAGTAAGTGCGTTAGTTAAGTGGACATATTAAGTTGTTTTTTCTGAAACGACAATTTTTAAACACAACGTTTTTTTTTTTGTAACTCCAGCTTCGATCATTAGCTGATCATTTTCAAACTTGAAAGTAAATTAAAATACGATGAAACATCTGAAAGACCGCGGGTCGATAGCAGTTTGACAGAAAAAAAAATTATTGTATAATATCGTTGTCTTATTGTTAACCAAATGTAAATTATTTTCTTTTTTCTGTAAATAAAGATGTTTATTATTATTATTACGATGAAACACATGTTTATACAGAGTGAATTAAGGAAAGGAGAATACTAGGTCTACCTGAAAGACGGTGTTTATATTGTCGTAAGCCTCTTACAAGTTTAGAAATAGATAGACGTTAACGTTTACAACGTCAAGTGTGCACTAGAATAGTTGCGACTAAATTAGTTAAAGTGTCCAATGTGCTCTAAGTTTCAGGGGAACTCATATTAGTTGCTCGGTAATGAATTAGCTAAGATTCAAGATAAATTTTTACATTTTCACCAACGAAAAGCAGGAGAGTATTATCTTTTTTGTTACAATTTTAATTTATTAATAATATTCAAAAATGTAACTTTGTGTTACATATCTATATAAAAGTTGAAACTAAAACCTTAAATGACGAAAACACTTTTTAACTTTGCTTTCTACAACACATATATTTATTCATTTTATACAAAACAGAGTTAATAAGTGTTTTGATTATTATTCAAAATGTATAAACCTAAAAAAACTTAAAAAAAAACAATATTAAAACTTTAAAGTTAATATCAAAACGTTTAATATAAAGATTTACAATATTTAATGTTAAGGTCCATCATAAGACGATT
This sequence comes from Ontholestes murinus, assembly GCA_963969525.1. Taxonomy (NCBI): domain Eukaryota; kingdom Metazoa; phylum Arthropoda; class Insecta; order Coleoptera; family Staphylinidae; genus Ontholestes; species Ontholestes murinus. Next base: position 13,399,570 of record OZ018399.1, read on the forward strand.
GAAAATTTCTCCGCCATTGTGTTTTTTATATCCGTGCTAATTTTATTATTAATATCTAAATCAATTATGATTATGTTATCATCTACGAACTTACATGACGGCGCTTATCCTTCTTCATATTTGTAATTCGCCTTTGGATTAGTTGTTGCACTATTCACTATAAATTGTTTTCACTGTCTTAAAAATACGTCTTCACACCTTAAACACTTCGGCACGACTGAATTTACCTGTAACGAGTGCGTATTTCACGGTCACCGGATTAAATTTTCCTACGACCCGAGAGAGTCGCAAAAAACCTGAATTATGATTAAATTCCACTTTTTTTCTATCTGCGTCCTATTATCACCACCAGTTTACACTCATTCTCGTACGTTTTTATTATTTAGAATTCACAGAATATATTTAATTAATCATACTCTTTATTTAGGTACAATGAATAATAATTTTAAACTAATTAATGTGTAATGTGCCTAAACAAAGTCTATGATTTTTAAATAAATTTTACTAATGATTTCATATAGGGTTTTTTGAGGGTTTAGAGTTTTAACTCTGCAGATTCAGATTAAACTGCGCTTCGCTGATGAGATACAAATTAGATCGAAACAGGTCCGTGGTTGTTGATTACAGCAAAACATTAATTGATGGTTTACAGATTATTATTACTAGAGAGCGGATAAAAAAGCTTAAAAATTCTGAAAAAAAGCACTTAAAAAGGCACTAAATTTAGAGAAAAAAAGCATTAAAAAAGTATAAAAACAGGAAAAATGCATAAAAACAGGAAAAAAAGCACTAAAGAAATCTATATTTTCTTAATATGTAACGCGTTTCTCGACATTTTTTACATAGAAATTCTGCTTAAAACTAAAATAAACATACTTTCTTTACACAAAATATAATATTATGTAAAAGTATTTAAAAATTAATTTGTAATTTTGTATACGTTTTAAAATAAGTAAAATCTGTTCATGAAAACAGTTTATCGTTAAATGTTGTTCTAGATGTTTAATTGTAAAATTGTAACTTCTGTCGCTCAATAAATTTTTGAAAGTGGAAAAGCTTCTCTTCATTTTAAATTATAGCTGGATCCATTTTAAATTGGTCTCCATTCAAAATTAAGTTTATTTTATTTAATATTAAAAATCCTTTATATTTACCGAATAGTTCTTCCGATAATATTTTTGCTTTCTCTATTTTTTAATTATTCTCGATATTTTTCTAAATTTCAAATGAATTACATAACTTTTCGAGCAAAGGTTAAAAAGAATGGAGAAAATGAACAATTTTTATTAAGACATGTTTTTCGTAAAGTTCTTAATTTGTGAGAAAAAAAATTGACTGTTTTAGATTTTTTTCTAAATTTCAGTAATTTCTCCTCCGTACTTATATTTTTTATTGCAACTTCCTTTCCAAAGAATTTTTATCGAGAAGTCTAGATATTTTTACAAGTTTAGCAAAGATTTTATTCAAGAAAATTTTTTCAGAAAATCATTATATATATATACTTATTTATAGAATTTACTTCGTGGTTTCTATACAAGATTTTTTTCAACTTTTTCTATTAGAAAATTTTCTTCTAAACTTCTATAATTTTCTCAGATGATACTTTTTTTTACATTGAGGTTTCTAGAATTTTTCACAAGATTTCATTTTAGATTCATAAAACTTTTTTGAGGATTCTAGAAGTGTACATTAATTTCTTTTTCTTATCTAATAAATAAATAGATATTTCCAGAATTTTTAGCAAAGATTTTATTCGAAAGTTCTAGATTATTCAGAAAGTTCTCCCAAGATTTTGTTTAACTTTAACGTTTATTAGGATATTTTCTTCTAGAAGTTTCAGGAATTCCTCCTCCATATTTTCAGTTTTTTTCATCTTCCTTTCCAAAGAATTTTGATCGAGGATTCTATAACTTTTCACAAGTTTTCCTTGTAGATTTCTAAAGCATTTTTGGAAAATTCTAGAAGTTAACAGTAATTTTTTCTTCATATTTCCAGAATTTTTATTCGGGAGTTCTAAATTTTTTAGTTCGTTTCAATATTTATAGAATTTTCTTTGAGGCTGTTTCCAGTAATTTCTCTTCCAGATTTTAATATTGCCTTATAAATTGCAAAGATTTTCTTCAGTGTTCAAAAATTTAAAAAAAATCTTTTCCAGAACTTTATTTTTTTCGAGAGTTCAGAAATTTCCAGTAACTTTTATTCAGATTTCGAGGATATAGATTTTTCTAAAAAATCTGTTCCTAAAAATCTAGACACTTTTCAGATATAAAAATTGTTTTTTAAGCTGTCTTTTAAATTGCGAAGTTTTTAGAATTTTCTTCTAGAAATGTAGTTTTTTTTTGTAGAATTCGGGAAATTTTTAGTAAATTGCGAAGATTTAAATGAAGGCTTTTTCAGAAAATTTGTATTTAAAAATCTAGACTTTTTTCAAGAGTTCAGGAAATTTGTATAGTATTTGTAATTTGTTTCTCCACATTTCAAGTTCTTTTTCAACTTGTCTTCTAAATTGCAAAGAGTTTTTTTTCAGACTCTTGAATTTTTAGAACTTTCCTCTGGAAATCTAGATTATTTTCTCGAGGGTTTAGGGAATTTCTAGAAATTTATTCTCCAGAGTTCAAGATTCTTTTTGAAGTCGTCTTTAAATTGCAAAGATTTTCTTTGAGGCATTAAGATTTTCTAGATTTTATTTTAGTTAGTTTTAGTTTAGAAAATGGCCAATAACTGCTTCGCCAAATTAATTTTTTTTCAACTTTTCTTATGAATTGCGAAGATTATCTTTCAGACCCTAAATATTTTTAATTCGTCTTCTTTTCGAGAATTCATGTAAATTTTAGTAATTGCTACTCTAGAATTCAACATTTTGTTTCAACTAGAGGCTAGAAAATTATTTAGATAGTTATAAATTGCGGAATTTTTCTTGGAGGATCTAGATTTTTTTTTTAGAAAATTTTCCCCTAGGAATCTTCTTATTTTCGTTTAAGGAATTTTCAGTAATTTCTCTTCCCGATTTCAAGTTATTTTTTCAACTGGTCTTCTAAATTTCTAGGAGGCTCTAGAATTTTTAGAAAATTTTCATTTAGAAATCTAGACTTTTTTCAAGGGCTCAGGAAATTTTCAGAAATTTCTCCTTCAGATTTCAAGGTTATCTTCTTATCTTCTAAATTGGAAAGATTTTCTTGAAGGCTCTAGAACTTTTTAGAAAATTTGTTTGTGGATATCTTTTCTTGAGGGTTCTGGAAATTTTCAGCAATTTCTCTTTTTTTGACTAATTTTTTCCACTAATTTCTTCTCTATGTTTCAAGATTTTTTTAATTCAACCCGCTTTCAAAATTGTGAAGATTTTATTGGGAGCTCTAAAATTAAAAAAAATATTCGTTTAGAAATCTAGACTTCTTTTAAAAATTAAAAAAATTCTAATAATTCTTTCTATGGTTACCGTTACTACGTGGTAATCCATCCACGTAGTAACGGTCTTTATCAAAAATTTTACTTTGTCAATTTTCTTTTATTCAAATTTTGTAATAATATTATTGCAAAATTTAATAGATTTATTCAATTTTGAAAAATAAGACATGAGAAGAGAATGAAAAACTGAATAAGTTTTATTGAAATATTTTTTTTTTTTTGTAAAGTCCTCAATTTAAAAATGTTTTATGAAAATTCGTTATATTAGCACATTAATTTATAATAAGTGTAAAATTTTTATTAGATCTTTATTAATATTTTAATAAAATGCTCTAAATAAGCAGCATAATCTAAAAAAGCATGAAAATAAGCACAAAAAGTCAAAATAAGCAAAAAAAGTCAGAATAAGCAAAATAAGCAAAAATATCTTAACGCCAAGTAATCACATTTTTCAAGATTCGTATACATATGTAGAAATTTTTTCGATGCTATAAATATTATGGATAAGCATAATGGCTAGAAATTCTAATTATTACTGTAATTGTCGCTGTTATTAGTTCGATCTTGGTGAAACAATTTAAATAACATGTACTACCACGTATTAACGGTCGTAACCTTTCTAATGATATATTTAGAAAGGTAATTATTTAAAGGAATTATTTTCGGCGACTAAAATTTGGCTTCAATCTTACATTCCCATGGTGACGGTTACGCTCCTCGAATAAAATTAATAATGTTTTTTTCGTTTGAATGTATCGGCTTTTAAGGAAATTGCAAGAATAATTAATTCAATTAAAATTTTTAAATGGAAGGGAAACCAAATAAGTGCGCGCCAGTGTTGCGAATTTAAACAACATCCTTCAATAATTGTTATTCGAAAGTTGCACAAACACAACTTATTTTCGTCCCGTTAATAATTTAATAAAAGATCAATATTCCGAACTTGAAAAACAACACTAAATCCGCTGATTTGTGGTATTTTTTTTAAGGGCACTTTGTGTTATTTATACACAGGTAAACCAGTGTGTGTGTTTTTTTATAGTGGGTGTGTGAATGGAGCAGAGGGTACCACAGCTGATTGTTGGATCACGTTCCGCATAGTCTTGTTAGAAAGGGGTTACGACTTTGTTCCCATCTTTAATGCTTCGTAAAACCGGGCCCGTTTACGACAGTCGCCGATTTTGATGGGGAAATTTGTCCGTTCGCACGTAAGATTAATTTTGGTCAAATGGCTTTCTCAAGTATTATTAGTGCACTAACAGAATTAAGATGTTAAATTAGGAACTCTATAAAGATGAAACGCTTTCTTATCGGGCTGCTTCATTGGGACGACAGTTTTGTTATGCAATACTTTTAAGATTAAATCATTCTACCATTTTTTCTTAGAATATATAAATTAACGAATAAATTAATTTTTTAAATAAAATATATAGTAGGAGTTCGAAATATTACTACCACTCTAGCGATCGGCAGAATGACGCTTCATAGTGAGTATGGCAGCAGCAGCTTGTGCGCATGCACCCACATCTTCTGCTTATGTAGCGACATCTATCGGCTACACCAGCCATTACTATGTCGTTTCTCATAGCCTGAATGTTTATAATTGCTGTACTGATATACTCTATATGTTAAGAAAATGAAGATCAATCAATCTCTAGTGATCTGAACGTATCTCATTAATTCAAATGATATATAAGTTTAATTTAAAAATACGTAAACATTTCGTGAATCTACAATGAACTAAAGGATTTTAATACATTTTATGATATATAAGTGTTTATCGTATTTTATTTACCATGTGCCTTAATAGATGATATAATTATTAAATTCATGAACAAAAAAGTTAAACAATTATATATTAGACCATTAATAGTAATCTTAGTAGTAGCCAATAAGTCTTTAATATTTAACCTTGAGTTAAATAAGCTTTAATAAAATTGATGCTTGTTGCGCTACTCTCTTGATGTAAACAGATATTAATATTAGGTGAAGAGTAGTACTTGTTTTATGTCAGGCAACTGAAAATAAAAACATTATGGAACAAAACAGGCGTTACTCTTCACCTAATATAAATAAGCTTTGTTTATTTAGAATGTAATGTAATTCATTTATAGTATATAACTACAACTTTTATATATGATAGGCTATTGTATAAATATAAAGCACTTCATATAATATCACTAAAGAGAAAACGGCTGAAGAAATTAATCCCATCCTCATTAAGTGTTTGTTTGGGAAATTAGTTTGCGCAGATTAATAAGCTGGCATATATTTTAATTAATTATCATACGCCGAATGCGAGGGAAGTATGTTGTGCGGATTAAGGGCCCTTATTAAAATGTATATCGTTCCCTCGCCGTCTTAATAAAAATGAATTTACATGTAATTTCCTCGGTTGCAATGTAGGGGGTAGTGTGTGTATGTGGAGGAATAGTTGGGTCATGGTTTTAAAGGTATTTATGAGTTTTTGGGTGTGTGCCCTGCTTGTCAGAGAACATTCGTTGGCATTTTGGTGGTGTACAGAGAGCGAACCGTGAGCATAGGGTGAAACAAGAGGGATGTTGGGTTGTTGGGATGAGGGATGGCATCGTTTTACGGAAAACCGGGAAACGACGGACGGAGAATCGCCAGCCATTCATCAATCTCCGTCAGCGGCGATCGTCTATGATATCCAATATGGCGTATCTACACCACTAATCGTTGTAAGACATTGATTTTTTTTTGGTTAACAGGAGCGAAGTAATTTATCTGAAGAGAGAGGGGGAGAGTAAGGTTCTATCAACGTTATAAAATAGAAACGGATTATAAATTCTAATCCGCGATCCGTGACTAGCGATCCGCGGGTTTTCTATGGCAAACAGATTTCCGAATCCTGTAAAGCGCGCGCGAACTTGAAAGATTTCATATTACCAACTCGCATTCAATTGGATTAATTACATCTTCCTAATTAAAATCTGGAATCGCCGTGCTATTTCTGTTTAAAATCGCAGAAAAAACCCGTGAATCATCGAAATTAGAGAAGACGCCCTTCGCGCCAGTTAAATGTGAAACTTTGTAATTGCATTCAATCCGATCCGATTTTAACTTCTCTCACTCAATGGCCTGTGCTTTTTATAGAAGATTCCAATGATTTTATAACTACTAAACTTCGTCCGAATATTGGTTCCGGACTGATACGACTTGGAATTATACTCCAGACGCAGTTCCCATAATGGCCGACGATGTCTGTGTACAAAAATAAATAACTTTTATTGCGCTTTATTTAATACTCGTCGAATCCAATTAACAATGCTGCCGATAAGTTTGTAATATCCGCAAGAATATTCTTCAATCGATAGTTTTTATTACACAACAGGTAAAAAAAAACACAATATAGAAATACACTCAACTATAGTCTATTCGTTGGTTCTTCCGTCGTACGTCACAAACCATCACTTCGAGAAACGACACAAAAACATTCAGTCTGATAAAGTAAACCAAATGCGTTAGAAAAAGAACGCACTGTAAAACTTTCGTCGATTTTTGAAGCGATAGTTTGTAACGTACGACGGAAGACACAACGAACAGACTATAAAACACCATGTTTAACATTAAAAAAGGGTAGCATACATATATTTAAAAAAAAACATACGTTGATAACGACATTCAGACATTGAAACTTAAGTCGTGTTTTTGTGATATATTTTTTTATACATTTCAACAAAAAAGAAAACTCTACGTCTATATATCAAATCAAATATTTTAATGTGTAGTTTAAAATTGTAAATTAAATGTTATTTAGTGGTTCCTATTATGCTTGACAACAAAATTACATTCCGCTGTAATTATCGTATTTTGCAGACCATTGTTTTTAGTTTGTTACGTTTAACGGTTTCCAGTGTAAAGACTGCATCCTTTGTTTCTAACTAAAGACAGCAGCGTAAAATGTTTAATTAATTTTCTAACACAATAGAACTCTAAAATTCCATAATGTTACGGCCGCATTATTTATTCTTGTACAAAAAAAACGAAAAATAAGTTATACCTTCTTCAAGTATCTCATTAGGTCGATTGCTTTTTTATGCAAAGTTAGTCGCTTATCTCGTGTGCAATTACGTTCATTAAAAAGTTAGTGAAACGTTTATACATTCTTACAAATTATTTCAATTTTATAATAACGGTACGATCTCTCACAAATGGTGAATATATTATTTATTTAATATTTGATTATGGGTCCTAACGTAATTTAAATTTATAATTTTATTTAATCATAATACTATTATATACTTAAGTTATATTAAAAATCCATAATAAAATATTAAATAAAAAACATAATTAGTATTCAGAGGAAGACTCACTAAAGCCTAAGGATGCCTAATCTGGAACAACAACTGATTTTAGTCGACCTTCACGAAATTTATCATTAAACGAAGATGGTTCTACTGGATCCGTTTCTGTATCTACAAGTTGCTTTCCTTATTGTAATAGGAATTGTCTCCATTTGTATCCTTTTTTCATTTGCCAATCTTTATTTAGGTGACACCAAATAATATAAGCGTTTAAGATACTAAAATCTATAGTACCATAAAAAATTGTTACATGCCATCTTCTTGTTTGTCTTTTTACGATGTATGTTCGAACTAGCTTGTCCATTGTATCTACTCCTGATTTTGTGTTATTGTAGTCACTTATTATTTGTGGTTTTTCACAAATTTCTCCGGTTTAATGCATAGTTGATAATAATGAAACCATTTTCCCTCTTTTTGGACAGTAAGATACCAACTTTGCTCGGTTTTGGAATCCAAATTTAGTTGAATATATTGTCTGTCATGCACAGTTACCAGTTATTGGTGCAGCTCTGCTTTATTATTTCTAATTGTACCAAGCAATGTAATATCCTTCGTTTCTAATTCTCTTGCTAGTTCAAGTTTAAGTAAAAAAAAATATCTATGCTCACATTCCGACTTGATTTTTTCAGACCCTCAACTATTTCTAAGACGACAGGTTTACCTTGATTGCGTTCACGCTGGTCAACTGTTTTTCCACGATAGACTTGGCAGTTGTAAATGTATGAAGTTTTACTATCACAAGCTGCCCAAATTTTTATACCGTACTTTCCTGGACATCTACCACGAAAGGTAAGCAGCGGCATAGTCTGATACATGATTTTCTAAAACTTAGAAGATATTTTTGGCATCTAGCGATGTTCGGATAGGATGGAAAAATTAATGTAGTGAGCTGAATGACTTGCTCTCTAATCATTTTTCCTCTACAAACCCGTGAATTGCATATTAATATTCTAATAGAGAAAAATATAGTATTTTATTGTGTACATGATTCAATACCTCAGAGTTTTGGAAAATCATCGTATTCAATTGTTTTCATTTTGACACCATTCTGAAGATTTTCTTTTATTTTTCCATCATCTGATTTTTACCCTAAACATTTGGCTCAAAATCGTTACCAAACACCTATAACGAAGAGTTGCTGTTGCTGCTGCTAGAAAACGATTCAAACTATAGTTTTTTTAACTGATGAGGACAATGAAACCAGGGTTTGGAGGGACTATTCTGGATACCAGATGAAAACGCCAAAAATTCTGAAGTGATTAAAAATAAGGTGCTGGATTCAGCCGAAGAACACAAATCTGTGAAAGAAATTGCAATTTCCGATGCCCCACCCGAGTGAGTTGATGAAAAAAAGAGCAGGGGAACATAGGGCAGAACCGATTGGTTAAGCACTTTCGCCTTTAAAAACCACATTTGATGAGATAGCTCAAAGTGGTCATTATCATTGGAGAGCTTGTTTCTTCGGCTACATTCTCTCCATAGACCATTTTTCTGTAGCTTGTTTCTGTGGAAAAGGAAATTAATCACTATCCTTTAGACGGTATGTATTGCTTGAATGGACATCTACCAGGAAAGGTAAGCAGCGGCATAGTCTGATACATGATTTTCTAAAACTCTAAAATATTTTTGGCATCCTGCGATATTCGGACAGGCTGAAAAAATGAATGTAGTGAGCTGAATGACTTGCTCTCTAGTTTTTTTTATCATTTTTTCTCTACGGACCCGTGAATTCCATATTAATATTCTAATAGAGAAAAGACGAAAGTACCTTTTTCAGATGTCCACGTCCACAACCACAACGTCTACGCCCACCATCACAAGTCGATGGTAAGACACTCGAGGTAGTTGGGGTATCATCCGCAGCAAATTCGCGTCCACGACCCCGACTGCGACCACGTCCAACGTCACGTGTTTTGGCTGCGGCTGCCACTATCTGGTTCCATCAAGAGGGTAACTCAACAAGTATCAACTATACAAATTGAAGTGTTCGTCATATCTATTTCGCCTCTTACTACACATTCAATGCTGCTGTCAACAATTTTTGATTCACGACTTTTGATTTAGTACTTGAAACCAAACTCACGAGCTGCACTTTGTAATGATTAACCATTTGTGACCGCTTTTTTGCCTTTTCCAATTGTCTGTTGTGGATTTCCGGCGTTTTACGTTTATAATCGCGCACCATTTTCACCTTTTTTTTTTTGGCCGGGAGGTGGAAAATCTTTTAAAGACTGAGTGTGGGAGTCCCCAGAAATATACTGGTATACCCACTAAAAACCACCTCCCCAAGTCGCCCTGACACCCCGCGAAACCGCCGTTTGGCATTACTTCACGGGGTGTAGGGTGTCGTCTGTGTCGGTGATGTGTGCGTGTGTATGATGAGTGTATGTATGTGTGTGTGTGCCACCCCGCGGAACCGCCATCAGGCATAACATCACGGGGTGTCAGTGTCGTTGTGTGTGTGTGTGTGATGTGTGTGTGTGTGTGATGTGTGTGTGTGTGTGCAATGAACGGCTCGGGTACGTGGGGTCGCTACTCCCAAATGGCTGTGCACGTCAACCATCCCTGCGGGAACACCATTTTCACCTAGAAACAAGCAATCGGTGACTTTTTACAAAAAAATCTTTTGTGCTTTGGAATGATGGAATTTTGCAAAATGAAAAAATGGCACAAAGGTAACCACAAAACCTAAGGATCAACACATAGGAATTAGAAAGTAACTTGATTAAAACACTTAGACACGTTTCTTGGCTATTTAGAATAGTTATTATCATATTCAAGTAAATCAATTAATTCAAAATAAGGAATTGGAAAGCCCAAAGTATTGTTTTGAAAAATATTTCACCGAAGAATTCTTTGACTAAATGGTTGATCCTCTACGCATTTCAGAAATTGTTACTACGTTACCACAATTAGCAAAAATAAGAATTGGAAAGCCCAAAGTATTGTTTTGACAAATATTTCACCGAAGAATTCTTTGACTATATGGTTGAACCTCTGTGCATTTCAGAAACTGTTACCGTATTATCACAAAAATAAGGAATTGGAAAGCCCAAAGTATTGTTTTGACAAATATTTCACCGGAAAATTCTTTGACTATATGGTTGAACCTCTACGCATTTCAGAAAGTGTTACCGTGTTACCACAATTGACAAAATTATGGTGTTTGACGGAATACATGTCATGTTGGTGGCACTATCCCAAAATACGTTGCTACTGGCAACCTGATTTAGCTGTTCACTTGATTTCAAATAGTTGAACCAACTTTCCAAATACTACAGCTCGTTGTCACTGCCAGTTCTCCAATTATTTTAGAAAATCTCTCCCTCTCTCTCTAGATCTAAGCAGATACATGTATTGATGAATAGATGATTCCCTGAATAAGAGGCGTTGACAAACTCAACTTCCTCATAACCTTGTACCGTACTTTTATCAGATCCAAATAATAAACCTTGAAAATGTTTACACATACCATAGATATTTCATGCGCCAATATTTGGATCTAATAACGAGCAGAGATGGCTGTTCCAAACCTCTTGGCTTTCAGAGCCTACATTGTAAATCAATAATAAACCAACGAAAAGAGAACTAAATCTTTACACCTTATGTGGACGAAATGGACTTTGCTATGACTTCATTACCTATTAAGATTCGACCACCTGGCCATTTGGAGGTTTTTGGGGTTGTCCAATGCATTTCTAAACCGAATTTCGGTATATAATCTGACGGTTACTTCAGCAATTACAATTTGTTGCAATACTTGCGTGATAGATACATCTAATATAGAGCGAAAGTGGATCAACTGAAGTCACCAGCTTCCTCCTCGTGGAGCATAATAAAGAAAAAAGACCGTGGTTCACCTGAAAAAAAGTGATCAGCAAGAAAGGAATCATATAAGGCTTGGAAACATAGTAATGGCCTCAAATTTTGAAGGTGTCGAAAATGCTGACATTTATCAACGGCAGAGAGAGACAAACATCTTTATTTATTAGTTCTTAGTCTTTCTGCCAGTTTTTGTTAGATATTATTGTTAGTTGTCCGTTAATGATTAACAACGGTAGAATAAGTCGGAAAAAGAGTATTTAGATGTAGCTCGGCCAGAAGTTTTTCAGGACTATATCATCTGAATGAGGAGATCAAAAATTTAACTTTGCGAATGTTTGCACACGCCGTAGATAATGGGTTTTCCAATAAGAAGTTTCATTTTGATATAAAAAAACGAGCATATTTTAAGAGAAATCAATGGAATTTTATTGTAAAGAGAAAGGTATACCATTAACGATGAAAAACGATATCACCCAAATGGCCGCCACGACTACGGTTTCAGCCCATATCCTTTTCATAAAATTTTCAAGGACCAATTCGCACATTTGCGGCTGTATGTTCTCGATAACTACATGAATTTCATTTTTAAGGTCTTGAATCGATTGTAGAACATTGGCATATGCCTTATCTTTCACGTGGCCCGAAAGAAAAAAGTCTAAAGGTGTTAAGTCACAAGATTGTGATCACCTCTTTACGAAATAACACGGCCAGGAAATTTTTGCAAAATTGCGATTGTTTCGTTGCTTGTGTGGCACGCAGCGCCATCTTTTTGGAAATAAAAGTCATTCACATCAATATCTTCCAATTCTGGCCATAAAAAATCATTAATCATAGCTCGATAGCGCAATCCATTCACCGCAACAGTTGCACCAGCCTCATTTTCGAATAAGTAAGGTCCGATCACATCGCCAGTCCAAAAACCGCACCAAACAGTGACACGTTGAGGATGGAGAGGCTTTTCAATAAGCGTTCTTGAATTTTTCGAGCCCTAAATGTAGGCAAGTAGCCTCCGAGGTGAAAATGGGCCTCATCACTGAAGATGATTTTTCGATGAAAATCCGGATCATTTTGATGCATTTCAAGGACCCAATCAGCAAAGATACGACGTTACTGGTGATCGACCGGCTTGAGTTCTTGTGTTAACTGAACTTTAAAAGTCTTCAAACCTAAGTCTTTATGCAAAATACGGTGTAATGTCGTTTTTGGAATGTCTAATTCCAAAGATCGGCGAGGAATCGACAAACCTGGGTTTTAGTTGACACTATTGGCTGCAACAGCAATATTCTCAATTGTTCTTGAGCGACGCACATGGTTTCGATTCTTCACATCACTAAGTTGTCCCAACAGCTTAAATTTTTTTAACCAGTTTTACTATTGCTGGCCGAGAAGGTGATTCACAACGACCCAAACGTGCTTTCTTCCACTCACACCCATATTACTGGATGGTTGTTTCCTCACCAGTAGTATATTTTAGTCATTTTAGCTAATATTTTGGCCAACACTGGTTTATTTTTGCTCATTTTATTAAGAGACTATTTTATGTGACTTTACATGTCATTTTGACATTATAAAAAACGTGTACAAGTGAAAGCGACAAACCTGGGTTTTCGTTAACACTATTGGGTACAGCAGCAATATTCTCAATTGTTCTTGAGCGACGCACATGGTTTTGATTCTTCACATCACTAAGTTTTCCCAACAGCTCAATTTTTGTAACCAGTTTTACTATTGCTGGCCGAGAAGGTGCTTCACGTCGACCCAAAAGTGCTTTAGTTTGACGAAATGTGACTGCAAAATTTTCACTATTTCATCAAAGGTGACAGCTGCCCAGATAGCGGGCTATTCAAAATGAAATCTCTTATTGGAAAAACTTTTTTTTAATGATTGTTGAGTTACGTGAAGATGTACTGTACTATAAATGAAAGATTGAGTCTCTTTTCTTCACAAAATTTATTAATCGCAAATGTACATTTCGGTCACGATGTGACAATTTTCAATGCTAAACTAAATACAAAAACAAATAAGCAAGTATTTATACCTAAACAGATACAGATTAGTGGGGGCGGTAAAAATAGGTAACGAAGATTACAATAATACTGTTTGGGTTAACTGGGGATTAGAGCGGTGTGATTAGTTCAAGGAAAGGATTAACTAATGGGCTTAAATCGAAGTTTAATAACCGGTTTTCCACTATTTTCATTTCTTTTATAAGGTGTAGTTAGAAAAAATCCATAAATTTTGCATGGGATTGAAGGCTTTAATAGTTATAATGATCCGATTTTAGTCAAATATGTGCCGTTTTGTTTAATAACTTTTTGTCATTTTGAAGATCATTTCGTTATGTCTGTCTAATAGAAGCCCTCGTCCCTATTGTCAAAAAAATGACAGTCGATTTTCACAGCAAAAGTTGGTTTGACGTTGTCGTAAGTGATCCAATTTTCGTCACCAACCGCTTTAGAAATGAGTCGATTTTGTTGAGATTTGGTAGCGATTTGCAGATGAAAATTTGGTCCATGAAGTTTTCTTTACATTAACTGGTGTGGTATCCAAATATCGAGCTCCTTTTTGTATCCAACTTTATTCCAATGGTTCTAAACGATTTTTGTGCAATCTTAAGCTCCTGAGCAATCGAAACAGAGCTTACATTACTGATTTTATCGATATTTTCGACAATTGGCCTTCAAGTGCGTAGTGCATCTTTGACATCGAAATTACTAGAACGAAATCGACGAGACCAAAATTGCGCAATGATTGGCTGTTACAGAATTATGACCATACACACTATTCACATTTTCAACCTCTGGTCTTGCGTTTTCGCCTTTATCGAAGAAAAACTGTAAAATATAACGTATTTTCTCTTTGCTAGTGTCCTTCTTTGACGCGCGCTCAAACAAAACTTAGTCAACTAATCGAAAAACTGTCAGATAATTTTTATAGTACTAAATCTTATGTTTCTAAAGCCATCTACAGGAACCCGATCGGACTTATACAACTCGAGATACAGATAAGTAAAGCCATCTATTGAAAAAATAATGGATTTATTTTTACAACAATTTATATTTCATGCGCCAATGATTAGATCCAATACAAACAACGAGCTAAAACTCTGGTTATTCCAACCTCTTGGGATTCAGAGCCTGCATTACGGAAAGCTTCATCAAATCAAATAAATCATTTTTGAGAAAAATAAGAGCGACTCCTTCCGAATTAAGATCGAAAAAAACTGGCAACAATTCTCCTTTTTCTGTAGTAGGAGTCCACACCATCCAGGGATAAATGATGTCCGAATTGATTTCATTTCATTTGACAAAAAGAATTTTGCAACGAGATTAAAATCCTGGCTTTAAGGCTCAAATTAGGCTCCAATGCATCAAATGTAATATTCATCTGTGTTTACATAAATCTAAGAATTGTTTTCTCAATTATCTTAGCAAAATTAAAAATTATTTCTTCGTATAAAAATGCCATTTCGCTTTGGTGAATAAGATGGAACTATAAAAGGATAATAATATTTGGTTCTAAAAAAATAGAAATCAATCTATAACTCAGAACTTTCGCTTGAAGGAAAATGTCGCGATTGGAGGAGTATCTACCTGATGAAGCAACTGTGTGGAGAAACATCAGAAATTATATACTTAACAAGTATTTTTTTAAGTGTTGCTATGGAGTTTCATCAATCCAATATAAAAATATTCAGAATAAAAGGGGTGTCCATATTTTAGATTTATAAATTCAATTGCTAAGAATGTAATAAACATAAAATTTTATTTTATAAAAATTATTTTACTTTAAAACTATTCAAATGTGATATTTTTAAAAATCTGACGATTTTCCTAAATCATCTTATTGAATTCTCTTCTTCGAATACTAAGCGAGCAGTCAAAAGATGAGAGAAGTGGAATATAATAAAATCGTGGTTTTGACATTTATTTTAGCTTAAATAGGAGAGTGGAAATCGAAAGGCGGCGGCTTCCTCATGTTTTCGATCGCAAGGTATATTTCTTTTCGGATCAGAGGGATTAATATAATTTCATGACAGGAACGCCCTGAATAATTCATTATCGATTTTATTAGCACTAAGAATAAATGAAAGAGGGGAAGATGTTAGCACAAATGAATGATATTTCACGGGGGTATGCATGTACATATATATACCTAACATCATTATCCATAATACGATTGTTAAAACAACACAACTACGGTCATATCTTACATGAGCCAAACGAAGGGTTCCTGTATTATGTTTAAACTCAGCAATTAAGTTAGCAAAACAGGCCTATAAAACTATAAACTAATGAAGGGCCCCACGCACGCACAATGGAATATTGGGGAGAATGCGAAATGTATTCAGTCAATGCACATTTTGTTAAGGGCAAGGCCATTTACATAATCCGGCAAAAATTACACGCCCTCTCATTACATCCAAGTTCCTATAGTACACCCACATTTACAATTAAGTATTAAATACATTTATCAAAATTGTACTGGAATGTAATTGTAAAGCATTATCTTAGTTAAGAAATTGTTTATAATTCATTATTTTTCACGGACCGGTTTCGATGTATTTTGTATCTCATTTGCGTAGCGCAGTTGAATATATGAATAATTTTTACATTATTATTATTATAATTGTCGCTGTTGACAGTTTTCTATGATTCTACCCAAAGATGAATCTACTGCAACGCTAAAATAATAGATTGCACCTTTACGGTATTATTTAAATTGTTTATATTAATTGAATTATTCATTATAATTTAGTTGTATTTATTAGAAGTTACGATATTACCATAAAGGCGCCATATTTATGGTAATATCGTAGTCGATGGTTGACACCGAGCGTTAATCTCGGAATCTCGATTCTCTGTGCTACGCTGATGAGATCCAAATAGATCGAAACTGGTCTGTGACTGTTTTTGACAGGAAATAATAATAATATTAACTGTTTTGTTTTGACAAATAATATTATATTGAAAATTATCTATTAGATTATATTATATTATAATTAGGGTTTTATATGTATATGAAAAACCTTTTAATGATAGAATTATTTATTAAATATCTAAATATATAAAACCATAATAAATTTCTAGGTGCAGATATGGACATTCGGCCCTAGCTATGTCCTCACCCTCGTGATTCTGCAAGGCCCTCACATTTTTTTTTATATTTGTCTAACATAATTCCGGCGAGAAAACGAAAATAGATTTCAATCCGGGCCGATTCGGAAATATATTTCCTCGCAAGAAAAACGTCACTTGTTTGTGATGTGTGCGTGCGAACGTGGAAATCCATATTCCGATATTACAGGAAGGTCCATTGCATAAATGAAATTCATTGATGTTATCCAATCAATGTTATGAATTTAACATGAAATCGCTGATCATGGTTTTCGATGAAGGCCTATTTATACAGAAGCGGGCGGGTAATTAGGGACCAGCGAAGATTAAATTTAAAAAATATAACATATAGGCGAAATGTTGTTCGAATATTAATTAATTTAATAATTCAGATTAAGCGATGTTGCTGCTACCAAAAAAAGAAAAACGATACACAAAATACGTATTTATTTTCCTTTTAGCCTTAATGTAAATATTTAATAACGTAAATTTTCATCAAACTTTAATTTTAAATTTCCAGTGAATAACTTTCTGAATTAGGTATTAAAAAGGGTTATTAATTTCGTTGTTAAAGAAATAATGTATTTCTAGCTATCAACGTTTTAATAAAATTCTTTATGTGTGCTTTATTTAAGGAAGTCTAAAAAGACGGGATTTTCAGGTGAATGAAATCGCATTTTGCTATTTAGTCACATCAATTATTGTAACTTTTCCATCTTTATATTTGTAATCGAAGTCCCACACATTAACATCTATGTATCAGCATGATAAATTCTTCCTTAGAAAAATTGACCGCTCGGTTGGAACCTACAGTAACCTAACAAAAAATTTAAAAATACGTAAATTTGCAATAATTCGTCTTATTAACACTACACAATAAGTAATTAATTTAAGCACAATAGGTCATTTATTTTATAATCCTAATCAAACTAATTCGCGCATTGTTTTGTATTTAAAAAAATACATTTTAATAGATTATTTTAAGACACGTAATAAATAATTTAATTCTGAAATAAAGTTATGTTCTATAATGATAAAATAAATACGTAAATAAAATAGATTACTTAATTTCAAAGACAATCCTCGAAAAATTAACCCCCTCGTTACGCTAACATTATTCGGTTTATGTTGATTACGAAACTTTAGCTGAATTCGGGGAATATCATTATTTTCTGCAAGTTTTAATACTTATGTATGAGGGTGTGTCACTCTAGATCATCCGGAAAGTACAAAGCACTTGACTTATCATTATATTAATTAACATTACTAACTCGGGGCGTGTTTAATTATTAATTACACATACGAAGGAGAGATATATTTATTAACAGGGACTAAATGTAGGCGTATTAAAATTCATTAATACAATTTATCCGTTCGTTGATTTTAATCAATTTTTATACAACGAAGAAATAAAAGTTGTAAGCCTTTTGTTGTTTTTTATTTCAATAGGGCGCGTTTAAAAAATACGAACGCGCGCAATTAAAAACCATTATTGGCAATTATTTCTGATGATAAACAATATTTGTAACGAATTGAATTCAGTGTACGCTAGAACAACTGAATTATTACTGATAATGACTTTATTGTTCGTATTGCATTCGTGCACATGTGTATGGTATGTCCAAAACTCATTGATAATTTTAAACAAGCCGCACATACATACCAACAAAGCATTAATAAGCAATTGATCTCGATTATTTTGGTATTTAATTAACACAAAAATAATTATGATTATTAATAATTAATTATGTTTTAACCACAAAGAATTATAGAAAAAAATGTTATATAACGTGTACAGTTTTATAAATCTAAACAACACAATACTATACGAGTTTCGATATTTTATCGTTAATATCAAGTGAATTATAAATTGAAAAAATTACAGTACCAGATTAAAATGTGGCGAAAATGTTATTTCAGTTTGCTCGTTAAGGAGATTTACTGTCGGGTTTAAAAAATTCTAAAGACTCTAACAGCCGTACTAATAGATAGAGATCAATTCTGGGATTAATCTCGGATTCTAGAATCCTAGATTAATCGCTATTTCTTGCCGTATCTAATATTATTTGTAGAATTAATCCGGAATTATTGGAAGCGTTTTAGCCTGATCCGACGATTAATCCTCAATCTAGGATAAATCCGCAACTGCTAGTACAGCTGTAAGAGATTAAGCTTGTGTTTGTTGCAATTATGCAAGATTTTGAGTTTATTTAAAAGCGTTTTCATCCTAAACAATGATTTAAAAAAGAGCTAAAGTCGTGTAATTCTCAACAAATAGAAAATTATTATCCATCCACAAAACGCATTTAATACGAAAATTCTCTACGCGTACCGAAGAATTATTAAGTCAGCCGTGTTTCATATCAGCCTAAAGTTACAAGAGTTCTGAATATGAGTATTGCAGAGACTCGCCCAACCGCAGTGGGAGATAGTCGATGATTTCCCCATAGCACCGAATGCATCTAAACGAACTGTATGTGTACATAAAACTATTGCAAAATGCTATAATATTTAACGTTATTCCCGTTATGGAATTGTGGTTTATATTTATTTTATTTCTAAAATTGCGGAACGGCGTTTGGCCGTTTGATTTTAACGGGGTGTTTTAGATGTAAATAAGTATTGGAGTGATTAATTGGGAAATTCAGCGCGGGCCACAAGGAAGTTCTACCGAGGCCCTTATGCAATGCGTCAAATAGTGTTTGAATATGTATTAATTACATCCGGGCCTGGTTTCGATTTCGAATGGGTATTTCCTCCGGCCAGGATTCGTGTTGAACTAACGCTGTAAAGCGATTTTTCCATTAGGAAAGTTTTATATATTTCAAAAGATGTAATAATTTAAACCATTTCCTTTAAATGTTATACATCATAGAAGTTCTGATGCATTTCTTTGAAAATAAACATTTAATAGTTATTAAAATATTCCTGATTGAGAAAAAAAATTGGTTTGAAGAAATTTGAAAAATAAAAAAGATCAGCTATAGATAAAATTTGTTGAACGAAAACAATTGAAATTTATTAAGATAGTTTTGATTGAAAAGAAAAAACATTTGTTTTACTAGATAAACCAAAATAATTGATTCATTATTCAATTTTTCACTCTGGTATAATTTGCTGTCCAGGTTATGACAAAATTCCCATATCAGTCCTTCAATCCTTAGAAACTATCCCCATAAAATACATATGTTTATTTTTAAAATATGTCTGTTACTTCTAACATCATTTCCTTTCCAAATGGAAAAATCTCATCATTGTATGTATCCCTATACCAAAGAATCATTACACTTATTTCTAGCTTCCATCCCATTAGATTCCTGCCTGTAATTGGAAAAGTCTTTGAATCTCTCATTAAAAAAAACTCCTACACATTTAAATTAAATCAATTCCTGATAACCACTTTGGTTTCCTAACCAAAATGTCAACCATGATTCCTCTCTTCATCCTAACGTCCAATATGCAAACCAAACACCTCGAAGGTCTAAAGTAATTCATACTTTTTTATTAATATTCAAAAAGCATTCGGTATGATTTGGCACGTTGGAATCCTATATAAATGTTTCGTACTAAAAATACCTTCTAATTTAATACATAACTAATAACATTTAATACATCCTTATACATATACAAATTCCTTTCCATTAGATCCTGTCAAGTAAAAATTTAGACAAACACTTTCCTATTCCTTTCCAATCTTACAAGGCGTCCCTCAAGGTTCCTTTTATCCCCGCTCCTATGCAACGACATTAAAAATCCTGATCGCACATATTTCAACTATTCTTAATATTCTTTGCTTTTGGCCAATGACTATGTCGTTGTTACCCATTCAGCCTCACTTCAAATAATTACAAATAGCAAAATCTTATGTTATAATTAAAATCCGCAAAATAACAAAAAAACTAATAGCTTGAAAAAGTCTATACTGATTTATGAATTACTTTGTGAATATTTTATAAGCAAGAAGAACAAAGTTGAAAAAAATAAAGAATAAGATATTTTTGTTAATTACTGAAAATTGAGAAAAGCAATAGAATTTAGAACTGACATTAATTCTGGGCCTACAATGTTAATCCAGAACTGTGGTCGTATGATATAAAAATAACTTTTTTGAATTTCGTTAACAACTAACTCTAACTCTCAATCATAAGTAAAGCACGCTTGATTAAATATTAATATAATAAGGTATCTAAGAACATCAAATCACTTGGTTTGTTTCACAGAGCAATTAATTAAATATATGATTTTTTTACTTCGTAGAGAGAAAACAAGAAAAAATATATATGTAATTATTGCCATTATAAATTATACTAAGGATGAACTAAATAAAATAGCTACCATATATATCTACTAGGTTAATGGTTGTATTTTGTTTTAGTACATTTATGTAATGTCATAATTTTAATCAATTAATTTTAGTTATCAGATTTATATTACTACGACAATGTAAACTGGTTTTAACCACTCACACAATAAGTTTAGGTAACACATACATACAGGGTCTATTATAAAAGTAATGAGCATTTTCCAGAAAAAATATATTTAATGATCGTACTGGTACGAATCCTTAAATTTCTTTAAAATATACTCCTCAGCATCAGCATCAATACCTTGCCGAAAAGTGTCTGCCATGCTTGAAAAGCACCCCGAAACTCCACGACAGGAATGTCTCTTAGGAACATGCTTTTGGATGTTTTTCACAGTCTCCCAATGCTTTTCTTTCAACTCTCTCTTTAGTCGAGGAAACAAAAAAAGTCGCAGTCAAGTCGGGACTGTAAGGGAACTGGGGGACCACCTGAATGCTGCATCGGACCAGGAAATTGGTAAAAATTAAGGCCGTGTAGCTTGTGGTATTGTCATGCCATGTCATGTCAGCCCACACGCGCGCAATCCGGTGTTTCAATCTCTTAAGCAAAAGGCTGAGCTGACAGTTTGAACAAGACAATTAGCATCGTTTTGATACGAGACTTGATCATTCGCGCACAGTGGGCCAAAGCATGTAAAAACCTGGCCAAAATGAGAAATAAAAAGATTTCCAACCGAGTACTAGTTCATAAAAGTAAATGTAGAATGCACTGGTGTACCCGGATTCAGCTCTGAAATGACATTCTAGTCGTCAATCTACTTTGAATAACGTGGCAAAGTTAAGCTAACCGTAAAGAGTAAAAAGTTGCCGTTTTGAAAGCTGCAATTTGGAGTGTTCCATAATCATAATTCGAAATTCTGGCCTTGATATGCGGCTTACAATAATAAATTTCACTCCAATAGGTAAGTTTCACACATGTACACACAAATGTATTGAATTTCGTGTTCCTTTCAAGATTATTTCCGTTTTGTAAAATACTTACAAAGTTGGTACCAAAATTCTCGCGTTTTCACGCTTAATAATAATAATAAATTGGAACAAAATTAAAAAAAACTGACTAAATACAGGAAAACTGACCTTCTACAGAAAATACAAGACCCAATTTCACAATCTTTAATTATGGACGAACAATTAATGGCAAATACTTTTGCAGACTATTTTGACAGGAACTACACCATGACAGTTAAAGATGATTTTTACAATGACTTTTTTAATACGGTAAACTCTTGGTACGATAATTTTAAAAATACCCACATCCCTTACCTTCCTGATGACGATATAAATGAGGAAGAATATTTTACCTGCCTATATAAAGGTAAAAACACTGCCCCCGGTTATGACAACGTTCCTAGAGCTATCCTTAAATCCGTCCCTAACAATATCCACAAATATATCCTAAAAATATTTAACTACATATATCATTACCAGATTATACCCAAAGAGTGGAAGCAGGGTATTATCATATGTATACCGAAAACTGGACAATACACGTCAGACGTGTCAAGTTATCGCCCAATCACTCTGCTTCCAGTCTCGGGTAAAATGTTTGAAAATATAGTTAAGAATAAACTAATGTCCTATATATCACAGAATATCCCTAATTACTAATTTGGCTTCCTTGAACATCATTCCACTTCCTTACCACTTTCAATCCTCACCTCTAACTGCCAAACAGCACACCTCGAACGCCAAAACTCCGCAAATGCCCTACTAGATATTCAAAAAGCGTTTGATTCAGTTTGGCATCGAGGTTTGCTGCTTAAATGTAACTCCATAAATATCCCACCTCATCTCCTTAACCTAATTGACAGCTTCTTATCCAATCGAATCCTAAGAGTTAAAATCCGAAATATAGGGTCTCTCAACAAGGTGTTCCCCAAGGATCCCCTCTATCACCGCTCAGTTACAACATTTATGTTTATGATATTTATAACTCTAACCCACACTACATAAATCCTTCATCCTACCCGCTCCTATACGCAGAAGATACTGCAGTAGTAGTAGCACTTACCACACTGCAAGGGCTGATCGATACCATACAGCTATGGTTTGCAAAATGGAGAGTAACCATTAATCCTAATAAATCCCAGCTCCTAATCCCTTTTCATCGACCACAAAATTCTCCGTTCCATATAACCATTAATAATCATCCTGTTTTACCATCTCCTTCAGGCAAATACCTCGGTATAACATTTGACCCCAAATTAACCTTTAAAACACAAGCCCAAAACCTTAAAGTGAGTGTCAAGAAGAGAGCTCGGCACTTCAGAAGCCTCACTTATAAGAACTAATAAAGCCACTGTGTGGCGAAACATATTGCAGTGTTCAACAATTAAGTGGAACCCTCCCAACTGTGTTGTTTTATTTCAATATATCATATTATGGAGTTTCATCATGTATCCGCCTCGTCAATTCAATATCTTAAAGAAGCCAGTGATGGTGAACAGGCGAAATGGTTTTTTCTGCCTGATGAAGCCACTGTGTGGCCAAACATGTTGCAGTGTTCAACAATAAAGTGAAACCCACCCAACTGTGTTGTTTTATTTCAATAGAAAAGTACCTTCGTTTTGGGATTTCGTCATTCATGGTTTCTGCATGCAGCATATAAATCCGACGGTGACGAGAAAAGTAAAAAATGGCAATTCCGCTCTGCAGAGCAGAAAGAACACGCCGCAAACCGTAAAGCAGCCAGCCAGAAACAATTTTCTCAATGTCTTGCTTAGATTATTGATGACGGTAATACGGCTAGACGTTTTTTTTTTTAACTGAAAAAATGTTCCCGTGTAAAAACAATGACAGATTTGTTCAACCTTCTCTCATATCGTCCGACCCACTCATTTCTTCCCTGCAGTCTCCAAAACTAGATGATGGTAAACCATTACCACAGGAAGTTGCCGAATTATTACCTGTACCACCTTCAAACGAAAATATCGAGGGATATAATGAGAGAGATGACGAAGTGAAAGAAGGTGACGCCGAATACGATTGCGATTTTTGAAGTTACTCCATTTCTATATGTTTTCGGAATCTATAAAATGTTTCCTCTATTTATATCATTTACCAAAAACGTTAATGTATCCGTTTTTGAAGATCAATATGAACATTTTCTATATATGTATGAATGTTTGATCCACCATACTGCATCCGCCATTTTGAATTTTGAATTTTTGAAGTTCGCAATCAGCTACCCCAAAATCCATGTAAGAAACAATTTGAAGAATATTCTTATACGTTTTCATATTTTGACCAAGTTTTTTCATGCTTGGGCCCACTGTGCGGGGTGATGATGTGCGCCACTCGCTAGTGGCTGCCTTTTCGATTTTGGGTATTACTCAAACATCCAGGATTCATCTCCGATTGCGACACAGTTAAGAAAGTCCCGCTTATTTTAAATAAAATCCAATAATCTTGACAGTGGGAAACTTCTGTCTGAACTTCCGTCAACACTTTCGGTAGAAACTTTGCGGACACTATCCCACGTACCGCAAATGTGGACATGTTTAGGGTGTCAGCGATTTGCTGGATGCTCAATCGTCGAGCGAAACACAAAACTTCGCGCATATGATTCACGTTTCCGTCGGTACTAGCCTTTGTTGGGCGTCCAGAATGGGGTTCGTCGGCGATTAGGACTATGACCTTGAAATGCAGTCATTCTTGAAGGCATCTTGAGCCACCTGGAATGTTTCGATTGCATTCTTTCCAAGACGCACACAAAACTGGTTTGCGTATCGCCGTTCAAGTGATACAAAGTTGAAAATCACACTTCACACGCAGGCACGTCTTTGCACTCAGACTGTTCGGAGCAAACTGTCGATCGGTTTCATTGGAAGGGAGAACCTTCGCAATATTTCCAACCCGTTTTATCTCACTGTGATGGATAGTAACGTCATAATAAAATTACATTCATGATAGACCCTGTATGTATTCATATTAGCAATACTTTATTTATTTATTTATTAAATCTTTAACTATCATACATTACATAAAAATATATCATTATATTAACAATGTAAGTAAATAATATATAGAAATAATTTTGATTGGGTGTAGAAGGGCGGAGTTCACTCGTATGAATGATCTTCCACTCGAACCCGCTGATCCTCTTCTTCACTGATCCGTCACAGGAGGTCCAGTTTGGAATTTTTATTTATTTATTTATTGCTGCGTTAATAAAAATATATTTTGTGACGATTTCCAGTGTATCGATGCATAATAACTAGCGGCTTTTGGCTTCAATTTGGATTAATTGTAACGTTGTTAATGCACCAGCATAGTGAATGAATAATAGAAAATTGATTTTTATGTATTTTTACCCAAAACTGTACTGTAAATTAATAATATATGCAATTAAAAGTATTTTACTAAAATAAATTGTTTTATTTAGTGCAGATAAATCACTGAACGGTGAAATGAAATGTTTTGAATGTTTTGTGTAATAATATAGGAAAAGTTATGTAATATGTTATATATGTAATGAACGAAAAACATTTATTACTGCTAAACAATCCATTAAATCGATTGATTGGAATAGTTCAAACGAATTTGTGCTAGTAATTGTAAGTAAAGTGAAATACTAAAGGCTGAAACAAAAAACAAAAACAAAAATCTCACAATTATTGAGGATAAAAGTCAATTTGCAGATGTCAGATAATAAATAACAGTTATTTACAGATGCCACATAATAAGACAAATAGTTAAGCAAAAATTCGGAAGCCTATGCTTCCTGTAGAACTGCTAAAGAGCAGAAACTCCTGGACTTCATAGAATACACTGGAATACACAGGCAGTGAAACATCCAGAGGCTCACAAAAGGACCGCGGAAAAAAAAGCAAAACCAAGAAACAGAACAAGAATTGGAGACCAACAGCAGATAAAAGAAGACTGTAGACAGATTCCGAAAGATACAATAATCAGAACTTATATTAAATCTTACGACAGAAGACGAATGCAGTTGACTGAAATCATAATACAAATAATAAGAATTTGTCGATTGAGCACAAAAGATATTTGACAAATTACAGATATCAGATCATAAATGACGGTTGACATTTTGTTTAAATATTTATTTACACGCAAATAGTAAAGCAAAACGCAAGAAATAGAAGAAGTGTTACTGAGACCGGTAGATAAAAGAAGAATATAAACAGAAATCAAAAGACAAAAAATTAATCAGAACTGATGACACATTAAAATGATTAAAAGTTTAATTTATTGATTAGGAGTTTTCAGATAACAAATAGAAAGTCAATAATAAAAAGACGGAATTCACAACAAACATCTGAGGATATAAAAGTAAACAGGAGGCAGAAGACAAGAAAAACAATAATAAAAGACATGTTACAGTTTTTCAGACCACAAATTATATGTTTACAGATATACACACATTTGTCAGATAAAAAATAAAAAGTAAAGAATCATAAGATGGAATTCAAGACAGAAAGCTGATGATATAAAGGTAAACAAAAACCAGAAGACAAGAAGGAAACATCTAAAAGACATATTACAGTTTTCAGACCACAAATGACAATTGATAGTTTTGTTCACGTATATGTTTATGGATGCCTGATAGTAGAAGACGAAACACCATCAAGAATCAGAAAATAGGATTAATTATTGAACATATTTAACAGAAGGCTGAAGGCACAGGAAAAGAAACATAAACTTAACGAACAATGATTGATTGATATAACAGAAATCTATTATCAAACCAAGAGATTATTAATTTATTACCTGCAAACATTGGACCAAAATACTAAAGTACAAGAGGAAGGCTCATGACAGAAGTCAAATGTAGAAAACTGAGCATACAAATTAAATAGAAATCAGACCACTGATAACAAAAGACATTTGACAAATTACAGATGTCAGATTTAAAAAAAAACAGATTTGTGTTTACGAGTGGTGGGGGATACGGGAGCACGTCAAATACTTGCAATAGAAAGCAAGGAAGGCATGGTGCATTGCAAAAAAGGAAATCTGGTAGAGGTAAACTTCTTGATGACGTGCAAACTGTGGGATGCGTACGTGAAGCCGAAATTGATGTATGGTGTGGAATCGTGGGGAATGAAAAAGTATGAATGCATTGATAGAGAGCAGACGACGTTCCTGAAGCAGCTACTAGGAGTGGAAAGATCAACTCCTAGGTACATTCTGCTTCAGGAATCAAATAGGCATAGTATGCATGTGGGGGCAGTGTCTAGGTATGAGATGAATGTGAGTACGTGGAATAGTGAGACATTAGTGAAAGAGGTATGGAGAACTTGTGAGGGGGTAGGAGTGTGTAAATGAAGATTGGAAAGAAAAAATATGTATGGAGGAGTGGGAGTGGCGGAAACGGTAGTGACCGATTTGCTGGAGCAGGGAGTGAATGTATCGGCTTGGATGAGAGAAAAATGGCTGAAAGTGATAGCGCAAGAGTAAATGTATGGATGGTGGCAAGTGTGTGGAAGGGTGCCAGAGTATCTATTAAAGACAGAGTGGGCCAGATCCAAGAAAGTCACTCTGGGAAGGGCTAGATGTGGATAGGATGAGAAACGAAGAAAGGTATGGATGGGGAAACGGTATGTGTGTGAGTGTAAGGGACATATGGAGCTATCTAGTCCAAGAGTGCAAGGAGGTGAGTGATGAATGGATAGGGGGAATAAAAAGTATAGGTGAGTGGATGAGAGTGGATGGGGCAGGCGTAGAGATTGTGAAAAGAGTGGTGCGGGAAAAAGAAATCCGAACTGAGAAAACTGAGAAAAGAGGACTACTATCATTATATAATTATGTAATAAGGATTTATTTTTTATTGTAAAGGATGATAATAAAGGTGTTTTTTTAACAGCTGACAGGTTTTTAAATTTATCTATTTGCAGATCAGATAAAAAGGCAAAAATCAATATAAAAAAAACAAGAAACAAAAATTGATGACCAATGACAGATAAAAATTGAAAGAAGACAAAAGATGACAGATAACACATGTATAATACTAAAACCATAAAACAAGAAATATGAATTTGACCACTAAAGACAATAAAAAATTGACAAATTTCAGATGTAATACGTCAACGTCACTCAATAAGTCCCCGGTCTGACATATATGTAGTAACATTGTTGACAGACTCACATCATTTTCGGATAATACTAACCTTAAAACAGTATGTGTCATTGTATGTAATTTCATAGAATTCTGACTGTTAGTTTAGAAGTTAAAGTCGTTTTAGTAACCCCAGTTTGGTAATTTTCAAGACAATGCATAGAAAGGAATTTCGAAGGTTGATTAAACACTGTTTCTTGATGAGAAAAAATACTGTTGTAGTAATAGTGTTTTGATAAGCATTATGGGGACTCTGCACCACCTAAATTAACTATACTGAATTTAAACCGATGATGCTGAACGCTCTGGTCGCCCAAAATCAACAGTTGTTTCGGAAAACATTAGAAATGTCCAAAAAATATTTTCAAAAGACTGTAAAATGAAGTTGTATGCAATAACCGATATCTTGAAGATATCAGAAGGTAGTGTCTTTACAAATTTATATGAAAATTTGGGCAGAAACAACAACGCGTCGACGATTGCTGTTTGAAGCTGTCCAAGCAAAATAAAAAAGATTTCTTGCGTTGATATATGACAATGGATAAAACATGGATCCACTACTATACGCCTGAATCAAAAAGATCGCCAACTGAGTGGACAGCAGCCGGTGAAAGTCGTCCAAAGCGACCAAAAACTCAAATGTCTGCTGGCAAGATTTTGGCATCCGTATTCTGGGACGTGCGTAGAATTTTGTTCATCGACTATCTTGACAAAGGCAAAACTATCAGTATTGCATGGCAATATTGGATTGATTGAGTGCAATAATCCAAAAAAATCGTTCCCACATGCAAAGGGAAAAAGTGCTGTTTCTACAGGATAATTCCTGGTGTCACAAGTCGATGAAAGCAATGGTTAAATTGGATGAATTATGCTTTGAGTTGATTCCCCACCAACCAAATTTTCCAGATTTTGCCCCCAGCGACTACTGGCTTTTTGCAGATATAAAAAAGATGCTACAGGAAAAGAAATTTGGCTCAAATGAAGAAGTGATTGCCGAAGGATTATTTTGAGAGCAAAGGCAAATCTTTTTACATAAAGGGCATCCAAAAGTTAGAGAAGCGTTGGAATGAATGTATCACTCTTAAAGGATAATATGTTGATGAATAAAGTGAAATTTCTAAAAAAAAAAATATTTTTATTGAGTCATGTTGACAGTTTTGTTTATTCTTTTATTTAAAAATACCAGATTCAAAGACAATGAGGAAAGCAGAAACAAAACAAAAAACACAAGAAGTATTGATAACCATCAGTAGATGAATGTAGACTGTAGACAGATGATAAAAGGTAGAAGAATCAGAATTATCAGATCAAGAAATGGAAACAATATTATTGAAAGAATACTGATAGAAGCCTAAAGACAAAAGAATCAGAACTGATGTTGGATCAGAATAATTAAATATTTCATTTAATGATTAACAAGTGAAGTCAAGAATTAGAAGATACAATTTACTATAGAAAGTTGATAAAGCGAAATTAAAAACAAAAGCCAGAAGATAAGAAACAAATGAGTGTTGACGGGTTTGCTCATTTATATGTTTACAGACGCAAGATCACAAGTCAAAAAAGCATTATAAAGAAAGAAAATAGTATTGATTATAAAAAATAATTGACAGAAGGATGAAGGTAGAGAACAAGAAACATATACGTAATGATAGTTGCCATATAAAACAAAACAATTGTCTAACAATTGGATTGTTAATTTATTACCTGCATACATTCGACGAAAAAACAAAAGATGAAAATAAGTATATGACAGAAGAAGACAAATGCAGAAGAATAAAACCATAAAATAAGAATGTTGATTTGAGGACTGAGGTCGAAAGACATTTGATTATTTAGTGATACTGATACAACACATCCGCTTCTAATTTTATGTATATGAATTTGTTATATAGTTTGAATATTGTGGCATATGTGAAATAAATGAAATGAAATGAAATTGATAAAATTCATTAATTCAAATGCAGAAGACTGAAATTATGAAACATTAAATAAAAAGACATTCGATAAATTAAAGATTGTAAAAGACAGTTTAAAGTTAGGTGCATTTATTTGTTTGCAGATATCAGATAATAAATTACAGTTATTTACAGTTACCAGATAATAAAGCAAAGAGTAAAGCACAACCAAGAAACAGAAGACGAATTGGAGACCAACAGGAGATAAAAGAAGACTGCAGAGAGATGCCAAAAGAATCAGAATATTTAACTACCAGATATAAAAAAAAACAAAGTAAACAGCAAAGAAACAGAAGAAATATTGACAACCCACAACATATTAAGAGAGTCTGTAAACAGATACTATAGTTACTAAAACTAAAATATCTAAGTTCTTAAAAGTAAGAATAAATGTTTATATGTTTAATTGTGGAGGCGTTTACTTTGTGGTACATCTTGAGTATATTGAAGAAAGAAAAAAGGATCACTTTGTTTTACCACTTTTTATTTAACAAATTACACGTGACTATAGTTTCGACTATCAACTAGTCATTATTATTATAATATTATCATAATGACATAGTCGAAACTATAGTCACGTGTAATTTGTTAAATAAAAAGTGGCAAAACAAAGTGATCCTTTTTTCTTTCTTCAATATAAATGTTTATATTTTTTGTGGGTATTACAGGATACTTTAAAAAGCGATGTATAAGAATAAAAAAATTAAAAATGGAGCATTTCCTTATTTACAACAGGCGGATGTTTCATTAATAAATCGATGAAGACAATTTATGCGAGAATATTGTTATGACATGAATCTCCCTTTATGACGTGAGCATGAAAGAAGGGGTATTATGTTCTGGACTTAATATAAAAAAAAATGTTACGATGTGATTTAAAAGTTGTGCCCGTGTGGTTATAATAGGGTCCTCGTTGCTGCGCCACTGATAAGAGGTCAGTATAAAAGTCCTTTCTATACATTTTTTTTTCCACGGGGGGAAAATTTATCACACCCACCCCATTGTCACAGTTTTACTGCGAAACTTCCTTATTCAAACATAAACAAAAACTAAAGGTCCAAATTTCGCCCCCGAACGCACACGCTCGATTCCAAGTTCGGCCCATTCCTGCCCACTATTTATACGGAAATTATAAACCGCCCACCGTCCTATGAATTTTAAATAATACCCCGCTTTATATGACGCACCCGAATATCTTTTAATAATAACACATTAAATGTTATCAAAACAACAATGGGGGGTGCCGGAATTTATGTTTTGTTGCATTGTCAATTTACGTGAACGTAAACGGCAATAAATTTATATTATATTGGTACTTAATATGTATCAATCGAATCGATAATGTAAATTATCGCGGCCGCCCTTATCACACCACAATATTTCTGTACTAGTCATAAATTGGATGCGCCCCGCAGATTTAAATACTACATTTTAGTAATCTAATACCCTGGTAATATTAACCCGGGCGATATACATCCACCCCGTTTCATGTGCGGTTTTACGATGTTTGACGAGATACATTTACGATTTTCATAGTCTTTAGCAAGTATTAATATTATATAGGAGGATCTCTTACGAAACAAAGCACTTATCTGGCATTATTAGGCACACGTATTTAGGTTAATCAATAATGTCGATATGTATTGTTATTACTTATATATTTATTAAAGGGTAAGCAAAATTATAAAATAACATTCCAATACTAGTTGACAAGACTTGAAACATTCTCTTGTATTTATTTTATATCTTTGATGCATAGATGATGAAACGAGATTTTTGACGATAATCCTCAGGTAAAATTGTTGCATAAAAACGCTAGTAGAGAGCCGATCTCTATTTTACGAGTCTATTAAAGTCGCTGTTTATAAGGAAAAAGACAATTCATGTCTTGCGTACTTTTTTCGGTTTTATGTCTGTTCTAAAGGCGATTTATAGGGGTCCTGTTTTTTCACTCATAAAATATATCTAAGCATCATAACATTTATTTATACGTATAT
The DNA here is from genome assembly GCA_963969525.1 of Ontholestes murinus. Classification (NCBI taxonomy): domain Eukaryota; kingdom Metazoa; phylum Arthropoda; class Insecta; order Coleoptera; family Staphylinidae; genus Ontholestes; species Ontholestes murinus. The sequence continues at coordinate 13,431,641 of OZ018399.1, forward strand.
TTCATTTTATCTATAACCGGAAATCTTGGCAAAACTGCGAGCGGAAGTCGCGGCTGAGGGCCCGCCGGCGTTTAGGAACTTCGGGATCATTTTTAATGCGCGCAATATTAATTTTAATTTGCGGATTATATGCTAAATAATCGCGTACCGATTCCGTAACGCGGGGGGCGCTTGTCAAGTGTAAATTACGTCAAAAACACCGGCCGGAGTAATTTAATTCCCACCTACAAAAATTCCACCTCGTAATGAAGTAAATGAATATTTCGACAATGATTGGTGGATAAATAAGGCTGAGGGCTGTTTTTGAGGAGGCCGATTGCAATTTTACGGATGCGAGATTGGCCGATTAATCAATCGCCTGATAAATTGGTTACTCGGTTTTATTAATTTGCACGCGGATACTCGCGAATTCCTTTCCCTCTATTTGTTCTAATTCCTTCCCAAATAACTTACGTTTCCAAGATCACTTTCATTCCCGTTTCCATATTAATGATTATTGAGATTATTTTTTATTTAATTATAAGTCTTTATCTTCTAACAATATTTAATTGAAAGAATCGTATGAAAATATATGTCCGCCTATAAGCTACATTTCAAGAGATTACGGAAAGTAAGGACAAACTGCAAAAATTAAGTCCCACCTGGAAAAATAATGGGCTATTTCATTATTAAATAAAGTAAAATATGAAGAAGAGCAAAATTAACCTTATATTGTTAGATATTGTTAAACTTATTATTGAAGATAGCATATAATTATAACAATAATAATAAAATTAAAAATTTGAAAACATTTCGTGAATCTACAACATTAATACATTTTATTAATAATTTTTATTATTCTCCATCATCTTCTTCGTGGCTATTGGCCATAGGTCTTTCATTCTTATTTTATTTTTTTTATTTTTAGCTATTATAATAATTGATAATTCTAAATTTTGAATAATACAAAGGTTTCAAAATATTTAACGAATAATACATGAAAATAATTTAATAATCGTGTTTTTGCCAGATAAAAAACAGTCGATATCCTTTTAATTTTTTAGGTAGAGAGATGTGGTATACGTTAAAAATTAATTAGAAATAGCCTTTGCGAACGTAACGACGGATGTATCTTTAAAAAAAAACGCAATATACATAATAGATGCGGTGTATATAAGGCTAGAAAATACCCTTCACCCTGTATATTTAAAGTAAACTGGGTGGGAACGTAAAACGCGAACCTCTTTTGACATAAACTTGTGGCCATAAAGTAAACCCATTAAAATGTATGGTTGTTTGTATCCGCAACATTGTGAAGTATTATGTAGTTTCAGCAAATATTTTTACAAAGTGAAAGGGCTAACAAATCAAGTGGTGTTTATCTACATATTTAGAATGCAGCACTGTCACCCGGGCATACCAGTCTTATCACCGGGGCCCAGCACCCAGTGGACGTCCACACACATCCACAGTAAACGCGTGTCCACCAGAGGAAGCAATACACACACTCATTACACATCCACACATGAATTTTAATATAATCTGATTCTAAATTTCACTCCCTGGACGTACGAGGGTGAGCGTAATTTCCATTCGGTACTAGCCCCTAAAAACTATAAACATATGAAAAATGTCGGCTGGACACGCCGGGACGACCCTTTTCTACCCCATAAAACACACCGACAAACAGGATTTAAATTAGTTCAAAATAAAATCTTCATAACGCCCAACAAACCAAAACATTTACAAATCCACCACGCATTGAATAATGGATACAACTGTTTATTCAAATTAAAAACATTCGCCCTTTCTAAAAAAAAGAAACATATTTGCAAATGAATAAAGAATTTAAATAAATATCATCTCGTCTTAGCTATGATATATCGCACTTTGGTCTCTAATCTACGAAAATTTCGACGCTACATTAGAAGATATACGTTCGGTAAGACCGTAAGCTGCTATTCTTATCGCCTTAGATCCTTAGATATCATATTTTTATCTTACGCGGATTATTGCGGACCCTTTTATATAAAAATAATTTACAGTATGTTATACATCAGATACAACCGCCTCACATTGAAAACACCCATATTTCTCGTCATCATTCAGACAAATATATGTTCGGAGGAAATGCGCCATTCATGAGCGTTACTTTTATCCCCTCGAGTTGGATCGAAATTATTTATTTCTTCTTTGGTAAAAATATGATAGTAGGTAGTATTTTATTATGCAGATTAGGCAAATATGAGCATTTCAATTTGTGCGATTGCGGATTATTGAATTTTGTATTTGTATCAAATTTGACAGTTTTAAATATTCTGGTTTTTGAATATTATATGGCTACTGTAAAATACACGACTGTTATACATATTTTAGTTTGCAGCAAATATCATCGCTATATTGAAATTAATGTTTTTTCCCTCTATTTTAGTAAAAAGCAATTTTACAATCCAATACAGATTAAAATAAAAAATAATATAATTATTCTAATTTCATGGATATTGGCCCTGTTGCCAATCAACCAGTCACCTTTGTTAATATATATGATAATAAGAGACGCACATCCATGGATCTGCACCGTGAATTCTTCTTTAGAAAAATCCATCGCCCGGCTGGGATTCGAACCCGAGGCTGGTGGCCCGCAGGCCCGCCACTAGCCGCTTGAGCACCCGTGTGCGAAACTGTCAGGGCCGCCCCTCCTATATCCTATTTTTCTCGAATTTGAATTTAGTTAGGTAGTTATGGGAGTGAATAAAAAACAGCTATAATAACCAAACAATTTATTTTAAAGCCTACAATATAACTTAACTGTACAGGCAAGTACCTATAAAAATTTTACTTTTCTTGCTTTTACACTTGCAAAATCAGCTATTATTTGTCTAAACTATCTAGTATTTCAGATTCTATCGAAATAATAGATAAATTACTCAGTCTTGGTTGAAGCATTGTTAACCTTAAATAATTTTTAATCAATTTTAACTTAGAAAAAGATCTTTCTCCAGATGCAACTCTAATTGGTAGTAAGGAATATTCTTAATGCTATTGATGTGTTTGGAAAAGTTGACATTAAATTATTTCTGTAAAGATATTATAAAACTGTATGTGGATCGGTAGACTGATTTTCTACAAAATGTAGCTTCAAGGCGTTAATTTCATTGTAGAAATCAATACCTTCAATTTAGATTGGGTATAGTAAAACACTTGTTTTGTTTCATATTTTTATTTTCAGTTGCCTGACACGTGTTTCGATCCGTTACGGAACAAAACAAGTGTTTTACTGCACCCAATCTGAAAATTTTGTTCCATCAAGAAATTAGCATTAAAAGTGTTAAATGCCTTCAATTTAGCTTCATTTCTTGAATCGTCATTGAGTTTCAGATGTAAATCTTTACAATGTTTCATCAATACATCCTTGGGGCTACTAAATAATGAACTACAAAGAAAGCCAAACACGTTGTCTACAGTTTTTAACTCTTCAAATCTACATTTTAAGGAAGTTAATGTCTGATATAAAATTCTAAAAAAACTTTACTATTAATTTTCGGGTCTAATATAACTTCATCGCGTTGTTCATACTGAAATTGTGTCGGTTTTCTTCTTGGACGGAGTGTACTTAATGGTGGGAAGTTTTTTTCAGCATTTACTTTTGGTGCAATTTCGGTAGCTTCTTGTAAAATAATTTCAAAATGTTCTTCCGTGCGATTATTTGTTAACTTATCGATCAAATTATTTAGCAAATGTATGCATATTGGAATATTCATTGTAGGACTTTGCATTATTTTACTTATATAATTAATTTCATTCAAAATTTCATACCAAACTACAACAGAGCATATAAATTTATAATTCTGAACCTTTAAAGCGAGCGAATGCGCTTTGCGTATTTTCATATATTTCGAACAGAGCATCAAATATATTTTCTAGATGATACCGCAATGGTTTGATCGCGTCAATTCTGCTGGACCATCGCGTAGTACTCAAAGATTTTAATTTTAAATCTGGTAAATTTTTGCAAATTATCGACCATCATTTTGTAGTCAATGAAAAGAAAACATAGATTTCTTGAATTATGTCTACAAAATTGGTAATTTGGTGCTGTAATATTTACTGCATCATTGACTACTAAATTTAAACTATGAGTTGAGCATGGAACGTAAAATGCACGATGATTGATTTCCAAAATCTTTTTCTGCAATCCATTGTATTCTCCATGCATGTTATAACCATAATCATAACCTTGCCCGCGCAAATTTTGAATATCAAAGTTTAATTGTAAAAATAAATTCAAAAAAGTGTTCGCATACCTCTACGTTTTTATCTGTATTGTTTAGATAAACATATGTAAGTATTACGGTTATTTGTTCTGTATGGCTTGCATCCGGTGTACAGTCTAATATGAAAGAAAAATATTTTAATTCTCTAACTTTGCCCAAAATACATTTTTTATCGCTGTGCCGAGTAATTCAATAATTTCATTTTGTATTTGATCCCCTAAATTGTGAGCCACACCCTTCTGACTAGAATCAGATTTCAATTCAATTCTGCAAATATGTTCCAGCATAACTGAATCAAAAGAAGCTATCATTTCTATTGCTTTTAGAAAATTTCCGTTATCATGCTTAAAAAAATGTTTCGAAGAACCTCGAAAAGCCAGACATTGACATGATAAAAACTTATAATAATAATAATAAAATAATTCTTTCCAAAACATCACCAATGCTGTTTCTCTAACTTGAACAGTCTCAGTCAGACAGTAGTCTTAGTTTTGACCATATTATTTTGCACCCAGGTTTCATGTCTTTTCAAGGTTAATGATAAATGTTGCCAATCCGAACGACCGCTCAAATCAGACAAACTACTTGCAGTGTTACCAAACATTTTGCAACTAAAACAATAAACGAAATCTTTTGAAATAGAGTAAACAAGCCATTCTCTATTAATTTCTTCGCCATAACAAAGTTTTCTATAATAGTAAGAGTCACTTAATTTTCATCCATTGTCATTAACGAGACAACTGTAGTTACACCTGTACGGGACCACGCCTAACTAAAATATCAACAAGATCACTATTAATACTAGTAGGCCACAAACCCGGGTCGTCACTACATGCCAAACTGATAGAAATCGCTGATGACGGCATACCGCTTATAGGTTCTTTAGAAGTACCTTCACTTCTATCACTATCACTTCTATAGTTACTTTCTGAAGAACTTGGGCTACAACTATTTGTTTGCTCTTCAGATTTTTCCATAGGTGCAGAAGCTGACGTTTCAGTAATTTCTTGACAATCCTTATTTTTTGCTTTGTTTAGAAATTGAATCCTAGAACCAACAATTTTTTCTATCTGTTACTCCTTTTCTTGTTTTTAATTTCGAAATTAAGCTCCAGAAAGCTTTTTCCTCTTTGGCGGTTCTTAGAATATACTAGCTGTTGACCGTGGTTAGGTTCGCATTGTCCTACCAAAGCATGCGTTTATCGCCGGCGCTGAAGCGAGCCCTGAAACTGGCTTGGTTATTGATTGCAACATCAAAAAGAGGCCGCCTTAAATGTGCATATACTTGTAGTAAATACCACTATGGCAGACAACATGCAAAGTTAATAGTAAGTAAATAAAAATGATTGCCATCATGTTAGTTTCACCGATATATAACCAAACATTTATTTGTAATCTTGTGCTTTTTTCAATATATTTTTTATTTGCACACCCTGTATATTCATTATGTACATTGATAGTTCTAATGGGAGCACTAATAATAATCTATTATTATTGTTTCATAATTAAATGCAAGAAATTATAAAATTCTTATTTTTTTCCAAATCAAGGATTTTATGAAAAGGATTTTGGATAATCTGTCTGTCATTCCAGCTATATTATTGTTCATTAATTATTTTGATAACCACATTCCTAAACAATCAATCAACTTTGGATGAGATTTCATCATTTAAAGGAGTTTGGGAAAATATTCAAGCTTAAGACGTTGGCACCGCATGAGCCATCCAAAGTTAATTACCACATCTGCAATTCCCTTCCAAAGATAGCCACTTTCAAACAGTTTGTAACAGGTGACTGACAATTCGGCACAAACGCAGAAAAAAGCTTTCAGAACAGCTGAGAGTAACCCAACAATTTCCAAACGCCTATTGAGATGGGAAATATTCAAAAAGAAAGAAATGTGTTCTGCTTAAACTCCTTGTAACTACAAAAACATCAACAAATCAACGAGTAGTAGCGTGTCTTTTTCTTCTCAATAAACAGCGTCGAAAGTCTTCTTTGTGGGAAATCGTTACAAGGAATGAGACAATTCGAAATGCAGAAAGTCATGGGTAAATCCTAAAGAATCATTACAATCGCTTCGGAATGAAGGCTCTTCTCTGTATGATTTATTATGAATTTTTACATGCAGTGAATTACTGCGGACTGCTACCCACGTCAATAAAATCAAGGATCGAAACGAAAACAACCGTATACTGGCAAAAAAGAACGTCCAGTAATTTTTTGCAAGACAACGCGAGGCCACTCATTGCTTCCAATACAAAAACATCATAATAGGACCTCTTGCAGCATCCAATATATTACATCTTAATGTGCACCTCAAATTTTACAAATAGGCACGTTAACAACGTTGAATGTATTATATTCAAGCAGGATTGAAACACAACTCTGCCTGCAAGAAGAGTGGGTGAACCGAGTAGCCCATTTGAATTACAGCTGGTCTCAAGCCCGGATAAAAGAGAAGGGAAACTTAGGTGAGGCTAGCAACAAAAATTCTCACAGAAAATATAACAGTACCTCGGACAGGACAAGAATAAAAGTTGATAACCCGGCATGGAAAAGGAATCAAATATCGAAACCAACGGACTTGCCTCCTGGAACGTCACATCCATGAACAACAAAGTTCAAGAGGTGTTGCTGGAAGTGAAAAGACATAACATCGACATAACTAATAAGAAAGGCAAAAGAAACACAACATACGGCGAATACATCTTAATCTACAGCGGCAAAGACAAAAACGAGAGAGCAGTATCTGGTGTCGGATTACTCATACATGAGAGATTTCAACAAAAACAACAACATCTATGAGACAAAACATATTTCCGATAAAATGCTGCAAGTGACCACCAGCTTGTAAAAGTCAAAACTAACTCATTTAATAAGTGTCCAGATATCAGCAAGCCAAAAGATAAAATAGAACCATTCTATCAGAAACTTCAGGCAGTTCTGGATAACATCCCAAGACAAGACGAGGTGATCATATTTGGAGACCTTAACGGTCGAATTGGAAACAATATAATATCTGGTGTAAAAATCGATTCAACGAAGAAACCAACAACGAGAGCGGAGAATAGCTGACTCAGATATGCGCAAGCAACGAGTTAAGAATTAATAACACTTACTTCCCACACAAACCACAGCACAAATTCACCTTTGAGAATACTCGAGGCCAAAAATCAGTGATCGATTACATTAAATTAAAACACTTTGTAATTTCCTTTCTTCACATTTATTTTTATATGTCAGATGTACATTTCGAG